>CM021102.1:184107254-184548492 GCA_007115665.2 Sequoiadendron giganteum | reverse complement strand
TTTTTTAATTCCGTCTTTACCCATTTTCCCATTTTTTTCTACCCACAAAATCTATATTTTACTTTTTTAGTAACTTATTGGAAAATGTGTTAAAATTTCAATTTAATGCATGGGTGGTTTTGTCGCTTACTTGGCGGGGCCCATCCTACTGTCGGTACGCCTATTGAACCTCATCTATCCGGTGGACGATCTCGGTGTCATTATCTCCCGGCATGTTCACTTCTTTCTACTCGCTCTTTCTCTTCTTCTCTCAACTGCTACAGTGTAAATGAGGTGAGGTAATTTTCAAAATTACTTTATATTAACTTTTAAAAGGTATTTTTTACTTTTTATTTACCTTTTTATTCCTCTAATTAATCTCTTTTCTTCCCAAGGCTGCCATTTGCACTCCGTTTGTCCGATTGACTTCGTTCAAAAGACAAACTTTCCTAATTTTTCACCCTCTTTCCAACCATATCATCCATTTCTTCCTATCAAGATGTTGCTTGGGACCCTTCTTTTTCCCTCGTCACCCTCTTGAGGGGGCATACCCTTCGCATTTACCAATTTTTCTGACCATAATCAACACCTTCCATGATTGGGGCATCTTCATCCATTCCTCATTAATTAAATGACTCAGATCCTCTTTCCCATGCTGGGGCATCTCCTTTCGGTCACTTCTTCTAGTCATCTGCACTCTCTTTTCTTCAAAGTACTATTATTCTAACGATACTTCGAAGAGGGGAAAAATGTAGACATCCAAATTTGATCACTTCCATATGATCAAAATTGTCTACTCTATTCATCTATTTCATTAATAGTGATTAAATAATTTATTTAATCATTATTTCATTTTCTGCCTAAGGTTCCTAAAGTATGTAATTAAATAAATTAAATACTTTACCTTACCCCTTTTCTTCTCTAAATTAAGTAAATCTGACAAATTATTTAATTTAGTCTTTTAACCCATTTGAATTAAAACCAATTTTTAATTCCCCTTTTTCTCTCTCCTTGTCACATTCTCCATAACCCTCTTTTAATCTAGATTAAATTAATTAATCTATGATTAGGATGTGCACCACTTAATCAAGATTAAGTGTCACATCCTCCATAATCTCCCACTTGCCTCTAATCTCTCATTAATTACCTTAATCCTGTGTTTGCACAACCTTAATCAAAATCATTAGCTACATTTGGCTTACCTTTTCTGGTCAACCTTCCCACTTACCATTTTTGATATGGACTCCCCTCCCCATGTGAATTTTTAATTCACATTTATTCAACTAAGGTTCCTCTCTTCCCCATGTGAATTTTTAATTCACTTTTATCTTTCCAAGGTCTTTCCCATCCCCATGCAAGATTCTAGAAGCCTTGCCTTGTCACTTCACATGTGCCAAGGGCTTCTAGAACCTTGGACTTGTCACATCTCCCACATGTGACAAATCTCCAGCTTTTTGGAGACCTCCTTTTATCCAATGAATCCTCCATTAAATGTAAATTTTTAATTTACATTTATTCTTCCCACACATTTCCCCTTTTCCCATGGAGATTTTTGAGGAATTCTAAAATTCCTCAAAAGTCTCTTTCATCCTCATTTGGGGACAAGAAGTTCCTTTTTGAGGAAATCTTCTCATTCCCCAAGGTACCTCAAAGGTACTTGTCCTTCATCCACCTCATGTACTTCCCTTCCACCTCTTGTCCTTCTCTTCCACCTCATTTCCACATCACTCCACTTTAGGACATCTCACCCTCCACATGTCAAGATGTGAGGGCTTGTGAGTCCTCAACTCACCATAGCCCTTCATCTTGATCTTTGTTTGATCAATCCCAACCATTGAATTCTCTAGAGAATTCAATTTGGCCTATAAATACCCCTTCAATTCCTTCATTTTAGAGGATCAAGTCTTTTGCAAATAAACTCTTGCAAAATTCTCATTCAAGCTCTCATCCATTTTAGCACCCATATTGCATCAATTCATCTTGCATCCACTTCATTTCATTGCCATCCAAGGAACACACAAGACTTCAACATCAAGGGCCAACCAAGGAAGCAACAACATGAAGGTATAACAACAATTTATTTATTTATCTTGCTTTCATATTGTTTATTTTCTTAGGCTAATCATTGAGGTGCCTTATTATCTTGTTGTTTCTCTTTATTGCACTATTAGTTTTATCTAACATCTCACATTTTAGGAAGCAACATTTTATTAGGATCACAAATGGTTTCCTCTATCATGATTTGGTATGCCGCTTTTTAAGTGACGTGTATTGGTTCATGTGTATTATGTGTGATAATCCTTTGTTTTGTGTATGGAGACTTGGTTGGTGGTTGCTTCACCATGTTGTCTTGGATGGATTGACAGTGTTCTTGGCTGAGTTGTTCATGGCATGGATTGTTGTTGTTTATGTGTTGAGGTATGGAGTGGTTCAGTTAGGAACCCTTGGTTATGTGTGATTGTATGGAGTTCGAACTAGGGGTAGTTGCAGGCTTCTAGGAGTAAGCTTGACCCTAGGGGGGAGGATGTAAGACCCCTCCATTTTTCTCTTTTGATCGAATAGTGTTATATCGGTTAGGCCTTATTTTATGTTGGTGCTTTGACTTAGAACTCAGTTGTTGTTTGATCACTATCTATAAAGTGATGTGAATGTGATATTTTGTTGTGATGGTATTTGATCCTGATGTTATCATTATGTCATGCTTTGGATTAGCATAGTGGATAATTGAATTAATGATGTTTATGCTTTTGATCATATTAATGATGTTAGATTCATCAGTTAGTAAGACTGTATTGGTGAAGGGGATAAGATTGCATCACTCGCTTGTGAGCGCCCTGCGATCCAGAGATTTCCTCTTCACGGTGTTTATTTTATGTTGTTCATATTATATGTTGTTGTTACTTGATTTTCAGGTTGACATGTATAGGACATCGACTCCACCTGGTTTCATAGGTTTGAGTATGTCCAATGCCCAACGGTATTCGATTGGGAGATAGTAGCTAGGTTTTCCATGTCAAGTCGTCACCCTAGTCCTAGTATGTTGTCAGGTGTTTGTTGGGTTGTGTTGTTTTGATTATCGTTCCCTCTCTTCGTTATTTAATTGCAAGTTAAAAAGGGTAATTATATGGTTGTATGCATTTAACTTGTGAAATTGAAATTGATCTGGTATTATGTTAATAATGTAATTTATTTTATTAATTAATAAATAATTTAATCGTGAATTATATTTATTTATTAATTAATTAAATTGATTGTGTTGAAATTGGATAAGTTCATTTTGAAATTTATTATGTGAAATTGAAAATTAAGAAAATGAGTTAAAAGTCAAATTTGAAAGTTGAATTCAAAAATTGAAAAATTGGATATTTTCTATTTTCTGTTTTCTGAAATTCATTGTGGTGGTTGGAAGAGATATTTTTCTTTTGACTATTATTTTGAAATTTGGCATTCAATTTTGAGAGAGGAAATTTTGGAAAAGAATAGAAAATTGGTTTTGTGGGTTTTTGAATTGGAATTATGGAGAAGTTTGTTGCTTTGTTGGGAAGAAGTTGGAACCTGAGGAAGGAATCTTTACACCATTGCCAACCATTGAAGCTTCTTGGAAGAACCAGGTTTTCTTCAGTTAAATTAGTGTATTTTGAAAGATTTCTCAAAATTAGATGTTGTTGTTTGAAAAGTTTAAATTTTAATTGTTGATTGCAAGAAAAACCCATGTTAAATCTTGCCTCAAAATTAAGGAAACCTCTATTTGTAAATAAATTTCTTCACGAAAAAAAATTATGTTCTTGGCTGCAAATTATGGTTTTGAAAATTATTTGTTCAATTTGATTTGCAAATCTGAAGAGGAGATAACTAAAATATTCATGTTTATAGTGTCTATATATACTTATATTTATATATTTTGGTTTTGTGGAAGGATTATGCTGTTAAAATAAAATTTTAATAAAATGCCCTGTGTGAGGGCACGGATTTCAAAATCTGCAAGGTTGTTTTTAAAAAAAAAAAAACAAAGTTTTTGGGGGCTAGGGCCTCACCCCACAACTGCCCCCATGGGAAGCGGTATGGGGGAGCTTCCCCCAATGCCTCCCTATGCCCACGTGGGTTGTGCAATGACCACCTCTAATGGTGGTCGGTTGTGCAATGCACAATCGCGACGACCATCAGTGGTGGTCGGCGGTATTGTCACCACCGTCGGGTTAAATCCCCTCCCGCAGCTTCTGCAACTCGCGCCGCTGACAAAAAATGTGCGGCCAGCTTCCTCCTCCCTTGCTTCATTACACATGCACCCCAAGGCCACGTGGTTCAACCCTAAGGGTTGGCACGCGGACCAAGGAAAGTGCTTTATGTTTTAAAAAATATATATAATAATATTTTATTTTATGTTAATATTATAATTTTATAATATTTAATTATATTTTAATATTATAATTATTATAGTATTAAAATACATTTAATAGTTATAATATTATGATGTTATAATATCATAAGATATATAATAAGTTCAATATTGTAATGTTTCCACATTAACATATTAAAATGGATAAATTTTAGTAGGAAAATTAATATAATATTTGAGGTTACATTATATTGTTTTAAATGGGAATGTGAAGTCATTTTATTATATTTTTTTCTAATGGTGTTGTGACAGCACGAATTGAGTCTATTGGAGGAAATAAAAAAAGGCATAGTGGTTTTAATCAAACAATTATTTCATTTAGCACATTATTTTAAAGAAGAGAAGGTTAAATTTTAAATAGTATGTTTTCTCAAATCAAAGAAATTATTTAAATTGGTTATATTGAATAAGGAAAAGGATATGTTTATTTAAGACAATGAATTTTGATTCAATTGTAAACTAGTTAATTTATCAGGTATTTAAATGCTAATGGGAAATTAAATGGTTAGTATTAATTTCTCCCTTATTGAAAGGGAAAATTTAACTCAGTTTATCTAATGCAGTGCATTACTGAATGTTATTCAAGAAAATGGATTTAATATATCCAAATTAGTCTAATTCCTCGCAACTTGCCTTTGTGATTATTTCCTCTGAGTTCATGTTTTGGGGAAATGGGTTAAGTGTATTTAATCTGTAAGTCTTCCAGAGGACCCTAGAGGTTGGGGTTGTCTTTTGATGTCAATTGTTTGTTAATTCCCTTGGGTAGTGCATAAAGTTATGTCAATGTTATACTCGGTTTCTATGAATGGTAATTTTTTGTACCTCCTGAGAAAGGAGTGGATTTTGTAATGTGTGCCTCCTTGTGAGGAGTGGTTTTTTTATTGTTGTTACCTCTAGTGTTGGAGATGTATTTATCTTATGTCACCTCCTGAGAAAGGAGTGGTCGTGATATCTTGTTTGTTTGTACTTTTTTACCCTTGGAGTTTGGATGGTATGTGTGTTGTCAAGTAGAAGAGTGGCTTCCATAGGGGCCAGAGCCCGGAAGAGGTAAAATGGGTAACTTACGAAGGTGGTTTAATCAAGTGATAACTAAAACAAAACTTAGAAGATTAGGTGGTACTTCTCACTAATCAAGATAATTATGCCTCACTCATAGACACAAGGGCTCGTTTAGACTTGGGATGAGTGGGAAGGCCTGGAATGGCAAGGTCATCTATCTTGTTTGTACAAAAGGTATTTGATTCCGCATGAGTGAGTATGGGGGCCAGGAATTCGGTAGAGGCCACCAGGATAACCCTTAGTGGGGGTCAGAGCCTAGGAATAATCCCAGAGGATAACCCATGACGAGTTGTGTGATGACACTTTGTCTAGGACAACAGTTGGTACTTGTTTGTGGGTATGGTTTCCTTAAACATACATGATGTGATCACAGTTGGTATTCGATTATTATATGTATGGTTCTCTTAACATACTTGTTCTGCTTTATTTCTGGAAGTAATGTGACCTTATTGAGTTGTACTTATTTTGCACTTATGTTGTACTTAGATGGTACTTGTGTTGTACTCGTGTTGCTCTTGAGTTGTACTTGCATTGTTCATGGGGTGGGTTGTTTCAGTTTGGTTTAGTTTGGTGTTAGCCTATGTCTAGAGGTAGATGGTCTTGGCTAGGATTCCTTGTTACTATCTCATAGCATAGGGGGTGGGCCTTTGGGTTCCACTTGGTTGGGCATGCACCTAAATCCGTTGGGCTTTCTTCATGTTCTTGTGGATGAGACTTCCAGTTGGAGAGCTCGTGGGATTTAGTTTCAGTTCTTTCTTTATTTCATTTTAGTTGATCTTGTATTATTTTACCCCTCATTTTTTATCGAGGTGGAAGTTGTAACTGTAACCTTATTTATTGGACTTTCCTCATTCGGGGAATGAGAGTTGTAATTGTAATATTTAATTATGGATAAATGGATTGGACAGTTATCTTTATGCTTGATGTAAATTATCTTAATGGGAATGTGTGTGTTTAACTATTGGCATGGTTTATATTCATGTTGTTGTTGTGGGTTTTAACTAATCTCAGTCTCATAACCTTAGGGGATTTTTGCATTGGGAAGTGAACTTATGTATTAATTGTACTTAAACAAAAAAAATTATCCTGTTAAGTAGTTGTTTGCAACATCCTCTAGGGTTCTGTGGTGGGGCGTTACATTAAATAGGACTGATATTTGTAGGAGCACTATGTTCTATTAGGGATGTATGAATCCCAAATTTTGAGGCTCGCTTGGATGGGGAAGGTGACTCTAATTCCATAAATTGTCTCCTCATCTTTAAACAGATATCTAGGTGTTCCAATTAATTGACAATCTAACATTTTGAGATCCAAGGACAATATAAAAAATCACCCTAGAACCAGACCAAGATCAAATATTAAAAATGGTGGGACCCACAAAAAATAAATCATACAACAACAAGTCCAAGCAATGCAAAACAATAGCCAACCTTGATTATCACAGGTTCCTACACACATAGAATTTCAAGCACAAGATGGAACCTATTTTTAATGTCCCTACAAACAAAATATCATTATATCTTGCAAGCAAAGTGCCTATCTGCATGTGGGTTCCATCAGAGAGGAAAAATTTGTAATGATCGACAAGGCTTTGATCACCACCTATTTTTTGAAAAGATATTAGCTAAAGAACTGGGGATGGAACATCTCCAGCATTAATAGATCAGATTGAATGACCTGACAAGGTTGGCCGCACGTTTGAATCCTACAAGGCAGTTTTTCTCAGCTAAACCAAAGTAATGAGATATTCGACACTATGACAACACTCTAGAAGGAAAAGGGGGGGAAAGAGGCAACACAAATTGAATCAATTATTGGGATCTGACATGTAGATATATAGATAATTATACATGGTTAGGGGAACACAAAAACTTCAAAATTGCATATAATAGATGAATATGAAAAGACGGCAAGGTCAAGAAAGATGCAAACAAATTTATATTTTTTGTTGAATATAGAAAAGGAAGAACATAGTAATGTTGACAAATCTCAAAATTACAACCCTTTTTTCTAACACATAGGCCACTACCAAATGGACAACAAAGAAAAACGAAAAATATAGAGCTCAAAGATAATTTGGTTAGACAATATATTACAAGGAATGTTAATTCAAATGAAGCATATTCACAATTTTTTGGATGCACATGGAAAAGAGTCGATACAATTCTCAGCAGCAAAAAGGAAAAAATAAATAGACTTACGATAGTAGTGTCTGAGGGTTGTTCGAAAACCTAGGGAGAACTAGAGTCCACCAACATTGTTGGGGCTTCTCTTTTAAAATATGAGATTTGCAATGCCGACAACTAACTATGATCTCTATGCCACAACAACATGAGGACCCAATGTTCAATTAAAGTGATGAAGGCTAAAAGAGGCATCAATATTTCATATAACACTTAATATACAACTTATCATTCCAAGAATGTTGTATTGAGGCTCAAACAAATTACAACTATTTTCCCAAAAGAATAAATTTAGGGAGGAGTATGTATGAGTGTTGTTTGCATCTAATATGACATACATATATAGACATAGTGAAAATAAAATGAAACAAAACAAAAAAAGGCATGCTATGCACCTAACCATATTGGGCCATGGAGCCTCATAGGCTCTCACCAAACCATGGAAGGATCAAGAGAACACCCTCTTTTGTTTTCTTTCATTTTATTTCCCATACATGTAGATATTTATGTATGTACCACAAAACAAAAGAATTCATAGTAGAAAACCCATGCAAAAAAAAAAAAATGTGTTGCATGTTGGATATGAATATTGTATGTTAGAGAGGGAAAAAACCACAAAACAAAATAACCCCGCACTTGGATAATTTTTTTTTCCCAACAATGCCTTATTAAAAAAAACATAAGCTATTTTATTGCCAAAACAACATTTCAGAATGGCTTATGGAAGATAACATAAATTGTAATTGTTTCATTGCTTTGCAACCATGGCCAACACATCACTAACTCATTTGATTACAAAATCTGACGAAAATATCCTACAAAAGCTATATAATCAGATGTATCGTCGGGCACTTGTGTGAAATTTTCATTTTTTTTAAATTTTATCCCCGACGTTCATCGGAATTTTAACAAACCTTATTTTTTGACAAAATTTTGACAGACTTGCAAAGTTAAATTGTGGCCGACATAAATAAAAATGAGCTCGACTATTTATTGCGACAGTGTTTTTCTCGACAATTTTCTTGGGTCGAAAATCAAAAAAAAGTCAAAAAGATATTGGGTGGTTGACGGTAGTCATTGTCTTTTTCCAGAATTCATTTGTGAAGTCATATTTGTACTTCAAGATTTGAAAATCATATTTTAAAGCAACATCTCATCAAATTTCATTTTTAGTGTTGTGCATTTTCATAATTTCATTTCCAGATTTGAGACCTAACTTCACAAATTCTTTATAAGGGACTTGTTTATAACTAATGGAAAATTCTTGATGGATTTGGACAAAGATTATATTTGCAAGGTTTCAATTTTAACCCTAATGATCAATTTTCAATAGATTTGGGAGTCATAACTAGATAATATCAAAGGCATAGAGATAGTTGTAGAGTGAAATAGTTGTCAAGATTCAGGCCTAGAGGATTGAACAAATAATTGGGAATGTTTGATAGTGGATAGTTAGAGCCATTTAGCTATGATATATTTGAAGACTACTTCATAAAGATGTATTTTTCCCTTTGCCAAGTTTCAGAAATAGATTTTAGACCTTAGATGCCATTTTCTTATAAAAGCAGTTATGGTATATATGTTACCTGAAGTTCTTGAATTCATCTTGACTCTATACAAATGTATCTATTTTTTATTTGAACAAGAAATAAATAAAGCAACCAATTTGTAAATATTGTGAGATATTTAGAGAAACAAACTAAAAAATGAAAAAATGAAGGTCAAGGCCTCTCTATTTTTCTTAGTTCACTTAAACTTTTTAGATGCTGCCAAACATCTAGCAAGCTACTGCCAAACATCTAGCAAGCTATAACTATCATGCAGATTATATGATTTCTATTTGTTTTGTACTTTGGAATAGTTTACAAGATGAAATTGTCTCCTCATGTAGAAGTATAAGTTGCCAAATTCCTTCAGAAGTTGGTACAAGAATCAAAAGATGAACCTGTCAAATTGGAAACCAAAATTTTTGTGGTAAGAAGAGTTGATTTTTGACATGAATGGCATGTTGTAATATATTTATTAAGTAATACAATTTATTTAGTTATTTGACAATTTGGTGATCTGTGTGTAGATATGCCACCATATGAAACTGAGTGGAAAAGAGCACTCCTTACCTTATCAAGTAATATCTAGGTAAGATGTTATAAAAAATAACTTGTGCTTTTAGTGAAGCTGGTCAACCTACTCATGCTTTTCCATGCTTAATTTTTTCCTTTTGGATTGAGCTACTTATGATAAATTTTTAACTTTCCTTGCAACCTATGTATTACCCTCTCAAGTTTTTAACTGGTTAAAAGAAATCTCTTATAAAGGATATAAAATTTCTTAGTACTTTAGATTGTCCTTTATGTTAAGGGAGGCATCTGACTATTGTTTATATAATTCAACTTTATTTGAGAGTAAGCATATTTAATCTCTATGTGGTAGATTCAGACACTAAAAGAAAGTATTTGACTTTATTAGGAAAAATAAAGCAAAAAACGTAAAAGTGCATCACATCTCTGTTGAAAGTGATCCCATTTCCTTTGTGATACCTTCCCTCTAGCAAATTGACTATCCTTTTTCTTTTAGGTTATGCATGAGTGTATTCATTTGATTTCAATGGCCTTGCATAACACTTGAAGAAATTAATTGTGGTAGCTGCTTGAGATATTGTCCATGAACTCCTTAATACACTTGTAGGTTGTCCTCTTTTGAATTTTTGTGAGATGGGAATATTTATTAGTTTACCATACTGTTGTGAATAAAATGAACCCTTGACAAGATTTATGATGTTTTAAAAGCCCTCTTGACTGCTCAGTTACTTTTCTTTATGTATCTTTTAAAGTTCGCCATACTACCCTATCACTGTTATTATTAATTTCAATTCCCCCTTCATGGTTATGACATGGACTAATCATTGTTTATTTGAATAGTCATGACTTTTATCTCCTTTTGGGAATCTATAGTAAAGTGTCATGCCTTTCTTTGAAGTCCATTTCCTTAAATCTTTTATCTTTTCTCGTTGCTCCTTACCTCTATATTATCCCTATATTACATATACATAATAATAAAAATTATGGTCATAACTAGTGGACATGGGTATAACATCAAGCATCATAGAAATGTAGTTTATATCTGCATATATAATACCCTAAGATACTAATATTGTAGCACTAGTCAAAGAATCATCATCAAACTATATTTGTTGATCAAATACAATGAAAAATAAAATATAAAACATTGATCTTTTCTATCTACTCCACTGTAAATAATAAAGACTTCCAACACTCAAATTGGAAGGAAATTTCTTCAGTCTTTATTATTTATAGTGGAGTAGATAGAAAATATCACTATTTTATATTTTACTATATTTTATTTTGCAAATAGCATTGGACACTAAACTGGCCAATACACTGTCAAACATAATGATTGGACCCTATGAATATATAGGTTATCAATCTTTAATCAATTCACATGAGAAATCAAACTGACCAATAGTATCAATGAAACTTCGATACTATATAACAATGACTAGTCTCAGTTTGATGACATTTCAAGACCAATGCATGAATATCATTTGGGCCTCATGGCATTGAACATTGTTTTCATTCAGTCATGATATAATGTTCTTACAGGAAGCACAATACTAGTATGATTGAATGTATCAGAGGAAATAGGAGTTAGAGTAGATAAAAAGAGAACAAAAATATTGTAGTGTAACCTTATTATTATATAAATAAACAAAAAAATAGTAAGAGTAGGAACCCAAAATATCATGTTCATTGTCTATGTAAATATGTGTGGAATAGAGTGACCCCTTATCTATTTCAATTGTTGATAAGGTTACAGTTTATTCTTATTCTCCTTTGCATAGTATAAGTTGTAACCAATTTTTAATATTTAGCTTAAAAGTCAAGATATTATTCCATACTGATTCTATGTCAATAGGAGGGAGGAAGTTGTATATGGATTCTAGAATAAACATTGTAACCAAAGACATGAATTACATGGATGGAAGAAAATTCAATACAAATGACAATAGATTTGACATATAAAACTAGAGGATGACTCTATGATATTTTGAAGCACTATTGTAATGGTGAAGTCAATTTAGATAGAGGCTTGCTTCATAAGTAGATGGAAGTGTACAAGACATTTAAATTTTCTTGTGAGAACAAGATTTAGCTTAACCTACAAAACTAGGAAAATGAAGTGTTGTCCTTACAAAAACAAATAGTCAAGAGTGTGGAAGTGAAAGTCTACACAAAATTGTTTGTGTGTATTGGATTCATCATAAATATGTTAGGATCGGTCTCAGCAATCATTTTAGTCTTTCAAAATGATATCATCCTTATTTAGCCATACAATATTTTTTGTTAGATGGATGTAATCATTAAGGAAGACCCTTTCATTATTTCATTAATGGATTGAACTTTCAAGGAGTCCATCTAATGGTGTTGCCTATTGATATCCAAAGCAGGGATGTGAATAAGACTAATGACTATGTAGGCTATATTGTAGATAAAATTCATAGATCTTTTAACTTTATCAAGGCATATAATAGGGTGGTCCACTTCAAATGAAACTCTTAATTATGCCATACTATTTTATTTCTAGAATTCATATGTGAAGTCAGATTTGTACTTCCAGGTTTGAAAATCATATTTTAAAGCAACATCTCATCAGATTTCATTTTTAGAATTATGCATTTTCAGAATTTCATTTCTAGATTTTGTTATGCAAGTTCAATATTTTGATTTTAGGAGTCTAACAGTTGGAAATCATAGTAAAATTAGAATTTAATAATTTCTGGAATTAGCATTTTAAAGTGGTTTTTGGGGTCATTAACTTCAGACTATCTTCTCTTTTCCAAGGGTGGTTGCATGTCAAAAAAATTTGGTGTAAAATATCATAATTATTAGATTTTGTTACCTGTCTATGATTAAAAATTATTGGAGTGTGAGTTTGATATATTTTGAAGATCTAAATATTCAAGCTTGGTAAAGAAAAATCATGTCAGATAATATTAGTCCTGAACAAAATGAAGAGTCACTTGATAGATTGTGGGCTAGATTGAAAAGAAAGGGTGATGGGAAATGTTATTGTCCTTGCAATAATTGAAAGGGCTTAAAAATGAGAAGAATTTTAATCACAATAGCTGAGAAACATTGTAGGTAGCATGGTCACATTGAAGGGGGGCATGGTTATTGTCCATTGGTAAGTTGTTCATTATATGTGTTTACATTGATTGAATTTGTAAATGTTTATATTGTTTTAACATTTTATATATATAAAAAATCACTTGATCATAATCATGGTTTATTTGTGTCTGTCATTATTATAAAGGTGGGGCACCCTAGGGCACATGATATGGATTATCATGGCTCGAAGAATGTGGTTTTTCAAGTGGAGGAACATGGAGCTGTGAATATCGAAGATGAAGTTAGTGATCTTATGGAAGAAGATGATGCTACAAATACATTGATCCATGACACATTTAGTGGCACAACTGATTATGTTGATCGAGATGACTCTGATGATGTTCATGATTTACCTGTACTTCAGAAGGCATATGAGCCCCTTTATGAAGGCTCCCAAAAAACTCTTCTCTCTGATGTATTGTTGTTGGTGAACTTGAAGGTTATGAATGGTTTATCCAACATAGAAATCTCATGAATGTTAAGGTATGTCATATATGTCATCTTTTTTCATCTATTATAATTGTTGTTATTTCATCACTACTAAATAAAGGATGAATATGTACCATTAATATTCTTTATATTAACAAATTATTTTTTGTTATAGATTGATTGGTGAATTTTTGTTACCACCATCAAATATTTTACCTCTCTCATACCGAGATTTATCTGGCATTATGAAAGATATTGGAATGGAGTATCAAGAAATAGATGTATGTCCCAATGATCATATTATATATCATAAACAACATGAATTTACAATAGAATTCCCAAAATGTCATATCACTAGATATCAAATAGATCAACTAACAAAAAAGGTTCCTTGCAAGGTTCTTCATTATATTCCCATTATTGCATGTATGCAACAATTATTTAGGTGTGAAAGCTTAGCACAATTTATGGATTACCATACACAGAATAAAAGTGGAGATGACATTCTTCGAATGCCTGCAAATGGTTCTGCATTTAGGGA
Organism: Sequoiadendron giganteum; assembly: GCA_007115665.2. Taxonomy (NCBI): domain Eukaryota; kingdom Viridiplantae; phylum Streptophyta; class Pinopsida; order Cupressales; family Cupressaceae; genus Sequoiadendron; species Sequoiadendron giganteum. The sequence continues at coordinate 184,534,719 of CM021102.1, read as the reverse complement.
CATGGAGGAAAAATGGCCACACTTTAAAGAAGAACCTTGTAATATCAAACTTTCATTGGCAGCGGATGGTGTCAATCCATTTGGAGAGCTGAGATCTATTTACTCGATCTGGCCTATTTTTGTTATCAACAATAACATTCCTCCATGGATGTCAATAAAGAGGGACCACATAATGTTGGCAATGATTGTTCCAGGTATTTGTTTACATCAGTTTTCTTTAACGTAGTACCATCTCATTTGTCTTAATTGTTGCATAATGACATATTTTTTTCATTTAATAGTCATGTACATTCATTTATATATATTGCAGTAAAATGGTTATAATAATTATGTAATGTTTATGTTCATTCAACTAGGTAAGTACCAAGTTAAATATATGAATGTATATATCGAGCCTCTTATTGACGAGCTACTAAAGTTATGGAATGGTGTCACTATGTATGATGTATCTAGACCAATAGGACAAAGACAATTTCAATTCCATGCAATGCTTGTATGGACAATTCATGATGCCCCAGGGCTAACACATTTTTCTGGTATGTTATAATGTTCGACTGCATGACTTTAACGATATTTAATTTTATGAAGTAGATATCATGCATGTTTTTTAAATAATCTATTCATTATATATAATTATAAAAATTGACATATTTAATCCAATTATATATGATTTGCAGGTCTTCAAACAAAGGGAAAATTTGCATGTCCAATTTGTGGTCCAAAGATGAAATCTTGTAGTTCAAAAAGTTTAGGAAAGCAAGTGTTTGATGAGTATATGGAACTTCCTCCACATAAATCATAAGTAGCAAACTACTGAAAAACATATTTTCAATGGGAAAGAAGAGACTATATCAAAACCACGAAGAATGACACCTCGCCTATGGAAGTTGGAATATAATCGAATTAATCATCAAGGCTATACATCGGATCAAATTTTTTATCTATCATATATGATATGTTTTTATATTGTATTTTGTTTACTCATGTTGTAATTGACAATGATTGTCATTGTTAGTTTGTTTAAATTATATGCTTCATGAAGGTCATCAAGGCATTAATGGTTGGCTTCCACAAGGACTAAAAATTTATCCCAGACAATTTAGTGCGTTGCCCTACTATGAGAAGCTACAAATTGTGCATTTGTTTGATACAATGCATATCGGAAATAATATGACAGAAACATTATTGAAAATATTGGATTGAAGGCATGACAAAGAAAAAATTGTCAAAATTTGTAGTGACATTCAGGAAGCCAATCATGCAATGAAAAATGCCATTCAATTAAATAGCGATTGAGACAAAATTAATATAAGTGCCCTCCCTTGGTTATTAATGGAGCAACAAAGCAATGCTATAAAAGAAGTCATACAAAAAATTTAATTTCCCACAGGATTTGCTGTGAACATAAACAATATCATAACAAAGAAAGGTGAATTTGGGTCAGGGATGAAAATGCATGATTGGCATACCTTCATTAAGGTAATTATTCTAGTATATTATATATATATATATATATATTTGTATACTGCATGTACTTTTCAGTGTATTATGTTTACTACTTTTGAAAAAATAACGAAAAGATCATTTTATAATTGTTGCAGTATGTTCTACCTCTATCTCTACCAGACAACTTCAACAACAATGCCGAGCAAGCTATATATGATCTTGGAAAATACATGAGGTAAGTAGCGATATTTGTTCAATTCGTTGTATATTTTTGTTAAATCTCATTAATATATTTGTGCCTTGAATCACTTGTAGATGGCTGTCATCTAAAGCAATCCATAAAGAAGATATAAATTATTGGAAGAGAAAAATTTCTCGTCTAATGTGTGAAATGAAAAAGTGTCTACCTTCGACATTTTTCAATGCACAAGAACACTACCGCATACACCAAGTTGAGGAGATTGAATTGTGTGGACCTGTACACACAAGGTCAATGTGGATGGTTGAGAGGCACTTGAAATTTTTTAAGGCTTTGGTTAGACAAAGAGCACATCCTGAGGGTTCTATGGTGGAGGGATATATGGTATACCAGACCATGGTGTACATTATTGAATATCTTCCTAAGTTTGCAGCAAAGATCCATGTAGATCGAATTTGGGATCCCAACTCCATTAACAAATTCAAAGGGGAGTACCTAATGGGGAAAGGTAGATTGAGAAAAGTGACAGGTAATTATAAGATGGTCATGGAGATTAATTAGAATACATTTTACATTTGATTTTTATGTATATTGTACTTATTCAATTATTAATCTTCAATATACATCAATTATAAATTAAGGTCGTATACCGTGGTAATTAACTAATTATACGTCGTTTGTGAATTTCATTTTTTTGATATAGTTGGTCGAGAGTGGGATGCACTACATTTTTACATCGAAAACAATCTTAATTGGATGATGGTATGGATTGAATGATGTCAACAATTTGGTCACACATTAACATGGGAAGGTGTGGCTTCATTGGTTAAAGAAGCTCATCGTAATGGAGATTCCAATGTTACACCAAGGGAAATTGATTTAGCATATGGTTTAAGAGATAAACGGGTACATATAAATATATTAATCACCCATATTATTTAATTATTTTCAATTATATTGATGTATATATATGTTGAGATTTTTTTCTTCGCATACATTCAACCAAGAATAAATATGTTTATCAATTGATGATATTGCAATAATTTTTACATGTTTGACATATTGTAGGTGAGACACCACAAGGTTATGTGGTGCAATGGTCCTAAATTTCTAATAAAAAATTTGGATGACACGAAGAAAACCTGTGATTTTGGGATAACTGTAGTCTTTCAGGTGACTAATATTTCATCTAGAAGCGACATACATCTTGAAGTCTCAAAAAATCAATACTATGGGATTTTGGATGATATACTTGAGTGTGACTTTAAGTACTTCCAATTAGTTATGTTTGTTGTCCTATAGTACAAGATACGATTGAATGAAAATGATCCCAAGAGAATTGTTATTGAACATGATCATGGATTTACCATGGTTAATACAAGGTATTTTGAGCAAGCTGGAAATGAGCCCTATGTTCTTCCAAGCCAATGTGAGCAAGTATTTTACTCAGAGGTTCTAGGTAAACCGGGTTGGTCATATGTTGTTAGACATGATCCAAGAGGAAGGATGGTAAAGTATAATGTGGTGGAAGAAGAAGATACTAAAGAAATAGAAGATGATGTAGCTAATGATCAAGATCAACAGTTAGTTGATGATGTGCCTGATGAAGATGTCGAAGAGAAGGAACTAGATCATGATGATGTAGGAGTTAATGTTCATGAAGATGATATTTGTGTGGATGATGACATTATCGAAACTGATATCAATGACGATAATGATGATATGACCAATCCCTACAATGTCGAATCTAGATCAGATGATACAGAAAAAGAGTTGGATGAAGAAGAAGATGAATGACATTGAAATGTATGAGTTATGCGATTGTATTATCTATTTGATATTAATTTCTTGATAGAATTATATTTTACTTATGTGGTTACATAATTAATTCATGATGTTTTTAATTTTTATGTCATTACATAATTAATTTTGTGAAGATATGTGTTAGCTTTGATTTGAATCTGATTTGAGGGCTTAAGGTGTTGATTTGAGTTAGAAAGCTTCATTTCTTCGCATACAACTCGGTTACCTTGTTTTTGAGGGTTTTGTAGTCCAAACATGATATAAAGGGGCTCTTACACTTTTTTTGATTACTATAGCTTGTGTAAGAGGCCCCATGGATACTATTGTAATTTTAGGATACATGAATAGGGAGTAGGATGAGAAATAAATAAGGTATAGTTGTTGTCCTCAAGAGTTTTGTGAAGAAAAGCATGTGAAATGAGAGGTTCAAGACTAGGTTTCAACAAAATATGTATGTGGCGATCTGATTTTATGAATTTTTACCTTGTATAGACCTAATGGGTTGTGTGTGAGTTGGTCTTGAGGTCTAGGAGGTTGTCAAAGTAGGAGATTCAATAAACCCTCTTGATTTTGGTCTAAAACAAGGGTTTTTGGGTTCGGCAAGAATTTGGTCATACAAGTGGAATCTTTTTGTGGATTTGGAGGTTTGGAGGTTGTTAGCTCTCAAAAACGTAGGTAAGAATACCTCAAGAGGTTTCCAATCTCTTGATACATTTTTGGGTAACAAACAAGGCCAAATGATTTGAACCTTCTTCTCTTCAGGTGTTGCCAAACCTAGGTGGGTCTACCTTTGCGAACTGAGCAGACTTAAGTGATGTGATTTTGTTTACAGCAATATATTCACAATGGAAATCTTACAGTGAACAAATATAATACTAATAAAGTGTATGTGTAATGTTAGAATATGTTCAGTTAACAGATGTAAAAAATAAAATGGACAAACAACTTTTCCAATTTAACTATATGTACATATAACTTTAAGTTATTTTTATTTTAACTAAAAGTACTGAAGTTACAACATACAAATTAAATGATATTTATGATTGTAAAATTTATGATTAAATATATCTCTCAGAATCCTTTTTGTCCAAATTTGAAAATAATTATATATTATAGAATACATTTATTTAAATTTTAAGATGAAAATAGCAAGGAAAAATCAAACAAATATCTTTATGAAAGAAGTATATTGGCGTGAAATTAAATATGATTTTTATTCCAATGTAAAAACTACAAAGAATGGAAAAAATTCTTTCAACACATAAACTACTATGTAGTAGTCAATTAAAATGATCTAAATAGTCTAATAATTTGACCATTAGCATATAGCAATTTCTATAGAGTTGTAGATCTCTTCCATTTCAAAAACACAAAACAATATTAGGTAGATAATCAAACATCTTTCATTTCTATAGTGACTTATTTATCCTAGAGGAACTAGTATATAGTATACAAAGAAAACCAACAAACCCACAACTACCCCTATTTTGAATGAGTTTAATTTTCTCACCTTCCTGATCTCCCTAATATTCCTAGATTACTGTAATTAACTAAAAGGAATTTAATTCTTCTTTAAAGAACCCAATTAATCATATCACACAGATACAACAAATGTGCACTGATAAATTGAACATATACTTGATATTTCAACTTAAATAATCAAGAAACATTAGGTTGGAGACAATCAAACAATTAGAGAAATTCAACAAACAACTAATACCAGAATGGAACCACCGAATCATAAATCTTTCATTATCTCCTACAAAATATTATACATGTAACATGGTCCTTTTGGATATAAACATTCTGAAATATTATGTTTCTTGCTATCTATCTTCTATTCTACTACTACCCTCTTATTCATTTCTACCAAAAATGGATATTTATACATCAACCATATGAAAGGACATCTCCTTTCAGAAATGTCTTGTGCTTGAAACAAAAATAAAATTAAAAAGTAATTAGGATCTCTTAAGCCATAAGTGAACTTTCTATAAGTGATCCAAGTAGTCTTGGCACCCATGCATATCTACATCTCCCAATGCATTTCGAATCGTGATCTCCATTTTCACCATCTTCTCATTTCATTCACATGCTTCATCTAATGTTATATCTTTCTCGATAGTTGTCTTTAGAATCTCCTGTAGTACTGACTCACTTTCATCTTTCCACCTATTCATTTTTTTAATCTCCCTTTATCATCAAAGAATGTAGTCAATCCCTTTTTGGTGGCATCAATTAATCCCTTCTCATCCCCTTGCAATTCTTCAAAGAAGTTTTTATGCTTATTCATAAGATGATTTGCAGCCTCAATTGTAGCTTTATCAGGAGCATCCCTCCAGTTCATTTCCTGGAGCTTCTCTATGATCCTACCATCCATTCGTTCATATTCTCGTAATGCATCAAAGTTTTGTGAGTGTATTCCCCAAAGCTTATTCAACCAGGTTGTTAGACTGGCTTGTCTCTTCTTAATCATTGCAACGAGTGTGTCATACTTTCCTTGAGAATATGCACTTGACCCTTCCCAATGATCTTTTGTTTGTGAAATTTCACCATGGGTGAGTAGCTTGGTTGACCCCATTGTAACTCCTAATAAATATTTTAGGCACTCGTTTTCTCTCAACATTCTTTCATGGTTAGTTTTGTACATTTCCTTTTCCTTGACCAACACCTGTATTTGAGCTTTGTTTAGTTTTTCTACGTTGATCCCAATCTCTATTGTCACCACAGGATCAGCCTCCCCAACTTTTAGGGTCATAACATGCCTCAATGCCTTCTCAGTATCAATGGTAATTGATTTCTTGTGAGGTGGATACAAGGCCCAAATCATTAATGACTCTTCATCTGGATTGTACTTTGATCCTGCATAGATCTCTACCACCTTTTCCGGGCTAAGCTTGTGTGTAGCATTACTATTTTTCAAGAAACTGTCAAAGACTAGTGCAAAATTGAGATCTAATCTTCGAAAAATCATGACACCAGCACTTCCTAGCATTTCCCTTCCCTTTTCAGGGGCCATACATGCCATCTCTCTTTCCACATCAGTTTTTAAATTACTCAAAAATTGTTCTTCATTACCTGGTGGGACATTGTCAACCAGTTCTCTTATCTCTTTTCCCTTTTGTCTACATAGGAATGTCTTAAATTGTGGAGATTTAATAAATTCATCATCTGCTACAAAGGACTTATATTCTACATGCCTTGCATCTGTATCTACACTTTCTTCAATATTCAAATCCCTGGCAGGACAGGCGTAATCCTGAGTTCTCAACCTTGACATCTTGTTAGGTAGATGCTATGGTACATTAGCCTCAGATGTCTCTTCTCCAGAAGACAACAGCTCTATGTCTTGCAACTCTTGAGTATGTTGTTCAACCACCATTTTTGCTTCCTCTGCCTCCAAGTTCCTAATCATATCATCAAATTAGTAGGGCACATGGTGATACCCTCCAAATTTTATCCTTTTTTTAGCATAATTGATATACCCTTCTAGATCCAAATTATTTCTCAGTGGTCCTCTTTTCATGTTATATTACATTAACTTATACAAAATCAGATTATACCCTTCCTTTCCTAATACAGTAAAATCATTGAAGCATAGTGTATTGGGCATAAAAGCCTATTTTCCAAAAGAACTTATTCATAACACTAGAAAAATCCATTTGCCTAACAATTTCCAAGTATGCAATCCTATCGGGAACCATTTCAGAAAAAATGAATGGGCCATCTTCAAATCCATAAACCTTAATCATGGTAGCATTCTCCAAACAATACCAATCCCCCCAATTGTGGCTAATTAGTCCATTGAAATATTTGGGCTTGAGAAACCTCTTTATCTCATCAGATAAAGAATAAGCACATGGATGATTATAAAACTTGTACAATGGTTTCACAATTTTTTCTTCAAAGCATACAAAACTAGAGTTAGCAAACCTAATGTCCCAAATAGCAATCCATGATTGAACAGGTAATGACATGCCTTATCAAACTGTCAAATTATCATCTCCTAAGGCCACAACCCTAGTTCATGTCCGAAGTACAACACTATGTGCATCAACAATGAGTAATTCATGAGGTGTAAGATAGAGGCTCCACCTTTTATTGCCATCAACCCATAATCGATCCCTTTAAAAATATATGAGGCATAATCAAAAGGTCTAGAGTTGTGATACTGAATATCTTCTGAAATTACCATGTGCACAATTTCCATATACTCGAGAACTTCCATTCCCAATACTTGACCCACCAATAAATAAGTGTATTTCATATAGGGCTCAAAAAGATCTACATGGAATGGGGGTCCTTCACTATCTTCTAGCAGAATTGGTTTACCACCATGTCTAATTATGTGCAAGGGAAATATCCAACCCTTGTTAATGGTGTCCATCCTTCCGAATTCTTTTTCCATCTCTTCACATATAATCTTTTCGTTCCATACCCCCTTCCAATTTAAAGACTTCGCCTACTGCATCCTCTGATATGTGTATCAATGGTTTCCTAGATGGCTCACAGATAGCTTTAAGTCTCGAATTATAATTAATGGCCAACAATTTCACCAGTTCGACATCGACAAAAACATTAGGGAAAACCAACTTTCCCAGATTAATCTTCCACTGGTTACATACTGGTTCAAAGTGATTCCTCCGATAGTAATGAAAGCTAAATAGTTCATAACCTCTTATTGGAGTCCAAATATCTCCTATGATCTTACATTTATCATCTATTTTATCCACTTCTACCCTAAGTTATGTAGAGCATCTGGCTTTGGGTCCAGAGCTAGGTAGTTGCTCGATAAGATCTTGATTCAGCTTACACTCAGTACCCTCTAGCTGAATTTGAGTTTTCTTCTTTTTCCCTTTCGACTGACCACTTTCCCCATGCTTTCCACCCTTTGATTTTCCTAAACTAGTGGCTTCCATTCTTCAAAATTGAAAATTCAAGGTATGAAGAGCTTACTATTTTTTCCTGAGATTTTGAATTGAGAGAATACCCTGGTCCTTCACTCGCTCCTCTGCTTCTTCCGCTATCAATTCTACAATGATGTTTTCAATTGAATTCGTCTTGATTCCTGAAATTACTTATGCTCCGTGGCGCCATTAATGTTTTAGCTAAAACACGAGCGTAGATGGTTTTTTTGAAACTCTCGCTATCACATCATGTAATTTTTGGGCCATACATTTTCAAATCTCGGGCGATCCTTTTGTTTGAGCCTTCACCAATGTTCATTAAAAACCCGCTAAGACATCTTGTAGTTTCCCTGACACCTTAAGTCTTCCCAACAGTTACCCTTTCGGTCTTAAGTATATCGCTACAACTCCCACCGAAGCAACCTACCACTATGACTTTAACAAGTCAGGAAGAAAATCCTCATCTTACTCCGGAGATGTGTATCTCATTGAGATATTTCCTTTATAAATTATGATCGCTGAGACATAACGATTTTATTGCCGATGGAACTGCACTCGTTGTGACCTTCTTATCTCTCCCCACTGAAGTTTGTCTCACTGATGAATTTATTCATTGGCGAAACCATGAACCATGTCCTTCCAATAATCATTCTCTCCAGACATGTTGCCAAGTCCAATCCTGTCGATGTATCATGGAAGGTCGGCAAGACTCCTCAAATTCTTCCCAGTAACATTCTCCCATCGACAGAATCCTCCTTTGTTTTATCAGCAAGAGTGGATGAATGTCTCGGGCTGACTTCAAGAACCATACTCTGATGAATCTAGTTTGACTGATATATTTCCTTGTGCCTCAAGCGGTAAGACATATGTAAGCTCGATATGACTTCATACCACCATGTCAATGCTCATTATCTTGTCAATAGAGACTGTGAACTATATTTTCTTGATATATATCCTCAAATGAGATTTCATTGGTATGACATTCCTGACCTCTTACCGATATCGATATGTAAGTTATGGTTTGTCATCACCCTAGGCGATGTCCCCTTGTCCAATTAATAAATGTTTTATTTTTGCAAGGAACAATTTTAAATGGTCGTCGATCGACCGTTGGTTGATCTCAGCCATTCCCTGTAATCCCATGATGACCCCACCATAGAGACTCAACTAATTGTGATATCACAGGCGAGTGCCATGTGTCTCAGATGGAGATTCTAAAAAGATAATCAAATTGCTTTAATATATATGTTGAGTTTTAATGTGTTATACGACAGGTTACTAAAGTGGCTACAAGATGCACGTGCTCAAAATGAACGGAGATGTTATAATCTCGATGAAAAAGATGCTCGACAGTTATGTTCAACACTGGTGACTATCTTGAGCGAACACGATTGTCGATGGTGGAGATCAACGATTTCCTGCCATCGTTTGATTAGAAGATGTAAGGTGTTTACTGATCGCGATATCACGGGCGTGTGCCACGTGTATTTATTTGGTGATGCAAAATGTGGCGGTCCCTTGGTGCTAAGATGGAGATTATGTCAACCTTTTTTAAGGTAGTCGTTCGATGATCTGACAAAAGTGAATGATCAATGGTTGGAATTTGAATTCACATCAAATGTGATTGGAGCCATTGGCATGACATGCAAGTAATCTTTAATGGGAGATGAGACATCTATTGGCTTGATTTGATCGAAATAAAATGATTTTATTTCTCTCTATTTTCTCAAAAATTATTCAAGCACCTTTTGGAAAGAATTTTCAGAGCCAAGGATCAAGTTACGATCTATCATAGCAAGGATTTGGTCTTCTACAAAGCAGAAACACCGTGAGTTGTTTTCTGTGCTTCATGGTAAATTTAATTGAGATTTTGAGAAGAATTGTGGTGTGCTTGTCGGAAAGCTTATTGATAGTTGTTATAGGGCTATTGGTTAGTTGAATTGTAATAAATTGCAAGGTTTTGCTGTAATTTCATTTTCTGTATAACCCTAGTCTATTCAAATGATTTGAAATTTTAAGGAAGCCCTAGTTTACTTGAGATGGCACCGCCAAAGTAGCATTTTGGCCATGTTGATTATTTTAAGAGAAATTTGTATGATGATTTCCTAGATCAGCTCCCATTGTCAACAAATGATAGCAAGAGGGGTTTGGTTTTGATACATGGAAGAACCCTAGGTGAAGGATTAGTATGCAATAATTCCAACATTGTAGATGCTAGGGTTCCCATGACTGGTCTGGAGATTTTTAGGTTGTGGTATGGATAGCGGAATTTGCCTCACCCTTTCTCAAATGGTTGGAGATATGACATGGGGAAGCTGGTGGTGCCAAATGTGTTCCCCAATGTGGATTTTCTCAGGGCAGTGGCATCACATTATGACCCTATTATGAGAGTGATCAAAGATAATGATGGAGGGATTTTATTAAGTATAAATAGGGAATAAATTCAATAAGTTTTTAGACCTAAGTGAACCTAGTCCGTTCTTGATTCGGATAAATATTGAGGAGATGAAGCAGTAGTATGCAAAGACAAAGTCACTTTTTTAGGTTGAAGTTGCTTCCTCCTCATCTAGCAAGCGTAGGTAGCTCAAGGATTTATATCATTCCAAGTGACCAAGAGCCTTTCAGGCTAAGTTGTTTTGCAAACCATTTCTTGGATACCTTTTATTCATTGTGCCAAATTTTGGGTTTTAACCCTAACACAATAATGCCAATTGCCTATATGTTTATAGGGGTGCAAATACAACACCCTAATTTCTCTATGGTTTATGATTTTGCATCTTTTCTAGAAGAGAAGATACATGAAGGGTTGTTATTGTTGCATGTAGGGGATGCAGGAACTCCATTCTTTGGGTATTCCCTCTTGATGTACATGGTCTTGTACAAGAATTTTGACTTCTTCTTAGAGAAGATGGAGTTGAGGCGGGAGGAAAAAGGAGAAAGATTACCGGTGCAAGCTTGGACTGCAGATTTATCATACAAAAGGGAGAGTGTCAGTTTTGTGCAATTTGACAATTGCTTTGCTTCTAGAATTAGGGCTCAGTTGATAGTAAATGTACCTAGGATCCTCGAGGATTTACATGATTTTCTTAGACAGAAGGGGAGGAAGCTAGATTTAAAATTTTGTCACAACTGGGGTGACATTATCTTGTACCTAGTCAGCACTATTTTAAGGGTGTATGGCTTCCAAGGAACTCCACATATCATCCCATTCAATGTGCCACTAAGAGTGGGGCTTGCTGAGGTTATGTGGCAAATAGGTTGTATTCATGAAGACAACCTAACAGGGAAGGGAAAAGAGACTCTTTTCCCTAATTATACCGTTGTGTCTGATTTTGTGTTCTCAAAGGGAGGATGGGTCCACTTTGGGAGGTTTTTTGATGATTTTCATTTAAGGTGTAGTCCTAGGCGACAACATGACCCTGAGGGCTTCTTTTCCCTTTTTAGATAATGGATAAAAGGTGGTAGCTTTGCACATGAGTTCAATTTTCCTGAGGATCTGATCATGAATGAATTTTGGAATTGAACACGGAAAAATGGATAACATATGAGAATTTATTGACCATTTTGCATAAAATGGATCCCAAATATGATCCATTAATGGAATTCACCCCATTCCACAAGAAAATTGATTTCTTGATGGAAAAATTCAAGGAGATCATGGGTGTTTTGATGACAAAGAAGGTCAACTTAGAGTTGGACTTCGGCATATAAAAGCTAGATGTGAGGCCTATTGAAACAAGGCCAACATATCAACCCACAGTGAATTGGCCTCTTTATAAGAGAAAGAGGAGTGATAGTAGTGATGAGGAGGAGGAAGATAAGAAAGGAAAAAAATTCATGAAGGGATAAAAAAAACCAGGTCTGAAGATTAGAGCACTTGGAGGAATAAAGATCGTTGATTTGGACTCATCACCACAAGATAATCCTGCACTATCACCATCAGAGCCAAGCCCTAAGAGGCAAAGATTTGAAGAGGCACAAGAGACTCTGATGAATGAAATCATTATCACAGATCAGGACATGCAGGTTGGTATTCCTTCCCCTCTCGGGTCAACTCAATTGGTTCTATCTGATATGGATGTGAAGGGACAATGTGTGCAAGATGCCAGGATGGAGGCATGCAAGACATTTCTAGATGATGATGCATTTGTTAAAACTCCAATTTTCTTACAACTGTTATGGAGAATGAGACTAGAATAATATCAAGACAAATGCAAAAGGAGAAGAGAGTTGAAACCTAATAGGTCTAACCAGGAGAATGATGATGAAGTAAAGGCTAAATTGATGGAAGAATTCAAGAACATCACTCCTGAGGAGGGGAGGAAATTAGTAAATGAGGTTGGTGTACTAATTTTTCCTAAATGGGATATAGGAGATGTAGTAGCATTTAATGCTATTTTAAAATCCAAGCATCCCATGCAAAATTCTGAGGAAGAGGACAAGGCAACATTGCAAGATTCTGCCTTTAGTGAGGAGTATGAGACCCTAGCAATTTGGGCATTGGCACCTCAGGGAAGAAAGCCTAATGTTATTGACATTAACCCAAACCTAAGGGGAGGGTTAATAATAAAGAGAGCCTTTGAAACTTCAACTATAAAAGGCTACACACCTAACTATGAATGTGGTCAAATTGGCCCAGAAGACTGCTGAGAGGGAAAAACCTGAAAAGCAGAGCTTAATGGAGAAATACAATATTGTAATTGGAGAATACAATAGGGTGCAGCAAAGGAATGTTGAGCTGCAAACTAACGTGGATAGGTTAAAGTATAGGCAATTTGGTGAGTCCTCAAGTTCTCTTGGTATCATGACACTGCCTTCCACATTAGGATCAATACCTCCTACTTCTCCAATTGTTTCTACTCCGAGGTCCCCCATCCAAAATCCTTCTCCCAGTCCTACATTAGACCTAGTTGAAGAAGAGATTGAATACTTTGTGGATCCTACTAAGAATAAGTTGGTAAATAACATTATAGAGTTATAGGCAGCTTTAAAGGCAAGTGAGGAGGGAGCACCTATAAAGCAAAGTGAAGTTGTTGACACAATTTTGAGGCACTTAAATGAAAAGGTTGATGGCAGATTGCCATCAGTATATTCTTTATTTTTGGATGCAATAAAGAACATTACTAGGGATCAGGAAGTAGTTTTTCCCTTAGTTGAGAAGTGGATCCTTAGGGCCAATGATTTAGATATCATGTATAAAGCCTCTAGATTTGATATAGATAATAGGCCAAAAACATTAAGGCCTACTCAAATTTTCGTAAATTCACTGGAGGTTTTTCAAGCCTTACCAGACGATTTGTGTAGGAAAATTAGAGAATTGGTAGAGTTTTGATGATTGAAGTGATACATCTTTACCTAATATAATTGATGCACAAGGAAATGTTAAATCAATGCAGCAGTGGTAGGATAGAGCAGATGAGGTCATCAATTCACAAATCAAATTGATTTGTGATGCCTCAAACTATGACCTGTTGGTGAGTTCTATAGACAAGATCATTAGCACCAACACATTTTTGGAGTCTTTTGAGAGAGAGGCAAATCGGGTAGTTGTCAAATACACACCTTATAGTGTTAAGGTGAACGAGGTGGTTAATTTTTATTAGCCAATAGATGAAGAATATCAAAGATGGGTGGATAAATAATTAACTAAGGAAGAGTAAGACAAAGTTGACTACTGGTGGATAACAACTCAGTCGTTGCAGTTATAATAGATTCCAGTTATGTTTTGATGGCAGTTTTGGCATAGGTTTCTTTAAGTTTGGCTAATGCATCAACCATTTTCAGTGGATGGGATAAACAAGAAGATTCTCCAGGGACTCAACTGTTGTAACAGATTTTTGAAATGTCACAGGGCGGTCCAAGTGATCGATGACATGTGTATTTCTGGCCCGATGCTTATTTGCTCCTTCATTCTCTATAAGAAGGATTTCAAGGCCAAAAATATGGGTTAGCAAGTTAGATAATTTTGGGTCGAGTCTAAATAAAGTTGCAGAGCAAATTGTAAAAAGCCTCTTGGTTCAGTGAAAATGCAAGTTAGGTTTTGTGTCATTCTATAGTAGGTTTTGAATTCATGGGAGTTTGATGTTTCATGACAGTATTAGCATTTGAATGGGAATGATTCATTTTGAACTCATGTCTCTCCATTGTATAAGCATATCAGAATCTTGAATAAAATAATCAAGGGTTGTTTCATTCATCTCACTGTTGTGGTGTGTATGATTCTCATTTTAGCTTTAATTCAAATAATTAATTAAAATGCTTGAATGGGGTCATAGGTGGATATGTTTATATAAGGATTTGATAAGTAGTATTGGGTTAGAATAAAAATTGATGGTATTGTAAGGCAATATTGTCAGAGATCTTATATGTTATGTGTTAAATATGTCATGAATCCTTACATGCTTATGAATTTGACTCCTCCAATGGCATATGGCACTGGTCTAAGTTTTTCCTATTTGTGAGTTATAGTATTTCTTTGTCTTTACTTAGAGCTTGCTAAAAATTGCAAATCAATGACTATCTTAAGCTGTGAAGTGTTGTTGTAGTTATCTCATGCTCCAAATAGTTGATATTGTTGATGAACAACCAATTCATTTTGGTATTATCCTGTTATGTTGAGCTATTAAATGAGATTATTTGTTGTTGTTAATGTTGTTTATAATATTGGTGCAGAGGTTGTAAACACATTAAGGGATCACCCTCCTGGGTCTTGCAAAGCCCAAAGTGTAGGAGGCTTTGTTAAAGTCCTCATCAGTTGGTCCAGGTCCTTCGAGCTACCCCTGATTGGAATTGGCAATTCCATAGGTAGATTAGAAGATAAACCTGGTTATAGTAAAAACAACCAACACTATCCCTTGGTCCTCTCTTTTTCCCACTCTTGTATGTTCCCTTCTCTCTTTTTTCTCTTGTTAATTTTGATTTGTTCCTTCTTATTGCTTTGGATTAGTTCATTTTTGCTTCTAGTTTGTTATTTTGTCGTGTTTTGTCAAGTTTTTCTTTTGTGTGTCCCTTCTCTTTTGGTCTATCCTTTTCTATTTATTGTTCCTTCTTTCCTTCTTTTTCTAATTCTTGTTTCTCATTATTTTATGACTATTCCTTACATTTTAAAAATTATAGGTTTTTTTCTAATTACGCCGAAAGCGTATCCTATTTGAGATGAACGAGTTAAAATGGACCATCAATGGTTAATATCAACTGCGTACAGTGCAATACGATTGTAGTGATTTCATCCATTCATCGCCACATTTTTTCCCTCCATGTTTTTTGTTTGTTTTACTTCATAATAGTTTACTTGCGAACTCTACCCTTTTTTCTCATCCAGAGACACCACCATATTTACTGAATGAAGGTTTCAACAAATGGAAACAAATATCTACTTCTATAAATTTAATTTTAAAAATTTTCTATTTTTCAAGACTCAGACTGAATTGGTTAATTTGAATGTATGAAATAATTGATCTAGTTTGGTTTAATATATATATTTTAAATTTAAAAAAAAATATGTTTATAATTTAAATATCTAATTTTGTTAATTAAATAGGTGTTAAAAGGTGAAAAGTTAAATTATATAAATGTCTATTTCTTTGTTAATTAGAAAGAGATTAAAAGTGAAAATTTAAATTATTTTTAACATTTATATATTGAATGGTTTTACTTGTTTTATATATATTAGTTATATATTTTTTAATTTAAAAAAATATATATTTATACAAATGTTTTTCTCTTTTTTTATTAATTAGAAAGATGTTAAAAGTGGAAATTAAAATTATTTTGAATATTTGCATTTTATAAAGTTCATATATTAAATGGTTTTTACTTATTTTATAATTTGAAAAAATATAAAAAATTAAATTAGAAGAATAATTAAAATTGTTTTTAAATTTTTTAGAATTTTTTTTTTTTTTAAATTATCCATAAGAGAAAGTGTCACGTAGTGGCTAGTACTTGCCTTTATAGTATTTTAATTATAGTATTTTAGATTCAATAAAAATAAATGTAAGTTTTGTTAATGGAATAAAAGATAGTTACATGCATTTATATTAATATTAATATTTATTAATCTTATTTTAATTATATTATGTAAAAATCAAGTATCTTATATAAAAACAATTATATATTAAAATTCTATATATTATAAAGGTATTATAAATATCAAACAAAATTAAATGATTGTATAATATAATTAGAAGAAAAAATTGATAATTATATTAATATTAAATTTATCTAATAATTATGTTACATAAAAATATGTATAATATGAAATAAATTTATTATATTAAATTAAATAATATTTATTCATTAGATAATTATAAGAAAGAATTGTGGGAGGTAGGGAGGGCGCACTCCATGGTGGTGGAGAATGTTGGCATGAATGGCCACATTGGAGCTATAAGGGGAAATAGTGACGGGTGGAAAGCCACGGGCGGTACGAGAGAGTTGGTATGTCCTATCAATCAACCGAATGCACGAGGAAGACTACTCATCCATCTTTCCAAGGCGCCAGAAATATTAAAATCCATTCATACTTTCACTTGCATTCAGACACCTCACACATAGGAGAAGGAGGTTGGTGAGGCTGGCGACGGTACTCATTTAAGGCTTGCACAGAATGTCATGGGCATTTGTTCTAGTTCAGTTTTGTGGTTGAAGTCAGGATATTTTTGTCAAGCGCTTGCTACTGGGATCCAAATGGTTGGGTCCTTGAAATTTTTGATAGAGGTTTCGGTTGCGGGTGTAGCTCGGTTTGGGGTAGACACCCCCATTTCACTCAAGTCTAACGAGAGGCTAAGCAGCTTTCATTTCATAAAAGAAAAAATGCCTTAAAATAATTTTTCTTGCCTATGAGCCTCTGGTGTTAGTTGCAGTCAAAATGGTCTTGAGTCCTTGTTTTCTGGAGGAAACAGAGTATGGGCGCAATAATTTGTAGATATCTTCTCATTTTTTGGCTTCCCTACTCGATAATTTGGTCCCGAAGATTGAAGCAAGGACTTTAATGAGGAAATTTTTCATACCCGGATTGCTAGATGGTATGGATGAGCTCCTTTGGGTGGTGGTGGAAGGGTGAGGATGTCTGTGTGCATTGAAGGTGGTGAAGGTTAAGGATGAAGACACGGTGAAGATTTTTCTATTTTTGTTGGACCTTCAGGGTACTTAGTTGAAGAAGCAACGGGCCATAGTAGCAGTTGCGGTCATCTTCTTGAAGAAATGGTTCGGGATAATGGCAACTGATAGCAATGAATGAAGGGAGCATTTTGAAGATTTTGCATTTCTGAATAATTTTTTGTGAAGTGTAGTGTATGTTCGTAGTATTTTAGTAGCTAGTTTTTTTTTTGTTAATGCAAGCACGAACTCATTAGATTGGTTTAAATTTAGACTATTTAAAGTATTGAATGTTTGAAGCTATGACCTATATTTTGGAGGATCCATACAGACAATATATGGTTTTTTGAATATTTCACATTTCTGAATAAGTTTTTGTGATGTAACGCCCTGCCATGCAACCCTAGAGGAAGTTGCAAACAACTACTTAAACAGACTATTTTTTTATTTTTTTAAAGTATAACTAATGCCAACAACCTCTAAGGTTACGAGATAGAGGTTATATAGAACCTCAACAAAAAACATGAATATAAACCATGTTAATTATTTAAATAATAATTAAACACATACATTCCAATTAAGATAATTTACATCAAGCATAAAGATAACATTCCATTTCATTAATCCATTCATTAAACAATAAGGTTACAACACTCATTCCCTGAATGAGGCAAATCCAATAAATAAGTTTATAGATACAACTTCCACCTTGATATCAAATGAGGGGTAAAATAATACAAGATCAACTGAAATGAAATAAAGAAAGAACTGATACTAAATCCAATGAGCTCTCCAACTGAAAATCTCGTCCACACGAACATGAAGAAAGAACCCAATGGATTTAGGTGCATTCCACCCAACCAAGTGGAACCTAAAGGTCCACCCCCCGTGCTAGGAGATAGTAACAAGGAATCCTAGCCAAGACCATCTACCTCTAGACACAGACTAACATAAAACTGAACCAAACTAAAACAACCAATCACATGTACAACACAAGTACAACTCAAGTACAACTCTAACATGGTCACATTCCTTCCAGATATAAAGGAGATCAAGTATGTTAAGAGAGCCATACACATAATAATTTGATACCAACTATGGTCACACAAGGTATGTTAAGGAAACCATACCCACAAAACAAGTACCAACTGTTGTCCTAGACAGAATGTCATTACACATTTCATCATGAGTTACCCACTGCGGATCGTCAAGATGGTGGCCTCAAACCGATCCCCAGCCCTCATACTTACTAATGCGGGATCAAATACCTTACGTACATATAGGATAGATGACCTTGCCATCCAGGCCTTCCCACTCATCCCAAGTCTAAATGAGCCCTTGTGTCTATGAGTGAGGCCAACTTATCTTGATTAGTGAGAAGTTAGTCCTAATCTTCTAAGTATTGTTTTAGTTATCACTTGATTAAACAACTTCCGAAGATTACCCAATCTTACCTCTTCTGGGCTCTGGCCCCTAACGGAAGCCACTCTTCTACTTGACAACACACATACCATCCAATCACCAAGGATACAAAGTGCAACAAACAAGATAACACGACCACGCCTTTCTCAGGAGGCGACATAAAATGAAACTCTCTCCAACACTAGAGGCAACAAATCACATAACAAGGTCACTCCTTACAAGGAGACGTGGATCCCATAATCCACTCCTTTCACAGGAGACACAAAACATCCCCATTCGTGGAAATCGGGTAAACACTGACTAGACACCATGCACTACCCAAGGAACTCACAATAAGTGGACAAACATGGCACGACAACCCACATATCTGAAAAAATCCATCTGGAAGACTTATTAAACTCTATCATAAAGGCTTAACAACCTTTTCAAATTTATTCTCTCCCCAAATGATAACAGAAGGAATTACATTTAAGAAAGCAAGTTAATTAGATTCAAACCTACTTCAGATTTCCTAAATCCACTTCTTAATTAATATTTTGTACTATATTGCCTTAGTAAAACTGAATTTTATAATGACTCTTTTGGACAAAGATGATATTTAAGCCAAATATTTCATTCTCTAATTGTTCTCATCAATTATAAAAATAAACGTTTAATTCAACCATTCTGAAAATAATATTCTATAAACTAAATGTTTCCTATTTACGACAAAATCATTTCTAGAACAATTAACTTATCTTAATATCCATATCATTTAAAACAATTATATTGCTTTACCCAAAACGTTTTACTTTAAATAAAGTCTGTAATTTGACTAGAAACCCAATAATATCAATTTCTTAATTACCTTTAAAACCTATCCTCAATTAATTCAATATTTAATTATATACATGTATATGTATTCAAAATATAAATAAATACATATATCTTAACTTAATGCATAACAAGGAAATATATTATATCACCAATATAAATTGATATTTTAACATTTTAAGAATTCTAATTTAAAAAATATATTATTTTAACCATTTCCTATATCAGTTCAAAACATAACGTTTTAAAATCATTATTTCTCCTTTGCAAGATAAATCATTTTAAGGTCAAAGGGTCTCATTATAAAAACATGAAATCTTCAAATCTAATATTTATCTTTTCCAAAATAATATTCTACAATAATTAACCAATTCAACTATGAGCACAACATTTAAATTTTCTCAATTATATTTAAATCAAACCATTTGAAAATTAATATTTTCCATACATATTAAATTAATCCAAAACTACAATTATATATTTTTTAATAATATATATTAATATTTTAATATTATAGAATATAATATAAAATATTATTATAAATATTTTAATATTATATATTATAATATATAAAATATTATATATATAAAATTGACTGCCATACAAAAGGGTCTCATGCATTTTCGCATGGGGAGGCGCGCTTAGGGTTACGATTGCACGCAGTTTCCAAGCGCAGCCATGGCGATGTTTGTTTTGGGCGGCCGTTTTAACAGGGCGGCGGCGGTGTATGGCGCAGGGTGGCGGTTTTACCAGGGGCGGCGATGACTATGCCAAGCACAACCGTCCACCCCTATGGGTGGCACAGCTGTGCTTGGCACAACCGACCACTACCCTCGCTGGCAATTGTGTGAGCACAGCTGCGAGAGGTCCATGGGGGCCACGCTAGGCTCAGCTCCCCCCACTCGCCTCCCATGGGAGGTGTGGTGGGGGTGAGCCCTCAGTCCCCCCACAAATAAAATTCTTTATTTTATTTTTTTTAATTTAAATTTTCTCCCATGAAAACCCTCCGAGATTTTTTTATAAAAATTTTTTTTTAATTCAAAAAATCGTATTTAAAAAAAAATTAAAATTAAAAGCAAGATATTAACATAGAAATTCATAAATTACAAATATATTTATATGTATATATATATATATATATATATATATATATATATATATATATATATATATATATATATATATATATATATATATGTATATATGTATATATATATATATATATATATATATATATATATATATATATATATATATATATATATATATATATATATATATATGTATACATAAATATATATATATATATATATATATATATATGAATTTTCTCACAAGGAATTTGGAGACTAATTGAGTAAATAATACTAAAAATTATAATTTTCAATCAAGAACATCATTTTATTTTATTTTCCAATCGGGTTTTCTTTTTTTCTTTTTTTCTTTTTTGTTTTCTTTCTAATTTGAAGCAAGAACTAAGATGGGTTTTATTTGTAAACCAACCTAGGTTTTTTATTTTTCCAAACAATAAAACATAAATAATAGAAAAACTAAATTTAATAAACAAGAACCTGGTATCCTTGAGTTGGAGGAGATCCAGATGGTGCCCAGCTCCTTGCTTTGATACCCTCAACAAATCAGCAATTTTCACAACTTCAATCCAAACCCATAAACATGCAACAATTCTTCCTCTCCTCTATTTTCAATTTTCCAAAACTTCATGATCCAAAATTGTGAAGACAAAAATTCAATAATAGAGAAAATTCCAAAATATCAATGCAAGCACCCTCATCAATTTCAGAAAATAGAAATAGAAAATATCTCATTTTTCCTATATTTGAATTCAATTTTTTCTAAATTGAATTTTTTAACATTTTCTTTTATTTTCAATTTTAATTCCAATTTCCAATTAAAATATCAATCAATTCAAACAAGTTATTTAATTTAATTAATTCAATAAAATGAAGCTAATCCAAGATTAAATCATTTTATTAATTTAATTTAATTAATTAATTAATTAAATGACATCTTCCAACAAAAAACCAAATTAATTTAATCAATAATTTAAATACAAAAAACCATTTAATTACCTTTTTCTAACTTGAAATTAAATAATGAAGAGAGGGAACAATATTCAAAGCAACACAACCCGACAACACTTGACGACATGCTAGGACTAGGGTGACAACTTAGCACAGAAAACCTAGCTACTATCTCTCAATCGAATATCGTTGGGCATTGGACACGCTCAAACCTGTGAAACCAGGTGGAGTTGATGTCTTGTACCTATCACCCTATGAACAAAGAGTATATCCACATACATAAACATGTCATAATTAAAACACACCGCGAAGAGGAAATCACGAAATCGCAGGGCGCTCGCAAGAGAGTGATGCGATACCGCCCTTCACCAATACAATGTAACTAGCTAACAAATCTAATATATTAATATAATCCAAAGCATAAACATCATTAATTTGAATATCCATTTATGTTAATTCAAAACATGACATAAAGATAACATTAACGTCACTTTATAGATAGTGATCAAAAGCAGCCAAGTACCATCGTCAAGGTACTGACAGAAAGCACACATAACAAGGCATCTGAATATCTAGAAACACATCAATGCAACATAACAACAAAAGGACACACTGTCCAACCAAAAGGAAAAATGGACGGGTATTACATCCTCCCTCGTTAGGGTTAGGCTTACTCCTGGAAGCCTGCAAACCAATACGGATATAACTCCCTCACACATAATGCACCAAATCAAAACCTCGTCTACACACCAAGGTATTGAGTGCGGTACACAACTTAAAATCCTACACAACTAAAAACTTAATGGCTCCAACATAATCCCAGAGTACCCAGTGTTTAAACCTAGGCTCTTATACCTGTGTAACACCCCACCACGCAACCCTAGAGGAAGTTGCAAACAACTACTTAAACGGACTAATTTTGTTTTTGTTTAAGTACAATTAATAAGCAAGTTCACTAACTAGTGCCAACAACCTCTAAGGTTACGAGATAGAGGTTATATAGAACCTCAACAAAAAACATGAATATAAACCATGTCAATTATTTAAATAATAATTAAACACATACATTCCAATTAAGATAATTTACATCAAGCATAAAGATAACTTTCCATTTCATTAATCTGTTTATTAAACAACAAGGTTACAACACTCATTCCCTGAATGAGGCAAATCCAATAAATAAGTTTATAGATACAACTTCAACCTCGATATCAAATGAGGGGAAAAATAATACAAGATCAACTGAAATGAGATAAAGAAAGAACTGATACTAAATCCAACGAGCTCTCCAACTGGAAATCTCATCCACACGAACATGAAGAAAGAACCCAATGGATTTAGGTGCACGCCACCCAACCAAATGGAACCCAAAGGCCCACCCCCCATGCTAGGAGATAGTAACAAGGAATCCTAGCCAAGACCATCTACCTCTAGACACAGACTAACACAAAACTGAACCAAACTAAAACAACCAATCACATGTACAACACAAGTACAACTCAAGTACAACTCTAACATGGTCACATTGCTTCTAGATATAAAGAAAATCAAGTATGTTAAGAGAGCCATACACATAATAATTTAATACCAACTATGGTCACACAAGGTATGTTAAGGAAACCATACCCACAAAACAAGTACCAACTGTTGTCCTAGATAGAGTGTCATCACATAGTTCGTCATGAGTTACCCATTGTGGATCGTCAAGATGGTGGCCTCAAACTAATCCTCATCCCTCATACTTACTAATACGCGATCAAATACCTTACGTATAGACAGGATAGATGACCTTGCCATCCAGGCCTTCCCACTCATCCCAAGTCTAAACGAGCCCTTGTGTCTATGAGTGAGGCCAATTTATCTTGATTAGTGAGAAGTTGTCCTAATCTTCCGGGCTCTGGCCCCTAACAGAAGCCACTCTTCTACTTGACAACACACATACCATCCAATCACCAAGGATACAAAGTGCAACAAACAAGATAACACGACCATGCCTTTCTTAGGAGGCGACATAAAATGAAACTCTCTCCAACACTAGAGGCAACAAATCACATAACAAGGTCACTCCTTACAAGGAGACGCGGATCCTATAATCCACTCCTTTCATAGGAGACACAAAACATCCTCATTCGTGGAAACTGGGTAAACACTGACTAGACACCATGCACTACCCAAGGAACTCACAATAGGTGGACAAACATGGCACGACAACCCACATATCTGAAAAATCCATCTAGAAGACTTATTAAACTCTATCATAAAGGCTTAACAACCTTTTCAAATTTATTCTCTCCCCAAATGATAACAGAAGGAATTACATTTAAACAAGAAAGTTAATTAGATTTAAACCTACTTCGGATTTCCTAAATCCACTTCTTAATTAATATTTCGTACTATATTGCCTTAGTAAAACTGAATTTTATAATGACTTGTTTGGACAAAGATGATATTTAAATCAAATATTTCATTCTCTAATTATTCTCATCAATTATAAAATTAAACGTTTAATTCAACCATTTTGAAAATAATATTTTATAAACTAAATGTTTCCTATTTACGACAAAATCATTTCTAGAACAATTAACTTATCTTAATATCCATATCATTTAAAACAATTATATTGCATTACCCAAAACATTTTACTATAAATAAAGTTCGTAATTTGACTAGAAACCCAATAATATCGATTTCATAATTACCTTTAAAACCTATCCTCAATTAAATCAATATTTAATTATATACTTGTATATGTATTCAAAATATAAATAAATACATATATCTTAACTTAATGCATAACAAGGAAATATATTATATCACCAATATAAATTGATATTTTAACATTTTAAGAATTATAATTTAAAAAATATATTATTTTAACTATTTCCTATATCAGTTCGAAACATGACGTTTTAAAATCATTATTTCTCCTGTGCAAGATAAATCATTTTAAGGTCAAAGGGTCTCGTTATAAAAACATGAAATCTTCAAATCTAATATTTATCTTTTCCAAAATAATATTCTACAATAATTAACCAATTCAACTATGAGCACAACATTTAAATTTCCTCAATTATATTTAAATCAAACCATTTGAAAATTAATATTTTCCATACATATTAAATTAATCCACAACTACAATTATATATTTTTTAATAATATATATTAATATTTTAATATTATAGAATATAATATAAAATATTATTATAAATATTATAATATATAAAATTGACTGCCATACAAAAGGGTCCCATGTGTTTTCGCATGGGGAGGTGCACTTAGGGTTATGACCACATGCAGTTTCCAGGCGCAACCATGGCGGCGTTTGTTTTGGGCGACCATTTTAACAGGGCGACAGCGGCATATGGCGCAGGGTGGCGGTTTTACCAGGGGCGGCGGCGACTGTGCCAAGCACAGTCGTCCACCCCTACGAGTGGCGTGACCACTACCCTCAGTGGCGACTATGTAAGCACGGCCGCAGGAGGTTCGTGGGGGCCGCGTTGGGAACAGCTCCCCCCACTCACCTCCCATGGGAGGTGTGGTGGGGGTGAGCCCCCAGCCCCCCACAAATAAATTTCTTTATTTTGTTTTTTTAATTTAAATTTTCTCCAATGAAAGCCCTGCGGGTTTTTTTTTCAAAAAAAATCCTTTTTTTTTTTTTTTAATTCAAAAAACCAAGGTTTAAAAAATATATATTTTTTTTTTTAAAAAGCAACATATTAACATAAAAATGCATAAATTACTAATATATTTATATGTATATGTATACATATATATATCCATATATATATATATGTATACATAAATATATATATATGAATTTTCTCACAAGGAATTTGTAGACTAATTGAGCAAATAATACTAAAAATTATAATTTTCAATCAAGAACACCATTTTATTTTATTTTCCAATAGGGTTTTCATTTTTTCTTTTTTTCATTTCTTTTCTTTCTAATTTGAAGTAAGAACTAAGATGGGTTTTATTTGTATACCAACCTAGGTTTTGAATGTTTCCAAATCACAAAACATAAATAATAGAACAACTAAATTTAATAAACAAGAACCTGGTATCCTTGAGTTGGAGGAGATCTAGATGGTGCCCGGCTCCTTGCTTTGATACCCTCATCAGATCAGCAATTTTCACAACTTCAATCCAAACCCACAAAAATGCAGCAATTCTTCCTCTCCTCTATTTTCAATTTTCCAAAACTTCATGATCAAAATTGTGAAGACAAAAATTCAATAATAGAGAAAATTCCAAAATATCAGTGCAACCACCCTCATCAATTTCAGAAAACAAAAATAGAAAATATCTCATTTTTCCTATTTTTGAATTCAAATTTTTCTAAATTGACTTTTTAAACATTTTCTTTTATTTTCAATTTTAATTCCAATTTCCAATTAAAATATCAATCAATTCAAACAAGTTACTTAATTCAATTTAATTAAATTAAATTAATTCAATAAAATGAAGCTAATCCAAGATTAAATCATTTTATTAATTTAATTTAATTAATTAATTAATTAAATGGCATCTTCCAACATGAAAACCAAATTAATTTAATCAATAACTTAAATACAAAAAACCATTTAATTACTTTTTTCTAACTTGAAATTAAATAATGAAGAGAGGGAACAATATTATAAGCAACACAACCCGACAACACCTGACGACACACTAGGACTAGGGTGACAACTTGGCACAAAAAACCTAGCTACTATCTCCCAATCGAATATCGTTGGGCATTGGACACGCTCAAACCTATGAAACCAAGTGGAGTTGATGTTTTGTACCTATCACCCTATGAACAAAGAGTATATCCACATACATAAACATGTCATAATTAAAACGCATCGTGAAGAGGAAATCATGAAATCGAAGGGCGCTCACAAGCGAGTGATGCAAGATTGTCCCCTTCACCAATACAATGTAACTAATTAAAAAATCTAACATATTAATATAATCCAAAGCATAAACATCATTAATTCAAATATCCATTTATGTTAATTCAAAACATGACATAAAAATAACATTAACGCCACTTTATAGATAGCTATCAAAAGCAGTCGAGTACCATCGTCAAGGTACTAACAGAAAGCACACATAACAAGGCATTTGAATATCCAGAAACACATCAATGCAACATAACAACACAAGGACACACTATCCAACTAGAAGGAAAAATGGAGGGGTATTACATATGAAGTGTAGTGTATGTTCTTAGTATTTTAGCAGCTAGTTTTTTTTTTCTGTTAATGCAAGCATGAACTGGTTAGATTGGTTTAAATTTAGACTATTTAAAGTATTGAATGTTTGAAGCTATGGCCTATATTTTGGAGGATCCATGTAGATAATATATGGTTTTTTGAAGATTTTGCATTTTTGAATAAGTTTTTGTGAAGTATAGTGTATATTCTTAGTATTTTAGCAGCCAGTTTTTTTTTCCTATTAATGCAAGCATGAGCTGGTTAGATTGGTTTAAATTTAGACTGTTTAAAGTATTGAATATTTGAAGCTATGGCCTGTATTTTGGAGGATCCGTACAGACAATATATGTTTTTTTGGTTCTTGGTGGAATTGGTGAAATTAGCTTAATTGGTTGTACTTTGGATCTATAAGTATAAATACAATATAATCCTTATGTATCAAAAAAAGATATAAGAAAGAATTAAATAATTATTATTTAAACATAAAATCTATATAATACTTAATATGTATATAATTTATGTTAATACATATATTATTAATGCATTACACATATTTTTTTAGAAAGTTAATCAAGGTGGAAAATTATATTTAAACAAATGCTTATATTATTATTTTACTTTTAGCTTCATTTTCCCCTGGTTTTACTTGAAAACCTTTCTCTGCTTTGTATAGCATGTCGCATGAAAAGAGAGATGCAATGGATTGCTAACAATAATTGACTGTTAAATGTATTGTAATTTTTTTTATGGGGAAGAAAATTGTTTGCATTTCACTGCAGGAGGATTGCGAAATTTGGAAGGAAGGTGTCCTTTTCAATTTCTTATTTTCATTAGCAGTCGCTGCTCATTTTTTTTAGGAGAAATTTGTGGAGCTAGTGTCCCCATGTATATTTGATTTTGTTGCTTATTTTTAAACAGTCATTTTAAATTGTATTTTTTTAAATTGGTATTTCCTCTTTTAAAATAAGAACATAATTCAACTGTATATTCTTATATTTAATTATCAATCCTTGCCACTAATTTTTATGAACTATATATTTTTATATATAATTATCGTTTGTTGCTATGTTAATTTTGACAAAGAATTATTGACAGGGAATTGAAATATGTTATTATTGACTAAGAATTAACAAATGAAGACATTCAGATTTGTTATAATTCTCTCAATTTATACAAACAAGAAAGGATGCTAGCAGAATTTGCATTCAATTTTACACTAATTATCTATGTTGCACAGTTATAAATAAAGATATAAATAAATATAAAAAACAATTCAAACAGTTATAAAGTTCAAACAATTATAAATAAAGTTTAAAAATAAACCTATGTTGCAATTAAATTCTTTAAAAATGGGTAGATTCAGGGCAAGATCTATATTTCAAAGAACTATAATAAAATGTATAATTTCAATAAGACTTAAAATTTAATTTTCTATATGAAAATATGTATCTTATTGTTGCACGGTATCACTGTAGGAAAAATTTAGAGGGAAATTTTAGAGGGAAGAAATGGAGGTAAATAAAAAGGAGGGAAGGAAATTTGTAAAGCCACATGGCATTTTTCACAATAAGCAGTTGTTGCTTATTTTTCACTCATATACACAAACACTCCCTATTCCCCTTCTCTATTTCTCTCCCTCTCTCTCTTTCTCTCACTCTTGACCCCTCTATCCATATCTCTATATTACTCCCTCTCTCCTCTCTATCTATTAAGCCATATCTTCCTCTCTCCCCATATCTCTGTTTCCATATCCATATCTTTCTCTACCTCTACCTCTATCTCCCTATCTCACTTTCTCCATCCCTATCCCTCTCTATCTCTCTACATCACCCTCTATCTATATTTCTATCTCAGTCTTCCTCTTTATCTCTGTCTCATTACCCCTCTCTTGATCCCCCCCTCTTTCTCTCCCTCTTTATATCCCTACCTCTCCCTCTTCCTCTCTTCCTATTGCAAAATTAATATGATTCGAGTAATGGAGCTTGATTATCTTCCTAATTCAGAGGTTTTGTAAGTGGATGCATAGTTGGTTTGAACTTATCATTTCTCCATTGAGACATTTTTTGCACACCAGTTTTGAGACATTTCGGCGCACCCATTGCACACCAATGTGCAATTGCTAGTTATTAGTTACTTTAAAAAAAAAAAAAAAAAATTAATCTCTTTTCAATTTTTTTGTTAATTTATTTTAAAGTTATGCATTTTTTATATATTCTTATTTGTAATTTTATATTTTTCGTGCAATTTATTTTCTGATTAATTATTTATAATTTATAATTTATATGTAAACATATAATTTATAAATTTTATGTTTACTTATAAATTATAATTTATATACTTATAATCTCTTTATAATTTATTCTCTTTTAAATTTGTTATAATTTAAAAACATATTTAATATTTGGTTATTTTCTCTTTATATACTATATATTTTAATTTATTTTGTTTATTATTAAAATTATATGTTTATTTTCTTGTTATTTATAATATTTTTTGTTTGTTTATGCCCAATTTATTGTTATGTTTTTTATAAAATATTTTTCTTTTAAACTTTGGATTTTTAATATTTTATTTTTTGGTTCATTTAATTTTTACTCTAGAGGGGGTTTCAAAACAACTTATGCCTATCAATTCTTCTAAGTCGGGCCCCTTTTGATTTAATTTTTTAATTCTTTCACCTGACTTTATTTTTCCCTATTCTAAGTTGGCCTTGTGCCCCCATGTTTAAAAACAACTTAAGCCATTGTTTGTCATCGGCCTAAGTGATGTCCCCTTATGCCTTTAATAAATGTTTTATATTGTGTAGGGAATAACTTTTAATGACCGTTGATCAACCATCATTTGATCGTAGTCATTCCCCGCCATCCAGCGATGACCCCACCATAGAGACTCAACCGATTGTGATATCATGGGCGAGCACCACGTGTCTCATCTGACAGTGTCGAAGGGATGATGAAAGTGCTTTAATATATCTGTCGGGTTTTAATATGTTATATAGCAAGTTACTAAAGTGGTTACAAGATGCATGTGCTTCAAATCAACAGCAATGTTATAATCTGGATGGAAAAGGTGTTCGATCGTTAGTGACAAGGCTGGAGATTGTGTTGAGTGAATAGGATTGTCGATGGTTGAAATCTATGGTTTCCCACCATCGCATGATAAAAATTTGTGAGGTCTTTATTGATTGTGATATCACGAGCGAGTGCCACGTGGATTTCTTTGGTGATGCATAATATGGTGGGCCCTTGCTGCCATGATCGAGATCGTGTCAGCTTGTTTTGGAAACCGTTCGATGATCAGTTAGAAGTGAAATATTGATGGTTGATATAATAGGCTTGGCTTTCTTTATATTCACTACTCTAAATGGTTCCATAATTTTAAATTTAATTAACATACTCTAAAACCTAATGAAACTAGGTTGTAGCTTGTCAAATTAGAGAAGTGAAAGGCTAATACCAGCACTGAGGAAGAGTTTGGAGGAGTGAAAACAAGGCTAATACCAGTGCCAAGGAAGAGTTTGGAGTTAAAACAAGGTCAATACCAACCTCGACGAAGAGTTTGGAGGAGTGAAAACAAGGTCAATACCAGCGTCGAGGAAGAGTATGGAGGAGTGAAAACAAGGTCAATACCAACACTAAGGAAGAGTATGGAGGACTGAAAACAAGGTCAATACCAGCACTGAGGAAGAGTTTGGAGTTAAAACAAGGTCTTGATACCAGCGCCGACGAAGAGTTTGGAGGAGTGAAAACAAGGTCAATACCAGCACCGAGGAATAGTATGGAGGAGTGAAAAGAAGGTCAATACCAGCGTCGAGGACAAGGTTGAGGGCACTCAAGGAAAATCGACAACCAAGGGACAATGAATACTGTAAGTTTGGCACCCCCATTCTCTTTAACCTGAAATTTTCATGCCTAATTTCCAAAGATATTCTCATACATTGGCACCCCGATTCTCATAAAATGGTATAAGATAAGATAGAAAAAATAAAATATCCTACTCTTTCACATTTTTATCGACCAGCCTCAGGTCTTCGAAAAACTCCCATAATCTACCCACATCTTGGTTGTTGGTGGGAATGTGTTATTCTTTTTTGTACAACCTACCTCAAATCTTATGTCCATAAAGTTGCTAAAAACTTAAAACAATAAGAAAAAATTCAAAGGTACAACTAAAAAAGGGTTATTTTCTTTTGGCCTCATCCACCTCTTATATTTCAACATAGCATGGAATTATGCTTACATAACATAAACTCAAACAAATGGAAGTTTATAGGGACAAAGGAGCCCAAGTATATGCTAGTCTAAGCTAGATCTAATGAATGCAAATAGAGGCATACAATTCTTCTTTAATACCTCCACCACAAACATATGCAAGGTCTCCTCCCTTCTTGGTAGTGATAACCTCCTCCACACACAACCCTTAAAAATTATGAATAGAGGAATATAATCTTTGAAGAACTCAAAGTTGATTCTCTCCTACCTGATGCAATTATTCATTTTATCCTTACAAACATTTATAGTGATTACTAGAGGCACATAGACCAATTCTTCATAATAGAAGAATTTGATCATACTTTTCCAATGATGGCATTATAAGAAAACCTTAGGTTAAATGAATAATTCCTAGCTAAGTTCTTTAAATCATGTCCAACTGTATAAGAGAAGACCGCTACTATGTGTACTTGGATACTGTAATGCCCTGCCAAGTAACCCTAAAGGAAGTTGTAATTAACGACTTAAGTAAACCAATTTTTTTTTTATAAAGTGTAATAACATACACATTCACTTACTACTTAATAACCTCTAAGGCTACAAGGTTAGGATTACTTAAACCCACACATACATATTACATATAACCATAGCAATAAATATTTTATGAAATAAACCTCATACATCATAAGAATACTACATAACATAATAAGATGAACATCCAAAATACAATCTCATAAACATTAACTTAATCCAATAGTTACATCACTCATTCCCAGAATGAGATCATAGTACAAAAGTATAACAATTACATAATCTCACCTCATAAACATAAGAGGGATAAACTAACTTATACAATCTGAAATATTACAATGCAAGAAAATACAATAAGAACCGCGAGCTGTCCATCTGGATGTCTCACCTCCATGAACTGAAGATCAAAGGGAACCCAACGATTTTGGTGCATGTTCCACCCAACCATGTGGTACCCGAAGGCCCACCCCCCATGCTAGGAGATAGTAACCACATAACATGGAAAAAGATCTACTATCACTAACCCAAGGCAGACTCATACTGACATAACCAAACAAATGAACCAAACGAGTACAACACTAATATCACTGACATAGGTCACTTTGCTTCCAAACATAAAATAGACCAAGTATGTTCAGAGAACCATACACGTATACAAATACCAATCACTAAGGGAATCTCAAGTGCACACAAATTAGAAAACATAACCACTCCAACTCTAGGAGGATACAAATAATAGAACACACTCCAAACATCTTGGAGGCAACAACACATAGTCCACTCCTTTCACATGAGGTACAAAACATCCCCGTTCATGAAAATCGGGTAAGACTGAAAGACACCATACACTACACAAGGGAAGAACAACTGGTTGACATAAAGTTTCGACAACCTTCATTCACTAAGTTCTTTAGGAAGACTTATAATTTAGGACTAACACTAAATCTCAAAACCCACAATGCAACTTGACAACATAGCAACAAAAGTATTCAAGTCATTAATCAAATCTAATATTTGGATTTCCTAAACCCATATTCATTCAATAGGTAACATTAACAAGGTCAAAGACACACTTACAAGGTTAACTCAAATAATCATATACCCATATTTCTATTTCCATTATAAGAAATCTTAAACAATTTGAACTTACATCCCCTTACAAAATACAAAGAACTAGAACATTTAAGGCAATCACAAGAGCATTACTATTTTTGGATATACTAAATCCATATCTCCTTCATATTTCATTCACAATAAATTAATTGCTCTACTTGAAATATAATAAATTAAAATAGCCATTTGCCTCATCAATATAAACAACTTCTTAATTTACCTTTAAATCGACATAAATCCATGCAAGTAAACTCTTTCCATTTCCTAACCAAATCTTACATCTCATTCAATTTTCTATTTAAAGCATTCAATCCCTTTAATATCATAAAATATTGTTTCTCTATCCATTTTCCCATATACACTAATCAAACCATTTTTAAATCTCTATTCAATAATATATTGCATGCTTCTTATTAAAATAAAATACGATAATGAATTTACATTTAATATATGTATACTTATGTTCCATATTATGTATACACCAAATATATATATTAATAACTTAATTATATATATTCTTTAATATTCCAATCACAACGATTAAAATTGCTCTATGGAAATAAATGAAACAAAACAAATATTTGTCTTTTCCAATATAATAAGTTCCTAAATTTATGTCTAATACAACATAAACTATTGCAAATACTATATTCAAATTTTCTATCCAAAATCTATACCACACATTCTAATTTTATCCTTTAAAATCCCTATTCCCAATAATATAAAACTTTTGCTCTTTCAACTTAATTGAAATAATTAAACAAGTATCTTCAATCTACAAATACAAGAAATACTAATTTAAACAATTTCAATCAATTTCAATATTTACTTCTAAAACTAACATCGGTTCTCTATTAACTGGATTCCTTTTGTTTTCCAACTAACTCAAATGATTTGATTATTTAATATAAAATACCTTTTTCCTATTAAACTGAATTATGCATACTATTCAGTTCCAATAAAAATATTTCTTTCAGATACACAACTAACTCTTCTAATTTCTACAATTCATTACGTAATTCATTATATTGATAAAACTAAATTAAGAATTCATCTTTTCAGATAGGGAAAAAATTACACTAATATTTAATTCTCTAATTGCTCTTAACAAAATAAGTATTTTCAACTATAACTCAAAATATTTCGCTTTAAATTAAATAGCCAATTGCCTTTGCAAATTAAATCATTATAAAATTAATCAAATTAACATTTGGTCTCTTCCATAACTTATTGTGTTAAAATAAGATAAATATTTGGACCATAACCCAATATCATATATATATTTTTGCAATTAAATCAAATTAATAATTGGATCTTTTACACATTAATTTAAATTTCACAATTAAATCTAAAATTATGCATTCTTTAAATCAGATATTTAACTCCTTCAATTAAACTTTAACATGTCATTTTAGAATAAACAATAATTTCCCCATACGTTTATAATTTTATTTCCACTAATCTAATATACAAATTTTACTTAAAATAATATAAATGAATATAATACTTTAATATTATAAATTATAATATAAAATATTATTAAATAATATTTTAATATTATAATAACAATACATAAAATATTAATATTTATAAATATCAATTTATTATTATTTTATTATTAGAGCAGCTATGGAAAAATTACTTAACAGCAGTCTCATATTTCAAGCATAACTCAAAAATTACGATCTGGGTATTTGCAATTTGTTTACAGGGGTAAGAAAATTTCAAGGTGTAGAAACCCTTTAAATTTTTTGACAACCCAGTTTATGTAAGTGGAGTTATACACGACGCAACTAAACCATTTTACCATGAAAAATATAACTACCCTGCGGATTTTAAAATCCAATTTTTAATAATAAACAGAGGGTTTCATTTTCTAAAAACATTGTTCAATCTCTATGTTTGAATCTAAAACAAAATAATCGATTTCCTCAAACAAATTAAATTCAACTGAGGTTTTCACAATTTTCACTCAAGAATTTTCACAAAACAAAAGCTACAAATTTATTTGATTCTTTTCTTCTAACAACAAATTTATTTTCTAAGACAGATTTAACAAACAAATCTTTAATCACTACTATTTTAAAAACAATCAAGAAACAATAAAAACACAGAAGAAAACCTGGCTCAAGAAGCTACAAGAAAAGATGAATTTCTGCTGCAAGCCTCCTCCAAAGATTTCCTGAACTTTCTTCAATCATCCAATGAATCCAATCCAAAACCCAACAAATGCAAACAATCTTTCCTCCAATCAATTCTATAATCAAACTTTCTTCAAACCCTTCCTTTGTGCAAATTTTTCCAAAATTTCTTCTCTGCTGTAAAAATGATTTTTTTCTAAAAACTTTTCTCCCTAAAATTAAAACATGTCTTCCTTATAAATCAAAAATACCTAATATAACCCTAATTCACATTACATGTAAATTAGATATTAATTTCAATTTCAATTTTTACAACCCTAATTCACATTGCTTGCAAATTAGATATTAATTTCAATTTCAATTTCAATTTCAATTTTTCAAAAACCCACTTTTAATTTAAAATGCAATTTCAAATAATAAATTAATTTCCAAAGTTGAAACTCATTTCCCAAATAAACATTTAATTACAATTTATAACTTAATTCCCACACGTTGAAATTAAATTCCAAAATTAATTTTAATTCTTTTATTTCCTTTCATTTTCTCGCATCACGTTCAATTAATTAGTTTAATTATTTAATAACTAAATTCAACCCCCTTGGATTAAATTTAACTAATTAATTTAAATATAAACTTTTATCCACATTGCATTATTTAAATTAAACAATCATCAACATAATTTAAATGCAATTATTCTAAATATCTATTTCCAAATCAAGAATCCTTCAGAATAAAATAAGATTAAAACAAGGCAATGAACGACTTGACACACACAACGGATGACACACTATGGCTAGGGTGTAGACTTGACACAAATTACCTAGCTACTATCTCCCGTTCAACTTAACCGTTGGATTGACACGCTCAAACCTGTGAAACCAGATGGAGTCGATGTCATGTACCTGCAATCCTGCAACCGAGTAAACATCATACAATATATCCAACATATAATACACACCGTGAAGGAGAAATCACAGATTCGTAGGACGCTCGCAAGCGAGTGATGCGAACTTGTCTTCTTCACCAATACACTCATCGAAACTGACACTTCCATTATAATCCAATAATCTCTTAATAATATCTCATGTTAACTTTACAACATCATTAATCCATTACAGCATGAGAAACACTAATTAGGTCAACACATCACACAATAATAGTTGTCGCTCAATAGTAGCGATCAGAACATCATAACAAAATGTATCCAGTATCAAAGTAACTACAACCAAACATAACATAAAGCAAACCGAATAAGGAGCAAAATGGAGGGGTATTACAGATACCATGGAAAAAGGCTCTTTGGGCTCTTTCATCAATCAAGGTATTGTTAAATTTTAACACCTAAAAGTGAGAATGAAGAATTTTTCCTAGGATGGTGGCCAATTATGCTTCTCAATTCCTAGATTACAAAATCCTTGTCAATATCATTGCCACCACAATTAAAACTATTGCTTGAGATATAGTCATACAGGTAAAAAAATTATCTTTCTTGATAGTAGATACATTCTAGACAATTCAATCCTTGCATCAAAGATTGTTGAATGGGCCCAACAAACTACTCATAATGCCCTTACAATTAAGTTAAAATTTTGACAAGACATATGATTGCATCAAATTTCCTTTCATTCAAAAATGATGCCATGTCAAGACTTTCAAATGAAGGTATTTTTTATTTTAAATATTTCATGTCCAAAATGCTTTATAAAAGGAACCTTTGCATGAAGGACCTTCAAATGAAGACCTTAATTCAAAGGTCCTTCATTAGAAGATCCTTCATATGAAGGTTCCTTTAATGCCATCCCATTATAGCTCTTAGAGTTGTTAGAGATATTTTTTTTCTGAAGTAGATATTGGACCATCAAATAGTGTCACCAAGACTCTACCAAGATATCCATCAAATTGATAAACCCTGACTTAACAGCCACAAATTCACAAGAAAATTGCCCCTGTCAGCCCTAGGGCATCAATTCAATGCCAAGTTTCTCACTTTAATAAACCCCTAAATGCAATGAACCTCTATCATACCATGATGCACACCAATCCACCGAGTTACAGTTCCAAGACAGTGGGTTGATTGGTGGATGTCATTTCTATTTAGCCCTCAAACCCTTACATAGGCACAATAGGGCAGTCCTTGTATTTGATTTTTTTCTCCCACAAAATAGTGATTGAGCACTTCAAAACAAATGAAAATGAAATGGAACACATATTTATCTACACCAATGATCTCAGCGCATTTCAAGCTTGTACAGATCTATACAACACAAAATAACTTCAGAAAAATAGTAAAATCACATAAAATTGCTTCAAAAATGTGGTATTTGATATAAAATTTTGG
Source organism: Sequoiadendron giganteum (assembly GCA_007115665.2). Taxonomy (NCBI): domain Eukaryota; kingdom Viridiplantae; phylum Streptophyta; class Pinopsida; order Cupressales; family Cupressaceae; genus Sequoiadendron; species Sequoiadendron giganteum. The sequence goes on along the minus strand of CM021102.1, from coordinate 184,497,450 downwards.
TATTAACTCCTCCAACAATTGAAATGAGATGGGAATACAATATTATAGAAGTGGGATAAGAAATGCATCATTTCAAGCATCAAACCAATATGCAAAGATAAAAGAAAGTGCTAACCCCTTAAACTAAAAAAGTTTCTTTTAACTTTAAGTTTGTTGGGTAGCCAATTCTTTTAAATTATCAAATCCTACCATCATACATAATCAAAAATTTTGTTGTTTCAAATGACTATGAGCACTAACTTTCACTATTTGAATATGTTGACACCTTGTGATAGAGAATTATAACATTGATTCAACCACTCATCCTATCTTAAAACATACCAAAAATCTCCTAGCAATTAGACATAGGAAGATTTAAGATGACTTAAATAGTTTTTATTGCCAAATCATAAACTTATAATGACTTTACCAAGCCTAGTACACACTCCCTCCCCATTAACCACTTAGACATATGGAAATTAAATGTAAATTTGTTGTTATTTTTAGTCATATAGGTGTCTAATAAACTACTTGGTGGTGTTTCCCTTCAAGTTTATTTACTTGAATGAGGAGAAAAATTCCTTTGATTACAATTAGAGAATGCATTTGAGGCCTTGGTTGTGTAATTAGTGGACCATAGTCACATTTAACACTTTTTACAAAGCTTGGGAGTTAAAACGTTAAGTAGATTTGATTTGTGATGGACACATTTGGATGGTAATAACAATAACTTGCAATCTATCAAGACTTGATTACCTTATAACCTGTCAAATTCTAGCGATGAAATGATAGATTAATCATAATGTCACCTTGGGATCATATCACCATGAAAGAACTTCATCCAACATCTTTATGAGTTCAGGCACTACCAAATAGGTATTTGTCAGATTTGTCTTCCTTGAGTGAGGGAAATTTAGGTAGAGAGGAGGAAAGTGAGACATGTAGTAGGTCTAAAAGAGGGAGATCAACTAGAGGTCAAAAGATTAGAAGAAAATTTTGTAAGCGCATGGAATTTTTTCTTGCTGAAGGGGGGTTATGTTCTTATGATGATGAGAGCATAGGTGACATCGAGGTGCCCTTGAGGTAAAAACATCTACGGAAACAATGGGTACCCAAGGAACTTCCTCCAATAAACACTGATCTTTATGTCAATGAGAGAATATATCGCATAGCACCATCGTCATTACATGGTTTGGGCCTATTTTGCATGGATGACATAAAGGTCTGTTATGAAAAAGTTACTGAATTGATGGAGTATGTTGGACCCTGTTACAATTACAAAGATTGGATGCAGTTGGTTCGATATACATGAAGTATGTGTAGGTATGCACTATCAAAAAATTATATACAACTAAAAGATAAGGATCAAAATAAAGGAGTGCCTAGGTACATTGACGGAATGCCAAAAGCATCAGGGAATATTGTAGGGTTTATAAATAGTATATGACCTAGGTCAACAAATAAGCAACCCAATTGCATATTCAAAGCGCGAGAGGGAAACCGTGTATTCATATGTGCGATAAAATCAATAACTGTAGGGGAAGAGTTGCTAATCGATTAAAATTTGAATCACTTAGATACAAACACAATTACTATGGAGATGGTATGTACTATATACCATTTTACCCAACCTCCAATTAATGACTCCAATATACCATTTTATTATTATGTTTTTTTCATAAGTCTATTTTTTTCATTTCGGTAATGTTTTTTATATTTAATTTTTGTCACAGCGGGACAATGATCATACGAGGAAGGCTCTAGCCTAGAGCATAGATCGTGATCCATCTTCAGGTGCTTCTACCCAACAATTTTACCTCATTTTAATTGTACAAATTAGATACGAGCAAAATGTTTTATTATTATGTTTTTGTCATGAGTTTATTGGGTCAATTTCGACAATGTTTTTAATATTCTTGTTGTAGTCAGCTGATCGGGGAAAGACACCAGTAGTACAGGAGAGCATCCATATGGAGGTGCAATCACTATTATGTGATGATGACATCACATTTTCTGCAAACCCTATGGATATGATGAGGAAGGCCCAAAAAAAATGCAATGAAGAAGTCCTTCAATTGGTATGCATAGTGCCTGAAATAGATGAGATAAGAGAAAGGGTTAAAATATTATCTGAGACAGCACAGAACTTGCAAGTAAGCTTTCATGAGATCTTTAATTCTAACATAAGTTCATTCATGGTTTTATATTTTGTACTATTTTATGTCATCAACTAAAATGTGTGTTGTTTTTATAAGATTATTTGCGTCCTCGTCATGTTGTTGGTCATGATTAGGGTATTGTAAGTGTTTCCCACGAAGTAGGGGTCGATACAAGTGTCAATCCTGATCTTCCTGCGTATACATAACATCATATGACCCCATCATCTATGCATATATTGTCGACAGAAATATCGGCAACACACACTATGCAGGCATTCGGTAGTGCACCCTCTGGCAATGAACACATGCCACTACATGTGTCAATACATGTACCTGGGGATGCAGAGGCCACTAGTACTGGTGATTTTTTACTAGCATTTCCTAGATCTTCCCGTATTACTAGTACGGAAACATTGTCGGTCACATTTGCGGTGATCGAGGATTTCATTCCCATAAAGATAGAGAATTTTCCAAGTACTTTAAAACGTTTTAATTATTACTATATATAATCCAATTGAAATTTACTTATTGATCACTCTTTATAGAATAATCATCCCATGATCATTTTGTAGGAAAATGATGTTTTTTATAAACATCTAAGTGATGTTACATTGGAGCTCTTCGAGCCCACCATACATACACAGTGGAATTCCCAAAATCAAGATTTAAAAGATGAGCTCATTAACTATTTAGTTGTGTTGTTTAGTGATAAAACATTCAACCGATCCAAGGTCCTTAAAAAATCTGGTACCTATCTAAAGTATGTGAGGGACCAATATAGGTCACATTTAGAGAAGAACAAAAAGTATGAGCGTCTCCCCATAATTCTGGTGAGGGAGTGGAAGGACTTGGTGTCAAATGGAAAGGAGAAGGCTGAAAAGAAAAAAGGAAAGACACCACTGGGCCAAGGAAGGTATGTGATACTATCAACAATGTTATTATATACTGATTACTCTTTCTTTTTACATAATCTAACATATTTCAAATTTTTCATAGGCTGCCCGACACATCGAAGGAAACAAAGGAAAGACTAGAAAAACATGGGCAACACAAACTTGGCTCTAGTGGTTATATGAAATTAGCCACACAATTTGTAAGTATCAATAAATGAAATATTGCATCCAAATAATAAATTTCAAACAATTTTGGTTTTATCACACCATAGAAAAAAAATTTATGATCTTATGCAAAAATGCAAGGCTTTGATTTCAACAGAGTGCCCACAAAAGAGGACCTGAAGATTGTCTTCCAGCAAGGCTATGGAGCCGTGGCTGAACAGTTAAGAGTATTGACTGGGCAAACACAATCTTCCACTGCATCCAGCACGTAGGTAAATAAATTCAATAAAGTTTATTTAAATTTGAATACTTGTGCAATATATTCAATATTAATTTCCACCATAATAATGTGCCTATTTTTTTAAACAGATAAATAATTATAATACTACACATGACATTGGAATGCAGCCTAGTGAGGGTGGAACACAACCTATAGATGAAGGCCATGGTGTGCATCCTGGTACTGGATGTATTCATGTGCTATACAAAATGCAGTATGGATTAATACAATTAAACATCTTTAATTGCATTTGGTGTATTAATCAATGTAACCTTTCGTGTTTCAAATTTAGAGCATGTAGAGTGTGATCAACATGTTGAGCATGATCAGGCTAGACAAGATCAGGAACATGATGTGGCTCCATCAGGTAAAGAGGACCACTCTAATTTTCTTTTAAACATATTTAATTGCAATTGGTGTATTAATTAATGTAACCTTTTGTGTTTCAACTCCAGATTAGGATTTAGAGGGTGTTCAACATGTTGACCATGAGGCTATAAGACAACATTAGGAACATGATGTGGCCCCATCAGGTAAAGAGCACCACTCTAATGTTCTTTAATTAATGAAATACTTGTAACAATAATAATAAAATATATCAATTTAACATTTATTTGCTATTGCAGCAAACCCCCCCTTGCAGTGGCATCCATGTTGTGAGTACACGACTAGGCATACATTAAGATCATGAGAAGATCTCAAAACAATTGAAGGGGGAACAGATGATTTTGAAAACGATATTTCACTATAGCTTTTTTTTAGCTGCAAAAAAGAAACAAAAAAGAAGTGATTGTAATAATATTATGATAACTATTTTTTTGATAATATGTAAAAACTAAAAAAATGAATGTTATATGTTAATGAATGAATGTGAATATGTTAATGAATAAATGTTATATTTTAATGAATGAATGTTATACAATATTAATGGATGAATTAATTAATGTTATATGTTATTAATGCATGAATGAATGAATTTGAATATGTTAATGAATGAATGTTATATGTTAATGAATAAATGTTATATGTTATTAAAGCAGGATGAATGAATGAATGTTACATGTTAAAAATGGATGAATGAATGATTAATGTTATATGATCGGGTATGGGGAATTGAGAGTGATGTGAGGGGGGGGGGAGGGACCAAATGAGCTTCCACCTTCACATGGTTGGCCCTGTTAAGTAGAGAATATTAAACTATTCTCAAAACAAAGAGAAGCTCAATAAGGTAATGCACTTTTCAATATAATAAATGCATCATTTGAAGCATCAAACCAATATGCAAAGATGAAAGAAAGTGCTAACTTTTCACTATGAACATTGTGTTGTGTGTGGATTTGGTTTCAAAGCTCTATTTTTATTTTATTTTAGCGGTCTCTAAAATTTGACTTTTGTGCATAACATGTTAGTGGAAAATTTGATAGCTATGGAGGGTTTAGAGGCTCGATTGAGATAGATACATGGACAATTGGATCTTGTTATTGATGGGAGGCTTCCAGTTAACCATGAATTTTTGTACCATCTGTAGGTATGTGTAAATTTCTCTACTTACATTCATTCAACTTACTGTAATATAATATCTGACAAAAATCTCATTATCATTATAATTAGATGGATTTTCATACCTTGTTCCAAAGCACATTTTTTAGAATAGGCAAGAAGGATGCTGGAAAGGGTTAAGGAATTTGGATTTACACCTGCCAATTGCATACTTTACTTCATTCATCCAACATATTGCCAATGCGTTTCACAATTGTTGAAATCATATCCTATAATTACAGAACTAGTAAAATTAAAATATGTAAGTTTCAAATATGGCATTACATATCTTTCTATGAATTTTTGAAAGAAAATATCAAAATGGAGAAGTATTAACAAAATAATCTGTATAATTTCTAAGAGATTAGGGAATTTTTTTGTAGAGTTATCTTAAATATATTTAAGACAAAAGTAACTTATAGAGATTCAAGTAGAATATTGGTAGTGTAAAATCACCAGTCAAAACATCTTAGTAGTATCTCAATTCAAGAGAACTAGGTCCACTATCAATTCAGTATAACTCAATGCTAATTGGGTATGATTTTATTTGTTCAAAACCAATTTAGATTCATTTTCTGCTCACACTACTTTTATTTACATTTATGTTTTGCTAATATCCATTTTCATTTACATTCATATTCTTGAATTCTTCTATACATATTGTGTTTACAATAATTTTTTCCTTAGATCAACTCATAATATTATTCTATTCTAATAGGGTTGACTGGTTGCTTGTTTCTTTTTTATTGTCAGGAAGTCATCAATATACACTTGGTTTTCCCGCCTTCTCTTGCCTCGTGACCAGAGAGTTTCTGTAGAAGGAATCAAAGTAACCTTCAAGATTGGAAATGGCAATGAGTACAAGGTCAATATAACTTAATGCTAATTGGGTATGATTTTATTTATTCAAAACCAACTTAGATTCATTTTTTGCTGACACTACTTTTATTTACATTTATGTTTTGCTAATATCCATTTTCATTTACATTCGTATTCTTGAATTCTTCTATACATATTTTGTTTACAATAATGTTTTCCTTAGATCAATTCATAAGATTATTCTGTTCTAATAGGGTTGACTAGTTGCTTGTTTCTTTTTGATTGTCAAGAAGTCATCAATATACATTTGGTTTTCCCACCTTCTCTTGCCTCATGGCCAAAGAGTTTCTGCATAAGGCATCAAAGTAACCTTCAAGATTGGAAATGGCAATGAGTACAAGGTCAGTATAAATTAATGCTAATTGGGTATGATTTTATTTGTTCAAGACCAATATAGATTCATTTTATGCTCACACTACTTTTATTTACATTTATGTTTTGCTAATATCCATTTTCCCTTACATTCATATTTTTGAATTCTTCTATACATATTGTGTTTACAATAATATTTTCCTTAGATCAATTCATAAGATTATTCTGTTCTAATAGGGTTGACTGGTTGCTTTTTTCTTTTTGATATTCAGGAAGTCGTCAATATACACTTGGTTTTCCTACCTTCTCTTGCCTCGTGGCAAAAGAGTTTCTACAGAAGGCATCAAAGTAACCGTCAAGATTGGAAATGGAAATGAGTACAATGGCAGTATAACTTAATGCTAATTGGGTATGATTTTATTTATTCAAGACCAATTTAGATTCATTTTTTGCTCAGGCTACTTTTATTTACATTTATGTTTTGCTAATATCCATTTTCCTTTACATTCATATTCTTGAATTCTTCTGTATATATTGTGTTTATAATAACTTTTTCCTTAGATCAATTCATAAGATTATTCTATTCTAATAGGGTTGACTGGTTTCTTTTTTCTTTTTGATTGTTAGGAAGTCATCAATATACACTTGGTTTTCTCGCCTTCTCTTGCCTTGTGGCCAGAGAGTTTCTGCAGAAGGCATCAAAGTAACCTTCCAGATTGGCAATGGAAATGAGTACAAGGTCAATATAACTTAATGCTAATTAGGTATGATTTTATTTGTTCAAGACCAATTTAGATTCATTTTCTGCTCACACTACTTTTATTTACATTTATGTTTTGCTAATATCCATTTTCCTTTACATTCATATTCTTCTATACATATTGTGTTTAATATAATTTTTTCCTTAGATCAATTCATAAGATTAATTTGTTCTAATAGGGTTGACTAGTTGTTTTTTTCTTTTTGATTGTCAAGAAGTCGTCAATATACACTTGGTTTTTCCACCTTCTCTTGCCTCATGGCAAGAGAGTTTCTGCAAAAGGCATCAAAGTAACCTTCAAGATTGGAAATGGCAATGAGTACAAGGTCAGTATAACTTAATGCTAATTGGGTATGATTTTATTTGTTCAAGACCAATTTAGATTCATTTTCTTCTCACACTACTTTTATTTACATTTATGTTTTGCTAATATTCATTTTCCTTTACATTCATATTCTTCTATACATATTGCGTTTACAATAATGTTTTCCTTAGATCAATTCATAAGATTATTCTATTCTAATAGGGTTGACTGGTTTCTTTTTCTCACCAAATTGCTCATTTTTCACAAAATTAGATTCTAGTGTGTAGTTTAATATTCACTAGTTTGATTTTTTCTTTTTTAACAAAATTAGAATCCAGTTCATAGGTTGTGCTTGTTGTCCATGATATTCCCATTGATCTCATGACTCATCATAGGTTTTATATTTTTCTCCAATTGTTGATCAACATAAAATGTGGCCATCATAAAATGTGGCCATCATAATATCATCCATAGCCTCCATATTCTACAATTATTCATTGCTCATTTCTCATACATAGTAACCAAATAATGCAGACCTAGAGCTTGGACTGCGGATGTATGCAAAAAATGATAAATTCTTGCCTCTGTAAGCCTAATTAAACACATCAACTGACATGTTGTTTGATATTTGAAAGAGTCATATGACTGTCCTTTTTCTACCTTGTAAACAATTACTCAATGCATACAATAATTTATTGAAATGAAAAGTTGAATGGCCTCTTAACTCTTGACACTAATGTCATTGTATTTGTCAAAACAAGGTTAAACATATTGTAATCTAAATTTTCATAATGAATTCTTCCAATATGTCCTTTATATTTGAGCATTGATGACAATCCATCTTGTCTTTTACTACCCCTTTTAAACCCTCATGGTCTTGGCACATAAACTTTCTCTCTTTGATTGACCTACCCTTATGTCCTTTCATTATCCCTATGGATGCACTTTAGAGCCTCCTACTACTTTTAAATATCACCCAAAGTCACCCCGATAAGTATTTCAATCCATGTGTATCTTCATCGACAAGAGATCATGTATCGCTAGGATATTCGGCAGCTTCCCCAACATGGTGAGTCTCCCCAATGATTATTCTTTCTATCTCAAGTATATTGCCAAGATTCCTATTGATGTAATCTTCTCAACGTCACATAGCGGGTCGGGTAGACATTCATAACTTACTCCAATGGTATAGGTCTTGCCGATATGCTTCCCTCGTGCTTCATCGATGAGACAAGATGAGTATCTCGTTGATGAAAATTCATCACTGAGACCACAAGCCAGTCCTCTCGATATATCTTCTCAGGCAATTATGATTGCTATAACATTCTTGATCTTTCATCGATATGCCTACATTTGAACAAATAGTTTTTTTTTTTTAAATTGCATTGTTCTATCAGAATTTCGATGAACCTCCCAAAGTGTCTGATGAATTTGCAATACATCCGACGAACTTTCGTCATAATGACTTGCCTATTTCGTCGCAAGTTCGATGAACTGTTGTCATTTTTTTTATCTGAAGTATGTTGCCAAGGCTCCTACCGATGTAATCTTATCGGCATGACATAGCAGGTCAGGCAGACATTCAAAACTTACTCCAATGGTATATATCTCACCGATATGCTTCCCTCGTGCTCCATTAATGAGACAAGATGAGTATCTCACCAAAGAAACTTCATCGCTGAGACCACAAGCCAGTCCTCCCGATATATCTTCTCAGGCAATTCGGATCACTGTAACATTCTTGATCTTTCACTGATATGCCTACATTTGAACGAATAGTTTTATTTTTTTAAAACTACATTGTTCCGTCAAATTTTTGACGAACCTCCAAAAGTGTCCGACAAATTTTCAATACATTCAATGAAATTTCATCGTAATGACTTGCCTATTTCATCATGAGTTCGATGAACTGCTGTCATTTTTTTGATCTGAAGTATGTTGCCAAGACTCTTGTCGATGTAATCTTATCGACGTGACATAGTGGGTTGGGTAGACATTGAGAACTTACTCCGATGGTATATATCTTCATCACTGAGACCACAAACCAGTCCTCCCAATATATATTCTCAGGAAATTTTGATCGTAGTAACATTCTTGATCTCTCACCGATATTTGCAATATGTTGAACCTTTCACCGTAATGGCGACAAACTTCTATTGTTAATTTGACGATTCGGCAAAGGTATGCCGCTTGTTTTTTGGCTATTGTTCATCGCTAGATTGACAAAATGGTTGTCCCAGTTTCGACGAACTTCTATCGTTGATCTGATGCTTTTGCAAAGGTATGTCGCTTGTGTTCTAGCTACTGTTCATTGCTCAATCGATGAAGTTTCTGTCGCGATCCTGATGAACAGGCATGGTGAGTTCGACGTTTAAAATGTCGTCTAAATATCAATGAAAATTGAGCGACGAGAGTGATTTTTGTGATTCGTCAGTATACCGATAAAAGATCATCAAAATTCCAACAAACTGTCATCGGAAATTGGATTCAAATTCAGTTGTGCATGAAAACAATAAATTCACTATAGGGAAACCATACATGAAATAATATTTACATGCCATAGGAATTCTCAAAACAACAATGCCTTATGGAAACCATAAATGAAATAATTTATTCGAGGCCACAAAACAGCAAATAATGCCTTATGGAAACTAGCATAAACTATTTTATTGCCTTGCAACCATTGCCACCACACAGAAACCGTAAATGAAACAATATTGGTTTCAACAATGACCTAGATGACAAAAGAGTTCACAGTAACAAACCCATACAAAAAAAAACAAAACAACTCGCCACCTCGACAAATTCCTTTTTTAACAGCGCCTTATCGAAAATGAAATAATATAGTTAAAGCTAGAGAACAACAATCAACAATGCCTTATGGAAAATAACATAACCTATATAACCAAACTATTTTATTGTGTTGCAACCATTGGCACAACACGAAAACCATAAATAAAACAATATTGATTTCAACAGTGACCTAGAAAAAAAAGCCCACAAAAATAGAATAATTCATAGTAACAAACCCATACAAAAATATAAAATAAATAACCCCACACCTGGATAAAAAAAATTCCCTACAATGCCTTATCGGAAACAACATAATTTTTTTTTTTCCAAAAAAAGATTTGAGAATGGCTTATGGAAGATAACATAAATTGTAACCATTTTATTGCTTTGCAACCATGGCCAACACATGAAAACCATAAATGAAATATAGGGAAACCATACATGAAACAATAGTGTCATGTCGTAGGAATTCTCAAAACAACAAGTACTATTTTTGAAATCCTGTACAAAAGGTTTGTTCCAAACATACCTCTTCTAGCTTGCTTTAAAGGGGTTTTCCAAATGCACCTCTTCCCACGTGCTTTCTTTTAGCTTCCTTCTTTCTCAAACAATTCCCAACAGTGCCTTAATAGTCAACAATGCCTTATTAGAAATAACATAAACTATTTAACAACAAGTACTATTTTTTAAATCATCTACAAAGGGTTTGTTCCAAACGTACCTATTCTCGCTTTCTTTAAAGGGGTTTTCCAAATGCACCTCTTCCCACTTGCTTTCTTTCAAATTCCTTCTTTCTCGAACCATAACCACAAAATAGAAGAATTACGGCTCATAGTGTTGATAGTAGTTGGACTTATAGAAACAACATAAACTATTTTATTGCCTTGCAACCATCACCACTATATCGAGACCATAAATGAAACAAAATAGCTATTCACAGTGATTGTTTAGAGCTCTCATAGTAGGTAAAGCCACAGAATGACACCCAATGATGACTTATCTAAAATTGTGCAAACTATTGTATTGCTTCGTCATGTTTTCTCAAGTTTTAAATGGCGGGTGTTATTTCAACCATTGCCAAACCATTCCCACTATATGGAAAGCATACATCAATTAATGTTGAAGCTCCAAGCCCTACCAGTCGATGTTCAATTTCACTGGCCTTCTCTATCAATGTGCCAAATGCATTTATTTTTTCATTTATTTCATTTAAACTCGCCACCTTTTTCCCAACCGACCAAGAGCCACATGTCAGAAGTTTTCAAAACCGAGAATGCTGACAAAATTCATGGCCAAATTCTTCCCAAATAATCCTATCATCTTAAAAATGATAGCCTCATAATTTTGATTCTAATTGGGCTTGTAGGACTATATTTAGCATTCATGTACATGGTTTTCATCGTCATTACCTTATGAAGCCATTTATTATTTCTTTCTTTCCAAGCAATATTATATATTTTGACATGATAAGTGCCTTTTTAATGTTGCTACAACATTCCCATGTGTCATATACAATTATTATTAGGTTATACACTCATTATTTGAAGATTGCATTCACTAATTATTCAATATCAACTCTAGCACTAGACTTAAGTTTTTATTGCATTTTTTGGATGCTTATAGTTGTTCCTTCAATTTATTAGTTTCTTTAATTAAGGAATCCTTATCTTTATAAATCACTAGAGGGAAATTCAATTTTCCTCAGGGGATACTTATCAAGTTGAGCTCTAAGTTTTTCCAAGTTTACCTTTTCTTTTTATACTAAATCATGATCCTATCATGCTTCTTTTATGATTTATCATAATTTAAATACAAAATTTTAGCTATAGCCTCACTAAACATTCTAGTGTTTACAAGGGAAGTTACCTCAAGAGTTGAATAATACTGTACTCTCCTCACAATGAACTACCCACTAATTTCTTGTGCATTCTAATAAATTTGGGGCTTGTGTTATGGGGTAATATTCCACACAACTAGTGTTTCAAAATTTGGAGGAAATTAAGAGCCAAAGTAAAACTTATTAACTTGTTTTGCATCCTCAAAAAATAACTCTTGCTTCATTGTATTTTATGATTGTGTATAATACTATAGTGTTGAAAATTGTATATTTGTGCAATTTCATATTTATATTTTAAACTTGCCTTAGTTTGTACTTTAATGATAAATATTTATATTTCTATATGTAACACTTTATCTTGTATTTAAAGAACACGAAATGTTACTAGCTTACATGTCTAATTTTACGAGAATTCTCTTAGACAGAAACATGATGTGCTAGCATCTAATAAATTTTTTAAATTAAAAAGTGTACTTTCCACATTGCTCATTTACGATGTGTCATAATTACCGAATGAGAAAGTAATGCTTCTTCCCTCTTGTTGGCCTCCTCTAATGATTCAACAACTAAGTCCTTAAAGTTGTAACTCAGAGACTGGACATCTGTAATGAATAGATAGCTTTCTCATCATGAAGGTTCATTTAATTGTCAACCCAAGGATGTGAACTTGAAATGGTTCAACACTATATGTGCACTAGGTTTCTATTGTAGCCATATTCATTCTACAGGTAGAAAAGGCATGATGTTGAAAGTAAATTGCTTGAAAGGAAGAAACATAAGCACTGAACATCAACCAGAAACTATACTAAATTGAAATACATGATAGAAATAGAAATCTTAGAAAATGGATAGGAAACTACTCTATCTTCTTTGGCTACAAGAACAGTCACATAATGGAACTCTAGTGGCTGTAGGAATAGACAGTTGCTAGAATTGTAACTATTACTAAATAGAAAAATAATGGTTGAGCTAAAAGGATGAAATCCTCACCAAGTGGGCCCCCTTGGGTGAGTTTCCCTTGAGACTAACTCAGATGCAAAAAACTTATAACTTCATTTTATTCATTGAAAGTGTGATTACAATGGAACAACAACATATTTGTATTACTTGAAAACTAGAAATGCGAGTACAACATCATATCAATCAACCTCCTGAGAAGGAGTATCTGAGTCTTATTTATAGAAGGAAAAACTACTAACTACCTAACAAGGTAGTCAACTCCAACAAATTAGAAGGATGCCACTTATCGAAAGCATAAAAAGAGAAGGATGTTATGCATGTGTGGAATCTGGTAAAGCCAACCTTGCCTTAACACATATCTAGCATAACACCACCTCCTATATTTTCTCAACCAACAAATATGATCATTTACAAGGCAGTTATATTATTTAATTTGAACTAGGATTTTCCCTCCATTGACCATTTAATGATCATCTCATTGAATTCTTTGGCAACTGACCAGTTGGCAGAAACTTCCTCAACTTTGTAGGCTCTAATTACATATGCATAACAACATTACCACACAAATAAAATGATATATCTATAAATACCTTAAAGTAACATTCATTAATCCACATGTAAAATTAACATAGATAATTCGCACAGCATGTTAATGTCATTAAAAGTCACAAGGATAAACATATGCCCAATGTTTATGGTTTTGAAGAAATAACATGGAAAATACCAACAACCAAGTGTCAAAGTCAGTGGTAACAACAACAAATAGATAATTAAACCTATCAAAATTGAGCCTTTAATTGGACTCATCACCCCCCCCCAACCTAATATTTTTCTTGTCCTCTAGCAAAGGAACAACTACTCCTTTGCCTAGTCAATACTCTGAAGTCTACAACTGCCAACTGCCCCACATTGGTTTTTGTAGTGTCAGAATTGGGGTCCTAGTAGAACCCTTTCTTGCTATCCAATCTACTTTGTCTTTACCTTTCTGCAGCTATATCATACCGGTAATACCTAGAATCTAGCACAAGCCATAATAGTGTAGGTGGCTAAAAGGTTAATGGAAGCCAAAACTGTCGTTTCATCCTTCCAAGTTGTATGTATTGGTCAACTCTTTTGCATGTTGTAGCATATTTTTGCAAAGAGTGAGGTTCGTCTTGCTTTAACTCATCAGTCAAACCATTCCACCTTTGTGATAAATACCCCATTACCGATTTCCCTATAGTTTCTACCACCTTCTCATATTCCTTGTAGGTTTCTTTTCTAATAGGCATGATCCTCTTGTTGTAGCTTGGTCGATAAATAAATATGTGCCATTCTTGGGAAATATCTACAGATTTACTAGATTCAACTCTGATGGGCAAGGGATTATTGAATTTTCTTTCCTTGTAAGTCCTGAACTATTGTCCCCAACAAATTTTATTCTGAATCTAGGACATAAATTCCCTTAAATGGAGATCTCCAATATACAATAATGGGTTCCAATCATGATCATGGGACACAACATAATTATGCAATTATAGTTCACACAACAAATTTTTAACTTCAAGAGGTGAAAATTGATAAGCTTGGGAAAATTCATGGGGAGTCTCAATAGAAGGATTCAAACTTGAAATGATCCTTAACAGTTTAAAATAAATATTTCACTCCTTCAAATATAGAGCATAGACTCTAGGAGGATTTTTGCATGTGAGCATCTGAGGCACTAAAGCTGCCACATTATCCACTTTTCCTTTAAGGTAGAAATCTTTGTGTTCTTTTCTTCAATTTTTGCATCTTTCTTTTTAATTTCTTTCTTTAGCTTGTGTTTCTCATCTTTTCATTCCTCTTCCCTCCTTTTCATTTTTCTCCATAGGTTCATGGCTACAAGATTCCATGAAAAATCAGGGGGTCTATGTGTTCCTACCAAAATCTTCCCTTGCATCGATTCTTGTTGTTCATATAGCACTAGTTGTAGTAACTCTGATTGTTCACCTAGTTCTGGTTGCAGGGGTTCTTGCTCTTGTTGCAAGAACTCTTGGTCTTGCTGCGGGATTTCTTGATTCACATCATGCTCTTGAATCTCAAATTGTTTTGCAATAGCAACAAGTTTCGCTAACCTTATATCTGCTTATTCTTCAAAAATAGTTGTTTATGCATTCACCTGTCCCATAGGGGCTTTTGTGTCCTCCATGAATGTTCTTCGAAGCCCAGGGCTTTTCTTTGGAGGCATACCAGTGGTTGACCTAGTTGGCTTCGATTTCTTAGGAGGGATTTCATGCTTTTCTTTGACTATAGGAAGGACAGTGTCAGCCTTCCATTTCTTAGGGTTTGGTGTTACTTTTTCATTCGTTTTCTTTTTGGCTATCCCTTTCCTCATTTCTACCTCTCTCTTTTGTGCCTCCTCCTTCCTAATTGCAGCCCTAGTTTGAATTGGGGTTTCAGAAACAACATCATCATCAGAGTCTAAAGAGGAACTATCTTTGTTTGAATGTTCTAACTCAGAAGAACTAATTTTTATAGATTTTTTGGCTACAAGAAATTTTATGTCAGGGTTTGCACTAGAAGTTGAGGCATTAGGAGTGGCTTTAACAACACTCCTCCTACTAACCCTACGAGGTTGAGGCAAAGCTCTAGGTTGCACATTTTATGGTCTATATTAGTCAATGTTTACAGATTCCTCCCATGTCATATCAGACACCTCTTGCAAATATTTCTCTACTAATAATTTTATCAAATAATGGTGAGAGATAGAGTTATCCCTACCTTTTTGATTTGCATCCATATTGATTTCAAGGAGAAGATACAACACATTAGGTACATTCATTCTTCTCCCATGCCTGATAGGATTCAATAGCTTGAAGTGTATAGAAAGAAGGTTTGACTGGCAGCCCTCACAAGTAATGTACTTCATAATGTGGATAACTACTTGTTTCCATGGCTTTGGTAGAGAGGTTCTCTTTGTACCTTGTTTATCCACTTCCAATGGAGGGTCATTGTGTTCAGTAAATTTGGCCCTAACTGTCCTAACATCTCTGGTAGTAGGGTATAGCCCACAATCAGCTAGAAAACCCATTACCTCTAGAATCCTCTCTTCAGTAGCTATCATCTCCAACCCTTTTACCATTTCCTTCCCTTCATAGAATGTCTAAGAAAATTCTAGCGCAATATCCTCATTAAAGCTTTCAAGCTTTAGGAAATAATCCAGCCACCCACAATTCATGAACTCAACCTAAGAAGGTGCATCCTGTAGGATCACATCATGAACTATGGGTTCATTTATAATTAACTAACCTCCCATTATTTCAACTGCTTACAATCAAACAAGCACTTCTATGAGGTTTCCTTTCCTCCAATATTTCTTTGGAGACCAATTCCTTCTTCCTACAACACTTCTAAAGTCGTAACACTAATGTCATTTGTATGTTACCTTTTTGGTGACTTAATATTATGACTAAAGAAATAAAGGCAATAAGGAATCATAAATGAAGGGTACTATCAAGAAAAATGGCGGCGGTTTGGTGTCATTTCACACATGCAAGCCGTAATTTCACTCTATCATTCAAATTGGCTCAATTCAAATTTTGTTGACATGGATTGGCACATGAACATGTTAATCACACTCCCCCCCTAACCTAAATTTGAGCATGTGTCTACATAGGTTGGGTAGTCATGATGATTTGACAAGGCAGGGTATAATTATATGCTATGTAGAATATCAAAATTAATTTACAATAATTAAATAAATGTACTAAAGATAATTAAGGAGTAATAGATTGGTGCACATGTACCTAAAAAATTGGAGTATTTGTTGGAAAGAATGTGGAGAAAGTATCGATTACCTTTTTGAAAGTGCAGTTGAGAAATTAATTGAAGTGGTGATGGAATGAAGTGGTGGTGAAGTGAAGTGATGGTGGTTTTATGGAAGAGAGAGAAAGGTGGAGATGGATGGGTGGATAAATTAATGAATAATTTGACTCCCACAAAATTGGAAATCTTTATTATGATAGAATACGTACCTTGATTAGCCAGGAGGGACACTAGGTTTGCTTCCTTTGGCTGCAAGAAGTTTGAGGGTCTGGTGCTGAGTAAATTGCTGCATGAATTCCTGCTTAGAAGTTGGCTTATGTTACAGCCTGAGACGATGACCGTTGACAAACAACTTAAATCTAACAGGGCCAATGGTTGTGAGTTGAAAAACACCATTGGAGAGGACTTCAGCAACTTCATATGGTCTGAGCCACCTTGTTTGCAGCTTACTTGCATTATCTTGATACCTAGAGTCATAAAGGAGTGCCCAATCATCAAGCCTGAACTTCTTGTCCTTTACAAAATTTTCATACCACTTGATACTCTGATTTTTCACTATCTCTTTGTGATGAAGGGTTGACTTTCTCATTACATCCAAAGTATTCAGCTGCATGATTTTGTCATTTTGTGCCTTAGAGATGTCTATCTCAAGATCTAATGCAATTCTAAGATTTTTATGCTCAAACTCTATGGACATCATGGTTGTCTTTCCATACAACAATTCAAAAGGTGTAAAACCAATGGTTATCTTCCATTTAGTTCTATAGGCCTAGACAGCTTATGGAAACCTATTTGTCCAATATTTTCTATGAATAGCCACTGTTTTGGTGCCTTGATTTGTCACTATCTCTCTTGGAACCCCATAATGTGTGAATATTTCCTCATAGAGGAATTCTACAACCTTATTATCTCTGGCATGTTGCATAGCTTTAACTTCAACCCACTTGGTCACGTAATCAATGCAAACCAAGATGTAAGATTTATCATTTGATGGTGGGTTGATGGGACCTACAAAATCAAGCCCCCATTTATCAAATGGTGTGATGACAACCTAAGGGTACAGATGCATCTCATCAGATTTAGTTGTATGGCCCATTCTATGACATCCATCACACTTCCTAGTATACTTTCTTGCATATTTATGAAGTGTGGCTAATAATATCTTGTATTAAGAATCTTCATTGTTGTCTTTTTGGCTGCAAAATGTCCTCCACAAGGTTCATTGTGACATGCATGCAATATATCATATGTCTCATCTTCTCTTACACATCTTTGCATCACATAATCTGGTCCAATATAAAATAGACATCCTGCAATCCATGAGAAAGGAATTTTTTTATCAATGAGAACCCTTCTCTCTTTTTTTGGAGAGAAATGAGGGGAACTCTGCCTATGACCAGATAATTTTCTATGTCTGCATACCAAGGTGTGTGGATAATGATGGAAAATAACTGTTCATTAGTGAAGGAGTCATCAATGACTTGAGTTTCCTCAGATGTAGTCAACCTTGAGAGAAATTTTTCTACAACATTTGCTTTCCTTGGCTTGTCTATGATGGTGATATCAAACTCCTGGATGAGTAGCAACCATCTTGCTAATATTCCTATAATTAAGGGTTTATTCATCAAATATTTTATGGCTGCATGGTTCGTATGTACAAATATCTGATACCCAATGATAGAATGTTTGAACTTATTGAGGGCATAAATAACTGCCAACATCTCCTTTTCTGTCATAGTGTAGTTAAACTCTGATCCTTGTAGGTTTTTGCTGACAAAGTTGATTGCATTCTCAATGGTTCCCTCTTTTTGTCCCAAAAAAATTCCAATGGCATAGTCAGATGCATCTGTATGAATATACAAAGTTAGTTCCCAATTAGGACCTTTGATCACAGGAGCATGGGTTAAAGCTTATTTCAAAGCAAAAAATGCTTTTTCACAATCTTTTATCCACTGGAACTCAAAATATTTAGAAAAAATACTATAGAGTGGTGTTGCCATTTTACTAAAATCCTTGATAAAATGCCTATAATAGCCAGCATGACCCAAAAAACACCTAACATATTTTTTATTTGTAGGAATGAGAGATTGGTAATTAATTCAATCTTGGTTGGATCCACCTGAATAGTGGCCAAGTACTTATCCTTCTTGCATCATCATGAATAATTTCTCACTGTTCAAGGACATATTATGGTCCTCACATCTTTTCAAAACCTTAGTTTTTCCAATGCTTCATCAAATTCAGCACCATAAGTTGTGAAATCATCCATGTAGATTTCCATGCACTCATGTGAAATATCTGAGAAGATACTAATGACTCATCTCTGGAAAGTTGTAGGTGAATTGCAAAAACCAAGTGGAAGCACTAAATAGGTATAATTTCCCCAAGGCTAGGTAAAATTTGTCTTCTCTTAGTCCTCAGGTGCAATCTAAATTTGATTATAGCCACTGAAACCATCTAAGAAAGAGAAATACTTCTTTCTTGCAAGTGAATCGAATGCTTGATATATGAAAGGAAGAGGAAAGTGATCATTTTCGGTGGTAGAATTTAATTCCCTATAGTCAATAAAATATCTCCATTTACCTCCCTTTTTAGGCACAATCACCAAAAGAGATACCCATTGGCTATCTGAGATAGGATAGATGAATCCTGCATCCAATAATTTCTACGGTTCTCCTTTGACAATCTCCCTTAATGCAGGATTTATTCTCCTTTGTGGTTGGCTTACTGGTGTGTAGTCATCTCTGATGTAGATCCTATGAGTATAGATTTTAGGATCTAATCCTTTCATGTCATGGTAGTCCCATGCAAATGGAAGCTGATGTTTTTTAACAAGTTTTTCAAGGACAGTTGTTGCTCCTTAGTAAGCTTGTTATTAATGTTCAAATGTTTACCTTCTAAAAATTGCACTTGTGTTATCAACTCTATCATGGTTGTTTCACTAATGTGTGGAATTTTTAGTTCATGTGGAAAAAATGTGTGAGACATAATAGTTGTTGCAGGAAGTTCTGGTGTAGGAAGAGTAGGTAGAAGTGTCTACAATGGACTAGCTGAACCAGAATCAATAGCAAGTGATTCTCTATGCATTTCATAATTGTTTTGAATTATATTTGACAATACTTCATCCTCTTCTTGTAGCTACATGAAAGGAATTCTGCCAATGATCATGAGTTGTACCACTAAATTGATCTCCTCAGCTTCTTCACCAACATGTGGCTAGACATGGTTATCCATATCATGAGATGGTTGAGTAGGAGAGTAAAGGGGAAGCTTTTTAGTACTTCTGCAATCGAAAATAGTCATATACCCTATCCAAAATCCAATGTAGGCATTTTTTGTAGTCAACCATTGCCTTCCCAAAATAATGTGATATCCTCCTAATGTACCTTTAGGGGAAAGGATAATAAAATCTGTTGGATATTCCCAATATTCTAGAGTAACAACAAGGTATTCTACTACACCATCAGGTTTGACAATGGAACTATCAGCAAGCTACAGGACCATAGGAGTAGGTCTCATATTTGTAACATTTAGTTGCTGCAAGATATCCCTAGTCATCACATTAATAGCTACCCCCAATTATATTAGGGAATTCTTTACTTGGATCCCATTTATGATGACTTCAACTACAGAACTGTTTGGGTCAGTTTATTTAGGAACAGTGACTTTCTCAAGCATGATATATGCCAACTACCCTACTACATGGATAGTGGCAGGGTCTTTCTTTTTCCTCCCAAGATTTTTAAGGCATGCTTCTTTTATTTCCTTACCATTTATGGGAACATCTTTAATGGCCTAGAACAGAGGTATCTTGACACATATGTGTTTCAAATGATCCAAAATATCAAAGGTTGCTTCCTCCTTTTGCTTAACAACTTCTAACCTTTGAGGAAATGGTGGTTCAAGATCATATTGTTGAACTGGTTCAGGATTGGTAGGTACACTTGACTGATTAGGTGCATGAGATAGATTTTGATACTCCTCTTCCACAGGAAGCTCTATGATAATAGGAGTGGAGGGTGATGGAAAAGTGGTTCATGAACGCAGGTGGATATTACTCAAACTCATAGCATAGGCAAGATATTGGTTTGGATCTGCGGAATAAACTGGTCACTTTTGTGGTTTGTTATCTGGGTTGGGTGTGAGTTGATCTAGTAACTAAGTAGGTCTAGTTGTGTTGGTATTTGAGTTAGGAGGTAGCATTGTTGCAAGCTATGGAGGTGGTTGCATGTAACCAATTGACTAGTTTGGCCATTACTTCGCTCCCCTCCATTGGGATGTCTGATGCTAGTTTCCTTGAGGTTGCTGCCAATTTCCTAGGTTTTGTTGCCATGGGGGTGGAGTATTTGGGTAACTAGGCCAGGAATTTTTAGGATTATTCCAAGGTTGAGGTGGATAACCTCCAAAGTTTGATGGATATTGGGGTTGCCATTGATTACCAGATGCATAAGAACTCATGTAAGGTCCATTAAAAGATAATGGGTCTGGTGGCATACCTTATCTTGGAGCCCATGGCCGTCTTTGTGCAACATAGAAAACTTGATCTTCATCTCCCTCAATTAGCTTGAATTTAGGTTGAATGTGCTTGCTGTCAATATTGGCCACCATTTTACATTTGCAATCATTCTTTATTTGTTTGTAATGAGGACAATATTTTGCTAGCATTGCCTCTCCCTCCTCATGTTTCTTCTTTTCTTGAAGGGTATCTAGCTGAGTTACCATATTATTTATGATATCCTACTTGAAGTCTAATAGTAAGTGAGTTATTTCCATCCTTGAAACTCCATTAACAGAAGATTTACCCATAGAAGGCCGGTAACCTCTCCCTTTCTTCATAGTTGCTCCGGAGTAATTCTGACATATCTTCCTAAGATCATCCCAAGAAACTTGGGTGATATCACCTCTTCCTATCAATTCCAAAGCATCAGTACAAATTTCATTGATCCCTCTAAGGAATATCAACTTTTGAGACTCTTCATTGAGTGCTTAATGTGGGAATTTCTACAGACAAAATGGGAACCTTGAAACATAGTCCTCCAAACTCTCATCCTCCTTCTATTGCATCCTAAAAATATCACCTCCCCTCATATCACCACCTCCACAATATTCTTTATACTTCTCAAGAGAATTTTCCTTCATCTCACCCCAACTATTTATAGTATTCCTTCCTAAGCTCATAAACCACCTTAATGCAACTTCTTTCAAATTAGTGGGAAACAACTTAAGCCTATGAGCATCATTAGTGTAATCATAGCTTCTACAGAGGATATCAAATTCAAACACGAAATTGTTTGGGTCCTCTATTACAATCCCATGGAATTTAGGAAGAACTGAATTAGGATTGTTCTTGAGGTTATCAACATCATTTTTGGAGGGATAGGAAAATGAAAGGTTAGTTGGCTAGGTCAAGCTAGGGTAGCCTTATTTTCTTGATGAACAATCAAAGAAAATGGGTTCTCTATCATATTTTGGGAAGCTTGTTCTTTAGAGGAAGTTTTAGAATTCTTCGTCTGGAAATGCATTAGCAAAAGGGTTTACTTCTTCTTCTTCTTCTGGAAAAGTTTGAAACTCAACTAGCTAGTTATTAGGGTTAGGGTAATTAGGAAGGAATCTCCCTAAAGAATCTTTTCTCCTACCCCCATGCATGTAGTATTACTCGATATAAGCCAACTCACACAAATAATTGGTGGAAGAATAATGGTTCATTACCTATTCTAATGAAGGTTATGCTCAAAACAAACTTCTAAAATACCAAAATGGGAAATAAATTGAAAATGACTTTGAAATACTTCCAAGTTTGACACCATCCCCAACAACGATGCCAAAAATGTTGGCCTCCTCTAATGATTCAACAACTAAGCCCTTAAATTTGTAACTCAAAGAATGGACATCTATACTGAATAGCTATCTTTCTCATCATGAAGGTTCATTTAATTGTCAATCCAGGGACGTGAACTTGAAATTGATCAGTACTATATGTGCACTAGCTTTTTATTGTAGCCACATTTATTCTACAACTAGAAAATACATGATGTTGAAATTAAATTGCTTGAAAGGAAGTAACATAAGCACTGAATATCACCCAAAAACTATACTAAACTGAAATACATGACAAAGATAGAAATATTAGCAAATGGATTGTAAACTACTCTATCTACTTTGGCTACAAGAATAGTCACATAATGGAACTCTAGTGGCAGTAGGAACAGACAGTTGCTAGAATTGTAACTATTACTGAATAGAAAATAATGACTGAGCTAAAGAGATGGAATCCTCACCAAGTGGTCCCCCTTAGGTGAGTTTCCCTTGAAACTTACTCAGATTCAACAAACTTATAACTTCATTTTATTCATTTAAAGTGTGATTACAATGGAACAACAACATATCTATATTACTTGAAAACTTGAAATATGAGTACAACATTAGATCAATCAACCTTCTGCGAAGAATTATCTAAGACTTATTTATAGAATGAAAAACTACTAACTACCTAACAAGGTGGTCAACTCCAACAAATTAGGAGGACGCCATTTATGGAAATCATAAAAATGGAAGGAGATTATGCATGCATGGAATTTGGTCAAGCCAACCTTGCCTTAACACATATCTAGCATAACATCACCTCCTATATTTTCTCAACCAACAAATATGATCATTTAAAAGGCAGTAAAATTCTTTAATTTGAACTAGGATTTTCCCTCCATTCACCTTTTAATGATCATCTCATTGACTTCTTTGACAACCGACTAGCTAGCAGAAACTTCCTCAACTTTGTAGGGTCTAATTACATATGCATAACAACATTAGCACACACAAACAGTTGCATATCTATAACTACCTTAAAGTAGCGTTCATTAATCCACATGTAAAATTAACATAGATAATTCGCATAGCATGATAATTTCATTAAAATTCACAAGGATAAACATATGCCCAATGTTTATGGTTTTGAGGAGATAACATGGAAAATACCAACAACCAAGTGTCAAAGTCTATGGTAACAACAAAAAATACATAATAAACCCTATAAAAATTAAGCCATTAATTGGACTCATCACCTCTCATCCAATCAAAAAAAAATCTCCTTACCATTTTCAAGGAGCTTTGGAAAATTTGGAGCACAAATCTCTCTACTCTCTTCTCTTGGGGAAACTTTGTCAAAATACTTTTCGCCAGTATAATCGTTGCTCAAAGCATTCATTTTATTGTTTGTTTCTTCTCCTACAACAATAAATATTTCTCAAATAAGAGCATTATTTATATTTCTACCACATCCATTAAGGATAATCTTGGTTGTGTAGGAGTTGAGAAAATACAACTTCACAAACCCCGAAGATCACCTGCATGCAAATAACCTGTCACAAAAGAAGAGATGGAGACAAACAAGCAAGGGTTCTCTGAAAACTGAAAATGTATATACCAAAGAGAATGAGAGAATGAATTGATATGAAATACAATGGGATCAATCCTTATAAAAAGGAGATCATGCAAACCCTAATAAAACCCTAATAGGAAAAACCCTAATAGGATAACATTTAATAATTAATATAATTATTAAATGTCACTTTATGCAAACTAACGAGAAATCTTAAGAAGGGAATAAAGGTAACTTAATCAACATAATTAAGTTAAAACCTTTACTCTAACAAGTTGTTGGTAACATTCTCATTGTAATCTTCATTAATTTTATTCATTGCAAGATAAATTATTTGATATAGGAATAATTATATTTTTCATTTTATTTAGTTTTGTTTATGTCTAATGGTGGTTCTCCACATAGACCAGGGTTAACACTATTATCAATAACTCTACGTTATTATTTTATTTTTATCCTTAATGCAACTAGGATATAAAGTATTTTATCAATCATTTTCCTTTTTGGCTATCCATAGAGGTCAAAAGACCAAAATGGGGGTTTTAATGAGGAAAACCCCTAAACAATTCCAAAAAAATTCCTATCTATGTGTGTGCAGGTTGGAATAACTTTTTTAATCAAGATAAACATTTTTGAAAGTTCTAGAGTGACTAGTGAAAGAAAATAGAACTACTCAAGGATGTTTGCACTACACATTGACATCTTGGACAAAGATATTTTGTGTTAGGTACTAGGATCTTTTGTATTCACATTTTTATTTTTAGTTAATAATAGATTTTGTCATCTCCAACATTCTCTAAAGTTTCGAGTTTTCTTCATTTTCATGCTATAAAACTCTTATTTTAACATCTAAATATAGGGATTTTATCATGTTTGAGGTATTACAAGGATTTTATTTGTATAAATTTGTTATATTTTTGTTATATCAAATTCCCTATCATATATTTTGGTGAACCTGAGTTTTCTTTGAAACACCACTTCTCTTCAACTATTTTTATTCCATTCTTTATATTTTTTATTCTATTTTAAGTTTGGTGAATGTATGACATCCAATCATGTCGTATATATTTCTCCAAACCTTTCATGCATTTAATAATGTATTTTATAGAGAGATTTTGATATATTAGATGAAGCTCTTAATGATTTCCAACAAATATCTTATTC
The DNA here is from genome assembly GCA_007115665.2 of Sequoiadendron giganteum. NCBI lineage: Eukaryota > Viridiplantae > Streptophyta > Pinopsida > Cupressales > Cupressaceae > Sequoiadendron > Sequoiadendron giganteum. The sequence goes on along the minus strand of CM021102.1, from coordinate 184,472,265 downwards.
TAAAAAATTTACTTCTTCAAAATCATCCTCCTTTATTGCTAGTTCAACTTCTTCTTCTCCATCTACTTAAACTTATTTTATTCCTTCACAAACTTCATTAAAATATCTTTCAACTTCTTCTCATAATGACTCGAATGACCTTATTAATATGATTTTTGTTTCTAATGTTTCTAATGCACCTGTAAAACCAAAGATCTATATTTGTGGAGTAGAAGAAACTAAACCAAAACCCATAATAACTTTTTGTGTTGTCTATGATAAACCATGACCTTTGAGTTATTATATGTATAATTCTAAACGTATTACTTGTAACATGGTCATGACTACTGATTATACTTTAGTAAACCACACATATAATACTATCTAAGAAATAAAAATAATGTTACCATTCCTACATCTCTTCCTTCTCCTATACCTATTATTCGACCTACTCCTAAGCCTATTTATAAATCCCAAAGAGACTACAATCTTATTGAGAAAAATTGTGTCACTCCTACTAAGATCTCTATCTAGGATCCTCTTCAAATTTCTTATATTTATCATGGCATGCTTCAAGTCATTCTATAAAATATACTCATTTCATCTTCTGCTATACTAAATGATGTGAATTTAATAGAATGTATTCACTCTAATACTCTAGACATAGGGTTTTAAACAAAGGTTCTCTTAAAGATATTTTTTCCTCCCTAATATAGATATGATTGTAGACTTGGTTGTAGGCCATGCATTACTATCTTTTATGAATATATTCTCAAGATACAATCATATCCTTATTAACTCAAAATATCAATTTAAGATATCTTTCACTAACCCTTGTGGTACCTTCTATTATGTGGCCATGTCATTTGGTTTAAATAATATTGGTGAAACTTACCAACGTGCCATGACTCTTATCTTTCATGACTTCATCCATCAAATTTGATAATGATAAGCTAAGGTAGATCTGTTTCCCTAACTATATTATGGTGCAATCACACATAAGTTGATACAATTGAGAGAACCTCATGTACTTACCCAAACTACCTCGTGACCCACCAATAGTAAAATGGAACTACTATATAATCATGTATTCTTATAAGAAGTATATATCTTTGCACCCTTCACGTGTAAATCCAAAACCCTACCCATCCTCCCATGTACATATAGGGTCACCACATAATCTTTGTGTTATCAAAGTTGTATCTCTAGTAGACCAAATTATTGTATCTTTAATCTCAGCATAGAGGTGCATTCAATGAAATATATCTAGCCTCATACAAGTGATGTTCTTGAATTTCCACTCCTATAATATTGTACATGTCATTAAAATAATGACCTTGTGGTATACAAATTAATCTAGATCATTGTATAGGTGTGTGAGAATGCTCCACCCCCACAAGAATACGATTTGATGCTCCTCCATCACACAGATGGTATGAAAAAGGCTCCCATCTAGGTGTGTGGTGTGTTCATATATAACCACACTCATGAATATGTTAGTGATCATCATATAATCAGTAATATGTGGATTGATCCCTACACTAACCATCACATTGTTGCAAGTATGGACAAATTTGGAGAAGTTGGTGTTTTCATTGATTTCAACCACATTTGTAGTCATTTGTGTCAACTGGTTGATGGAAGCAGTGTTAATTGAATTGTTTGGGTGTGAATGTATAGTTGAGATATTGAGGAAGTATTGTGAGTACATGAATCTATCTGTATGATGAAGAGTTTGGAGATAATGTGAGACACTGAGATAAGCTGAGATGATTTCTTTGGTGCTTGGTTTCCAAGTGCTTTTGAGAAAACTTGAAGAAAAGAGAAAATAGTGTGATGGTGTGTTCAGTGGTTCATAATGTGCTTTGGGATGTGCTATGTTTTTATTTTGTGTTGATTTTATGCCTATGTGGTTCAAATATGTTGGTGAGAGATGTTTAGAGATTTTATATTCAAGAGATAGTATGCTAGATCATTTTATAGTACAAGTTGCATTCACCTGTGTCCAACTGAGTATTGGAGAGGTGTGTGGGAGAAATTTTTTGTCTCCATGTTTTTCCACAGTTATGCTTCGGGCCTTGCAATTCTGAAGGTGTGTTGATGATGTTGGTAGTTTACCTCAGTCAAGAGCATTTGAGGTTTGGTGCTTTAGAAGATAAGTTTTCAAGTAGTAGTGTTTGGTAGAGTTGTCTGAGTGTACTAGGTTTGTAGATTCTTCAAGTGGAAGTTGTTGTGAAGTATTTTGATGGATTTCAAGGTGTTGGAGGAATATTCTAGATTGTGTTCAAGAATGGAGTGTGGTTTGCAAGTCATATTTGATTTTGATGAAGCACGTACCTAATTGATTAGTGGTGTTTGCACGGGTAAAATCCAACCTCATCTTTACACTACATGCAAAGGATAAATATTGTTTGTGGTATCATGTGGTTAAGTGGTGTTGATTTGGGTCCCAATTAATTTTTGATGTGGTCCGCATTCACTTCTATCTGCCATGGAAGTATTTTGGCATCAACCTAATTTGAATTTATGCGTTTGAGGTGCATTACTGACCTTGGAGAGGGTTTCAAGGTTGAGGATAGTATAAGTATGAGTTGAATTGTTGAATGAGGTCAAGATAGATGCAAGATAGATGAATGTGAGAATTGTATGATGCAAGTGATGTGAAATTAAGTAGAGCAATGTGAGCTTTCAAGTGTTGGATTACCAAATGCAGTGAGAAAAAGGTGTCTACAATCATTCAAATAGACTACAAAGGTGTTAGAGATATTGTTGTGGAATCTTTGTTGCATTGAGATCATGTTCTTTGTGTAACATTTCTTCTTTATCTTCTATTTGTACTCTAATAGTGAGCCTTGGATGTGAGCCTTTCTAGACAGTGTGTCCTATTTTTGCAGTGAGCCCTTGTAACTGGTTTTGTTATTACTTACATTCTGAGCTAATACTCACCATGGTTTTTCCCTTGTTGGTTTTTCCACATAAATCTGGTGTGCTCTTGTGTTTTGTGTTGAGTTGTTTAAATTTATGTTATCTGCTTTTCATTTTAAAACTTTTTTAAAAACTTAAGGGTTTAATGAATGCTTGTGGATCAAAATGTTAATGAGGGTTTTGGTATTTTGATAAGATACAACTGATTCACCACCCCTCTTAGTTTTCTTGTTCACTCAAAAATTGGTATCAAAGCAAGGTTCCTTGGAAAAAATATTAACAACTTGAGGTAGATCTGGGATGGAGAACAAGAAGAAGATCCCTATGTTTGATGGCACAGACTATGCATTTTAGAAGGTGAAGATGGAAGGCTATTTGGTTTACCTTGGATATGACTTCTGGTAGTCGGTGAATACTAATTACACTATACTTGCAAATACACCAAGCACAAGTGATGAGATCAAGGGCCTATGAAATAAATGGTAAAGAAAGGTTTACTCTTCTGAGTAGTCTTGCAAATTTGGAATTAGTGAAAGTTATGGATTTGAAAACTACTAAAGAGATTTGGGATAAGCTAGAAAGTATTTATGAAGGAGATATTATGGTCAAACAAGCTAAGATTTAGAATTTAAAGACATAATTTGAGAACCTGTGAATATCTGAAGAGGAAAATATCATAAGCTACATGCACAGAGTTGATGAAATTGTCAATGAAATCAAAGGTCTTGAAGGAAAGGTTAAAGAAGCTAAAGTGGTAAAGAAAATTCTTAAAACCCTTACTAAAGATTACATTTATAAATTTTTTTCCATTAAGGAGTCTCAAAACCTAGATCAATATTCTAGAGATCAATTGTATGGCTCTTTAACTACTTTTGAGATGAGAGAGTTTGGTACTAACAATGGTGCAAAGATTGAGACTATTTTAAAGGCTAATAAGACTGAAGAACCAGTTCAGAAATATATTGATAATATGAAGGCTAAATTTGTGAGAAGAGAAGAGGTACTGGTAAGTATAAAGGTAAATTACCTTTCAAATGTTTTAGTTATGGACAAATAGGTCATTATGCTTCAAGATTCCCAAACAGAGCTATGAATGACAAAAACAAGGAGAATAAAGGTAAGAAAGTTACGAAAAGCTATTATGTTAGAGAAGATGTTGGTATTTTTGATGATGAATCTGGTTATGGAGATCCTGATGATGATGATGATGAATGATTGTTCCTAGTTGTAAAAGATGAATTTGAATCTACTAAATCTGAAATATGTGTGAAGGAAAGTGCTTTGGAGACAGAGGTTAAGGCTAAAGGTACTTTGGTATTTTTTTTCATGTTAGATAGGATAAGAACTATTAGATCATTATTATTGGCTTCTCAAATCATATGATTGGAGACAAGAGTAAGTTTTTAAACTTGAAAAATATGATGGAGGACTTGTTAGATTTGGAGTTGATTCAAGTGCTAAGATTTATGGGATAGGTTCAATCAATTTTGATCACAAGCATAATACTAATGATGTTTACTATGGCAAGGGTTTAAGGCATAAAATTTTGAGTGTTGGACAAATGTGTAGCAAAGGATGTAATTTTATGTTTCATGATGATGGATGTGAGATCATAAAAGGGTCTAGAACTATGATTGTTGTTGGAAAGAGGACAAATAGAAATGTTTATCAGCTCAAGGGTGTTGATGGTCATTACTTTATGATTCATATTAATGAAAGTCGGTTATTTCATAGGAGGATATGTCACATAAATTTTGAAAACTTGGTTAGAATCAACTTAGTTCAAGTCATAAGATATTTTCCAAGGATTACAAAGCCTATCAATATTGTCTGCAAGGAATGTCGAATTAGAAAGAAAAAAAGAAGTTTCAAGGGTAAAGAACAATCTTCTACAGGATTATTGGAATTGGTGCATATAGACCTTTGTGTTCCTAAGAGACTGAGAAGTCTTCAAGGTGACAGGTATTTCATGCTTTCAATTGAAGATTATTCTATAATGGCATGGGTTACTTTTCTTAGAGAAAATTTTGAATCCTAGATAGATTCAAAGAATTTAAAGTTATGGTTGAGAATGAAATGGATTTGAAAATAAAAAATTTGAGGTCTAACAAAGGTGGAGAATTTTTCTCTAATTAATTTAACATATTTTGTGAGAATCATGGCATAAAGAGGCATTTGTTTGCCCCTAGGACCCCTCAGAAAAATGGAGTGGCTGAAAGAAAAAATAGGATTGTTCAAGAAGTTGAAAGGACTATGATGAAATAAGATAATCTATCAGAGGTCTACTAGAGAGAAGCAATTCATACTAATACTTACATACTTAACAAATTTCAAGAAAAGGAAAACATTACAAATACTCCCTATGAGTTCTGGTATGGTAGGATCCCTACTGTAAAGTACTTTAGAATGTTTAGAAGTAAATACCATATTAGAAGAGATGAAGAAAATTTATTAAAGTTTGATGCAAGGTCCGATGAAGGTATTTTCCTTGAATATTCTACTAAAATCAAAGCTTATAGATGTTATAATAAAATATTGAGAAATACTATTGAGAGTGTAAGTGTCAAAGTAGATGAAGATCTATAGAATTCAATGGTGATAGATGGATATGAATCAAATGAACCTACATGTAGAGAAGAATAAAAACCTAAGGAACAAGAGGCACAAGATGAAGAGGAAGAAGCTCTAGAAATGACCCCTAAAACCCCTAAGTATGTGAAGATAAATCACTCTAAAGAATAGATCATTGGAGACAAAAGAAAAGGTGTGTTGAAAAGAAGGAAAGCTACTGAAGAAGAGGTAAATTTATGTCTACTTTCTAAATTTGAACCTAAGATAGTGATTGATGCATGTAAGCATGAACATTGGATGAAATTTATGGAAGAAGAACTTATGCGAATTGAGAAGAATCAGACTTGGGAACTTCTCCCAAGACCAACAAACAAAAACATAATTGGATCTAAGTGGGTGTTAAAAAACAAACCGAATGAGAATGGAGAAGTGGTAAAAAACAAGGAAAGGCTTATGTGTAAGGGCTCTACACAAGTTGAAGGAATAGACTTTGAGGAGACATTTTCTTTGGTGGATAGAATGGAATCCATCAAGATGTTTTTGGAATTTATAGCACATAAGGATTTCAAATTTTATCAAATGGATGTGAAGTATACTTTCTTGAATGGAGAGTTGGAAGAGGAAGTATACATGGAATAACCAAAAGGATTTCAATTATCAAATAAGCCTAATATGGTTTGCATATTGAAGAAAGCATTAAATGGATTGAAGCAAGCTCCTAGAGCGTGGTATGCAAGTTTGGATAAGTATTTGATATAATAGGAAATCAATAAAGGCACCGTATATAATAACCTTTACTTTAAGGTTGAGAAAGATAAAATCTTGATTGTAATTGTGTATGTTGATGACATAATTTTTGGAGGTAATGAAGCTATGTGTAAGAAGTTTCTAAAAAATATACAAAAGGAGTTTGAGATTTCTATGTTTGGGGAGATGAATTTATTCCTTGGGCTACAAATCAATCAAACAAATAAAGGCATATTCATTTCATAGCCAAAGTATGTCAAAGAAATGTTGAAGAAGTTTAGAATGGAAGACTCTAAACCGGTATGTACTCTTATGGCTACTGGTTACAAATTGAGCAATAACTATGAATCCCCTAAGGTTGATCAAAGAAAATACAGATCTATGATTGGTGGACTGCTATATCTAACTACTACTAGACCAAATATCATCCATGCAGTTTGTCTTGTGGCTAGATTTCAAGAAGATCCTAGAGAGTCACATGTTGTAATAGTGAAGAGGATATTCAAATACCTAATGGGTACTTTTGATCATGGCTTATGGTATCCAAAAGATACTAATTTCACATTGAATGCTTACATAGATTTATATTGGGTTGGGTGTGTTGATGACAAAAAAAGTACAAGTGGTGGTGCGATCCTTCTTAGATGTAGATTGGTGTCATGGCTAAGTAAGAAACAAGATTCAATTTATTTATCTACTATCTAGAGGTTCAGTATATTACAACAACATCTTATTACACACAATTTTGTGGATGAAGCAAAAATTAAAAGATATCAGAGTGGTGTATGATGATCCCATTTCTATATTTTGTGATAATACAAGGCAATAAACATTTCAAAGAACCTAGTGATGCATTCAAGGACAAAACATATTTCAATCAGATATCACTTTCTAAGAGAGAAGGTTGTGGAGAATGAAGTGAAGCTTGAATATGTACCTACAAAGGATCATATTGTTGACATATTCACTAAGGCTCTTCCTAAGGATACTTTTGAGTATCTCCGGGAGAAGTTGGGGATAATTTCCCCTCCTCTAAACTAGATGCATAAGGAGATGCATTAGTCTAGTGAATCTCATGATCTATCCCTTATTCTGGACTGATGTTGATGGCTACCTCTCAGGGGGAGTAGGTAGTGGACTTGTACATTGGTGTTTGCTCCTAAGGGAGAGTACTCAAAGTAGAAATTTTTTTTTTTATGTAGAACAGTTGGTTGGTACAATCAGGGGGAGCAGTGTTGTTGAGAAAATGAACTAGTTTCAAAGGTGGTAAGAGTGAATTCAAGTTGCAGATTATTGCAATTAGTTGTGTATAATTTCAAGGGGGGAGAATAATGCAAAATATTATTTCCTTTACCATTGATGTCAAAGTGGGAGAGATAATCATGTGAAAAAACCTATCCATTAGGGGAGAAAATGTGTACATTGTCTAATCATTGTTATCAAAGGGATCAAAGGGAAAGTGTTTATGTTGTTTCATCATTATTGTCAAAGTGAGAGTGTGTATGTTGTTTTTGATGGTTTTTCACATCTTGTATTTCCATCAATGAAAAAAGGGGGAGATTCTTGCAATTTTGGAGAAGTTGGTTTTTTCATTGACGTCAACCACATGTGTTGTCATTTGCGTCAATTGGTTGATGGAAGAGGTGTTAATTGAATTTTTTGGGTGTGCATGTATAGTTGAGATATTGAGGAAGTGTTGTGATTACATGAAGCTATCTTTATGATGAATATTTTGGAGATGATTTGAGACACTAAGATTAGCTGAGATGTTGTCTCTGGTGCTTGGTTTCCAAGTGCTTTTGAGAAAATTTGAAGAAAAGAGAAAACAGTGTGATGAAGGTATGTTCAATGGTTCAGAATGTGCTCCAAGATGTGTTATGTGTTTCTTTTGTATTGATGTAATGAATATGTGGTTTAGATAGGTTTGTGAGAGATGTTAAAATATTTAATATTCAAGAGAAGGTATGTTGGATCATTCTATAGTAGAAGTTGTGTTCACCAGTGTCTAACTGAGTATTGTAGAGGTGTCTGGGAGAAATGTTTTGGCTTTGTGTTTCTTTGTAGCTATGCTTCAGATCTTGCAATTCTGAAGGTGTGTTAATGATGTTGGTAGTTTGCCTCAGTCAAGAGTATTTGAGGTTTGGTGCTTTAGAAGATAGGTTTTCAAGTAACATCTTTTGGTAGATTTGTATTGGGTTTGTACATTCTTCAAGTGGAAGTTGTTGCGAAGGATTTTGATGGATTTTAGGGTGTTGGAGGAATATTCTAGATTTTTTTCAAGCATGGAATGTGGTTTTCAAGTCATCTTTGAGTTTGATGAAGAATGTAATTAATTGATTAATGGCGCTTGCACGGGTAATGACTAGCCTGGTGTCTACCTACATGTGAAGGATAAATATTGTTTGTGGTAGTGTGTGGTTAAGTGGTGTTATTGATTTGGGTCCAATTAAGTTTTTATGTGGTCCACATTCACTTCTATCCACCACGAAAGTGTTTTTGTGTCGACCTAATTTGAATTTATATGTTTGAGGTGCATTACCAACCTTAGAGAGGATTTCAAGGTTGAGGACAGTATAAGTATTATTTTAATTGTTGAAGGAAGTCAAGATAGATGCAAGATAGATGAATGTGTAAAGCATATGATGTGAGTCATGTGAAATTAAGTAGATAATTATGAACTTTCAAGTGTTGGATTACCAGATGCAGTGAGTAGAAGGTGTCTACAATCATTCAAACATACTGTGAAAGTGTTGGATCTATTTTGGTGGAATCTTTGTTGCATTGAGATCATGTTCTCTATGTAACGTTTCTTCTCTATCTTCTTTTTGTACTTTAACAGTGAGCCTTAGCTGTGAGCCTTTCTGGATAGTGTGTCCTATTCTAGCAATGATCCCTTGTAACTAGTTTTTCTATTACTTATATTGTGAGAAAATCCTCATCGTGGTTTTTCCCTTCTTGTGTTTTCCACGTAAATATGGTGCTCTTGTGTTTAGTGTTTAGTTGTTTAAATTTTTTCTATCTTGTTTTCATGTTAAAACTTCATAATAGATTAAGGTTTTAATGAATTCTTGTGGATCAAAATGTTAATGAGGGTTTTGGTGTTTTGATAAGATACAACTGATTCACCCCCCCTCTCAATTGTCTTGTGCACTCAACACACACATATATGCGCCTCATAGTGTCACTCACCATAATTTGTTTGGGAGAATAATGTTCACCCTCCTATATTGTGGCTAATGATCTCTCCTTCTCAATAATCACCCTCTAACCTCATATCAATAGCCTCAAGATGTGATATACATCCTCTAATGTTATTTTTTTCTCCCTCATTTTGAACATGAATGTAGAGGTGTCTACATCCCACCACTCCATTAGTGTCACAAGCATGTTGCTATGGGAGTGCATCTCTAGGAGCATAAAACCTATTAGATCCCCATTCTCTATAGAAGTACAAACTAATCTACCAATAGAACCAATAGTTCACTTTATAGAAGAGATAGAACTTCTCTAGTATGATCCTACATTATGGGCATAAGTTGCAAATTATTTTACATTTTTAACATGATAGTATCGATTTATTTACCTCTCAAATTCTATTTTAATAAATATTTAAAAATAATTCTCTTGCTCAAATGCAAGTGCACCCTTTGATGATAGTGATCCAAATGAATGATAGTGTATCATCCATATGCTAGTGCATATGATGGACATATGGACATCCCTAGACATCCATGTGCCAGTCAGACACTAGTGTGGTTGATGGATGTCAATGTGTATTGTGGGGCCCACTAGGGTTTAAAAACACTAAAAAATAGATTAAAATGAAAAAATTCACTCACCTCATGGAGCACCACTCCCTGTGTGACTCTCTCTTGAAGCTCGTCTAGCTTAGGTTTATAAAATTCTTTTTTGTGTGGAATTTTTGTTGGATAATTGCTCAAAAATCTACAAATTTTCAAAAAATACACAATAATTACTCTATAGGGTCAATTAACCTTCCCTTTTTAACCCCTACTTGAGTCAAAAAAACATGAAGAGGCAAAAATTCACCCTTCTCTAAATATTATACTAATTTTCTCTTATTCAAAAACATTCTTCTCTCTATATTAGTTTCCTCCATTTTTGGAAAATTGATATATTTTATTTTGTAGGACACATGAATCTTTTTCCTAATGTAAAAGCCTACAAGACTTTAAAGTTGAGCACTATGGAATTCTATCAAACTTGAATATGGGGGCACCACCAATCTTCTTGGTGAGTTTTTTCATCCTCTATAGTATCCTTTTTGGGGTATCCCTATTTTCATATTTCTTGAATATTGTTATGTACTTAATCATAGCTCATTTCTTAGTGTAATAAACTCGCTACAATGGGGAAAATGTAGTGTTAAAAATTGCATACTTGCACAATTCCACATTTATGTTTTGAACCCACCTTAGTTTGTGCTTTAATGATAAATATTTATATTTCTATATGATAGACTTTGTATTGTATTTAAATAACACATGATGTTACCATCTTTCATGCCTAATTTCAATATAATTATCTTATACAAGAGTGCAATGCCCAAACATTTGTGCAATGTGCTTGCATCCAATGAATTTTTAACATTTAAAAGTGTACTTTTCACATGGCTCATTTAAAATGCATGTTATAATGCTCAAACTAGAAAGCAATGCCTCTTCCCTCTTATCTGAGAAAAATAAACTCTCCTCCTTACCATTTTCAAGGATCTTTGTAAAAACTTGGAATACATTGATCTCTACTCTCTTTTCTTGGGGAAACCCTCTTGAAATACTTGTAGCCATTATAGTAATTTCTCAAAGAATTCTTGTTATTGTTCACTTTTTATCCTACAACACTAAGGATTTCTCAAAGAATGTATTTATTTGTACATCTATCGCATCCATTGAGAATAAAATTGGCTACCGGTAACACTCTCATTGCAATATTCATTATTTCTCTTCATTAAAAGATAACTTATTTGATATAGGAATAAATTTATTTGTCATTTTATTTTGATTTGTTCACATGCAATGGTTGTTCTCCTTATAGATTAGGGTTAACACCATTATCAAGCACTCTATCTTGTTATTTTCTTTTGATCAATAATGAAACTAGGACTTAAAGTTTTATCTATTGTTTTCCTATTTGGTTGCCGGTGGAGGTCGAAAGACCAACATGGGGATTTGATTAAGGCAAACCCCTAAATAGTCCCACCATTTTTTCCTATCTATGTGTGTGGATTTTGTAATTACTTTGGTACTCAAACCAATAATTTTAAAAATTTATAGAGTGACCAATGAATGATGGCAATGCTACATGAGGATGTTTGCACTATAGATTGGCATCCTAGACAAAGAGATTATGTGTCTAGCAACAAGTTCTTTCATATTCATACTTTCATTTTTAGTTAAAAATAGATTTTATTATCTCTAGCATTCTCTGTAGTTTCACGTTCTCTTCATTATTATGCTATAAATCTCTTTTTTTACATCTAAATATAGGGATTCTATCATATTTGAGGTATTATAAGGATTAGGTTTGCATAAATTAGTTATATTTTTGTTATATCAAATTCCTCATCATACAAATACTATAGTAGAATCCATTTCTTGTCTAGGTAATAATAAACATCTAATATCTCAAACCAATTACTTGCCTTGTTTTGGGGTGATTTTATGAATTTCAACATTGAACTCCTTCAAAGCACTTTAGGCATAGTTTTGTTCCTCTAGATCCACTTTTCATGCAACCTCTTGCTCCATTTTCATAAACCTTTCCTAGACCATCAACTTCAAGACTAACATCTTAATTCTTAAATTTTTAGAAATTGTTCATCAAACAAGGATTCTTCACAATCCACCTTTCTTTAGTTTTGTATAACTAGATCATTTTTCATTATTGATATCATGATGTGAGCTTGTGGGGAAATTATTTTCAAGCCTCTTTAGTGCTCTATGACCCAAGAGAATATTTAGCAAGGTGATCCTTATGAATATTTTCACCGTACTCCTCTATTTTAGGATATTCAACTAGAGGTTGGAATTCATTAGAAACCATAGGATGGATGGAAAGTATTTTGTAGTTGTTGGTGAATAAACTATCAATAATACATTGTTTTGTAGGAATTTATAAAGCTAGACCTATATTTTCATCAATTCTATCTAGGCCTCTTGGCCTTGAAGGCCTCAACCTTGGTCACCCTATCTCTAGGGTCTCCAAATTTTCTAATCTAAGCTCCATTATTTCAATTGGGTCCTTAAATTATGGATAGGCTCCTCTATATTGAGGATCATTATGGTTTCTCCTTAACTCAACTATCACATTTTTCTCTATTTATCCCTTCTAGTATCATTCTCTAGTAAATGCCAAGGTAGTTTCTCATTCATCCTTCCCTCTCTAGGTAAACATTCATATAAATTCATCTTCTAATATCTTTCTTGAGGTTCTTAATAAATCCCTTAGAATAAATTTGTCCTTTATCATTATTTTCAATACCATATGATTTAATTCTATTAGCTAACAAGTCATATCCCTCCTTACCTAAGATGGTAAAAATTTGAGAATTACAATTGAAGGGAAAAATATTTCTTTATTATTCTACCTAAAATGGAATTCATTTGCATTGTGCATCTGCGACATTGATTCTACAAAATAAACTCTATTTGGCACACAATTGGAATAATTTGGGGTGTAATAATGACATTGCTTTTCTTTTTGACATAACTTGGGCATATGGTGTCGAAATTGGGAAAATGAGATATCATTGGAAAGATGGTTTCAAGAAATTTCCAATGGTGTAGGTATCATCATCATATTTTTATTCTAGTTTATTTTATTCTTAGTCAAAGTTATATATTCATTTTTTCTCTCAAGCTCATTAATTTTCACCACAATCTCCAATTTTCACAATTCTAGCAATGCTAGAAAGATATTTCAAAGCTCTTCAAATCCATTCATGCACTTTTTGTAGAATCTACCTTAGGTAAATTTTATTCATTTTTTGTGATTTCACATTTTTGTAAATTACTTGAACATCTTGCTACCTAGAAAGGATCTATTTGCATGAGATGACTTCATTTGGTCTGATTTATATGTATTAAATTTATTAGTCTTTGATTTTATCATTTGAGGAAGTATCATGGGTTTTTTGTTCATCCTTTTATGGTCACCCTGGCAAAGGATAATTATGAGTCTTAGAAAAATGGCATCCTAACACATCTTAGGTGCCTTGATCTTTTTCCTTATCTTTAAGGACTCATACCTACACTAGAGACACTAGGGAGTTATTTAATGGGGTATTATCAGTGATCATGTTGTAGGGGTTATATGTTCCGATGTTGATCTTCAAACTATATGATGTATCAAACATTGATTTTCCCCACACACTTTGGACTCATCTTTGGGAGATCAATGGAGACCCTATTATCTCTCCATACCTAAATTATCTTGTTGTATATTATTGCATCCCTCTTGCATATACATATTTCATACCCTTTGATGATGATACTTAGAGGATCTAGAGTATATCATAGGTCTTGCATGTTCCAATGGTTCAGAGACTTCCCTTCATGTCCCCACTCTTCAAATCAAGATTATATCACCATATTTTGTTGTTCTTGATCACCACATCTTTGGCCCTTATTGGTTTAGTGTAATAGGACATCCATCTTCTTCCAAACACAACTACTTGGTATTTGTATCTTGCAAAATATAATCCTTATTTGTAGTCTTAGATTGCAGATTTGGAGAATTACTTTGAGGACATTCATCTCCTCTTTGTTGATAGCCACATCATCGTCATTGGCCTACCATATTCATCATCTTTGCAGCTTGTTCTCCATCAGTCTTCACAAGATCTTGGGCTGACATCATCTCTTTCCAACATGTGGCACTTGAGCACTTTTTAGAGGCACACATCATTTGGATTCAGATTATTGATTCTTCCATATTTTTGGATTTGTTTCTCCAATCACTAACAGATCTATTTCTTCCTCGGGGGATAAATGTTGTTTGTAGGCAGTGGATCATATTATATCTTAAGGAATTCATCATTGGAACAAGATCTCTTTCTTTATGGGTGAGATTCATATCCTTATTTTCTCTCTCCTACTGGGGGATATATTGTACTTGCATGATATAAGTAGTCCTTGGGGGTTCATATTGAGTCCTCATATCCTTCTCTCACTAGTGCGGTTATTTCATTTTCCCCTTTTTGGAGAGGATTTTTTCCCATGTATTTTTCTCCTTTTCTCTAGTTATGAGAGATTTCATTTATTTGTACATGGGTACCTCATCAAGCCTTGTAGTTAAAACCCATCCATGTATCCATCATTGAATTCTTCATCAAGTTTTGTAGCTTCTCCCTAAGTTGATCTTAAGGGAGGTGTTGTATTAATTAGGACATCACTTGATAATTAATTAATCATTAATTAATTATTAGTTCCCTTATTACTTTACTCAGTTAAGATAAACTTAGGAGTTACTTTTTATTATTAGATTGGCTAATTATAAGTTAAGTGTTCTCATTGCATGAGATTAATACACTTGTCAAAAATCTAATCAAATCCTCGTCTAGGGTTTGATTTTTTATTTTACAAGGATTGATCATTCATTGTAATCAATCACCCAATTTAATTTAGATTAATTCATTACACAATCATTTGATTTTTTGAATCATCTCTTTTCAAGGTTGGATGAATATATCAATGGCTTTTTCTCTTCAAATGTGATAGGCATTTTGGTTGTAGGTGTTTTTTGGGAGTTGTGGGGTTCACTATCAACTCCAACAAAATTATCCACCCCAATTGTGATTCACTATGTTTCACTACACCAATGTATGAGGTCTTAATAATTTAGAAAACTTTTTTAAAAAATGTGTTCATGTCACATCTAAGTTTTCTCAAAATTGGGGTGATAAAAAAATTATTTGAATATGCAATGATTTGAGAATGAGTAGAACATTTCCATATGGAATGCTCTTATATAAATATGTAAAATATAGCCATCTAGATCCTTGTTTTAAATTATCCAAAATTCCAAGGCTTCTTCCCATTCTCTAGATAAAACATGCAACAAGATGGGGTATAATAGAGAGTACCCTCTAAAAGTGTGAGAAGGATCAACATTGGAACTAATCATTTCCTTGTGCAAAATGTTTATCAATAACTAGATATAATTAAATAGATTGTTCACATATTTTTTTTAGATAACAACAACCATTATCATCATTCTCGCATGTATATGCTACTTATAATAAATACCTATCATTTAGCAAGTTTCTTTATATATCAACTAAAATTAGTCTTCAAATTTAAGAACATCAAATGTCTCAATCTTGTTGGTTGGGATGGGTTCCAATTTCCTCGTTACTCTATTTTCCTTCAATCAATGATGAGGCTACCATTTTACCCTATAGTTGTATTTGTATTTATGGTTTCTATGAACAAAAATACCAAATTGAATTACTTCTTTGCATCCTTATTTGATTTGAATACAATATAATAAAATCCCTTGTGATTGTAAATAATACATTCCAAATTACATCTTTAACTTAATTAGATTTAGCAACATATTGATTACATGCCCATTCTTCCACATTCAAAAATAAATCGGGCACCATGACCTTTGTAAACTTTCAAATCTCCAAGAACTATTTAGATGGATTTGGTTGAAGGGTTTTTTTAAAAGTATTTAAAGAGATCCTACCCAAAACTCAAAATAAAATCTCTAATATATTCCATTGCATCCTCTATATGGTTTTTTAATCACCCTTCCCTAATGCCTTCTTAAACCTTTTGGTCAACCTAGGGAATTTGTTAAATCTTGTGTAGTAGGGAATTTGGATGGTTTAGAAGATAAGTGTTTTAGAAAATAAGGGTTTAGACAAGCAACACAAGTACCCTCAAATTCAATAATTAGCAATAAAAACACTAAAACCCTTATATAGATAAATCTTTAAACTAAAACTAGAATCTCTTTCTGTTATGGGACCTTTTCACCAAATTGAAAAGAAATTTTATTTTTCAATAAAATAACATTTAGAATGAAAAGGGAGAGAAAAATAAAGGTTATTATGATCCTTTATTTAAAAGGGGGATACTAATGAATATTTTCATAGATTTTTTAAGAAAGGAATAGTAGAATTTAATAAATAAACTAAATAAACTCTTTATGAAAAAGTGTGGTTGTTTGAAAATAACCCTTTAATGGATTATATAAATTATGTAGTGAGACTTGGAAAGGGTAAGGATATTAATCAAATAATAATGTGGTTTTAGTGGGCTATATATATTAGAGAAGGGACACATAGAGTGTGTACAACTCAGGGAATAAAGTAAATTTGGGATTGTCTTGGTCAAGACTTGTTAAGTGTTTTCTTTGTTGTTTATTTTTTACGTGTTTTGTTATAATCAAGAACTATTCCTCTCAGAATGTGTTATAGCTATGAGGGCCAAAAGCATTAAAATTTTCCCAAGGTGGAAATGCCCATTCCAATTTCTCTAATTCAAATAAGTACTAAACCTATTATTATTAAAAGATTCATAATTAAAAATAAATAAGTTGGAGTTATTCTAATGAAATTTTTCACCAGAGATGTTATTTGTTCCCTTTCAATAATATTCATATTAGAATTTATATATTAATGATGATGATCTCAACGTGCTTAAGTCTTAATCCCAATAGTATTGAAAAATAAGAAAATTTGTGCATTTATTCTAAATTATAGATATAATTAATAATCTTTCAAACCTAGATAATGCCACTAATAATTATGTTGTCATAAAAAAATTAACTCTAATATATTAAATCTATCCAATTAATACTCTAGAGAAAAGTAGCATTACATTTTGGTATCAAATCCTAGTTAAGATTTCAAGTTGTATAATCAAGATAGTATCATGTTAGTTGTACTCAGTGATTAATATGAGAAATTAACAAACCTATAGTTAAAAAATAAATATGTTTAATGTTATAAAAATTTCACTAGAAGCATCCTTATTGATAATATAACATTTGCTAAAATATGCACTAGAAATGTTTGAAGTTATTATTATGAATGAAGTAATACCTCCCCCTCATTTTATTCCCCTTAAGTATGTGTAGTGTCTCAAACAAGTATACATAGAATATAATTATATATGTGTATTTACATATTTAATTATAGATAGAATGTAAAATGGAATGCTACTTATAATACATTAATAATGTGATAGGTTTAGGTTCTAAATGTGAGTAAAGGGGTATTCACAATAGGATGTATCCCTATGTAGTGGTAGGTCATGTCTCCCCATGGAAATCCTTGATAAAAATGGAAATTTAGAGAAAAATAATATTACAAGATGTTGGACATGATTGAAAAAATGGATGGCGTCAATGTCTTTTTTGTGTTTGCATGAAGGCTTGCAGCCTATAGTAGGTCACAACTTGTATGAGTGTTTCTTTCCTTTGCGTGTGTTTTGGGAGGTGTGGGTTGGTGTTCGTGAGTTCTTTCTCTACATGGGGGGTCTTTATTGCTTCTCAGGGGGTTGTTTTGTGCTAAGGTCATGGGAATTTTCTTATTTTTCTTGTATTTTCATGGCTTGGTTTCTTTCCTTGGTTCCCCTATGGATTTGTGTGTTCTAGCAGTGTAGGTTTGTAGCTTGGGGTTGACTGCATTTTTTCTCCTTTTCTTCTTTTCTATCATGCTTTGATCTGGCCTGTGATCCTTGTGTCGGGTTTATTGCCTAGTTTGGTGGCATGGGCCCTTCTCTTTTGGCTTTGGTTGCCCTGTCTATTGCCTTGGCTTTGTCTCAGTTGTTGGCTTCCTTGGGTGTCTATAGTGTTGGTGTGGGGTTTTTTTCTTCCTTGTATAGCATTGCATGTGTCCTCGGTTAGGTTGAATTGTGCCTCTCCTCATCCTAAAGGTGGTCTTCATCCAAATACGATTAATACAAGTGAGGGATCATCAAAAAATGGTGTTTTCAAAGTGGAAAAGGTGAATGGCTACCTAGAGAAATCTCAAGATCATCTAATTTTGGTGATCCAATCAGACTCAATGGTTGAGGATGTGGAATATTTAGCAACCATGTGCTAATCTATAAGTTTATGGGGATGTAGGTGTCACTCCCATTTCTAGAATCATGGATTTGTAGGACGTGGAATCTTAAGGGTGATATTGATATAATGTTGGCAGCCAACAACTTTTTCATGGTGAATTTTTCTTATGTCTGATAGAAATAGGGATTTTGAAGGCGGACCTTATTTCTACAATCAAGTGGGTCTTTTATTAAACCATGGCATGCAAGGTTTAACTCTATGAAGGATCTCCCCTCTACACTCTCTGTTTGGGTGTCTCTCCCTTACTTTCCTCTGGAGTTTTAGAGAAGTGATATTTTCTAGATGGTTTCTCTTCTACTTGGGAATTTAGTTGAATCATCTCAAAAATAATGAATAGAAAGGTACTTTCTTTTTCCCATGTGTGCATTGAGATTGACTTAAATAATTTGTTGCTAGACTCTATAGAAATATGTGTTGGGTCTTCCTCTTGGACTCTATAGAAATATGTGTTGGGTCTTCCTCTTGGACTCAATAGTTGGACTATGAGGAATTTCATTTTCATTGTTGGTTATGCCATGAGTATGGTCACTTGCAGTAAAAATGCCCTAGGGGCACTCATACTATTGGTACTAGTAATGTTCCCTCTCATTCCTCACCAAGGAAGGATAAAGGGAAAGATCCAGTGTGGGAGATCTTGTTGATAAGGAGGTTTTTGTTCATATTAAGGCTTGTAACAAAGGTAGGGGTCAAAAGAGAACCCTCAGAGACAAACAAGAGGAGGAGACCTTCAACATATTTGATGCTTTAAATTTTTGGTTCAAGAAGAAGGTGTTCCATTAGGCATGCAGGGGTTAGATGGGTCCATAACTGAGGTTCATCTAGGGAACCAAAAAAATAATTTAATTTCTTCTCAATTAGAGGATCAAGATGCTCAGATGGACATAGATATTCTTTCCTTTGCTCTTGGGAATTTGGGGGAAAGTTTGTAGTTAGAGGTGAAAGATGGAATAAAATTACTCAGTTCTAAGCTCACTATAGAGAAGGATGTTGTAGACAATGGTAAAAGTAAATTTTCTCCTCTTGGATTGGGCCTTCTACAAAAGCCCCCTAAAAAGGGGACTCTTGAGAAACCCCCTAAGGTTGGACGAAAGAAGGATATAGAAAAGATAAAGTTAATTGGTGAGACATTGGTGGAGTTTGGATTGGTGAGAATCATTGATTCTCACTTCTCCCAACCACAAATATGATTGTGATATCATGGAATTTAAGGGGTATGAATATCATCCCTAGATAAAAGGTTATTCAAGAGTTGATTTGGGTTCATTCTCATGACTTGGTTTTTCTTCAGGAGACCAAGTTTTATATGGAAAGTATGATGAATGTCACCTCTAAGATCTAGAATAAAGGTCATTGTTCATGTGTAGGGGAACATGGAAGTTCTAAGGGGGTTTCTTGTTTGTGGGATCCATGTAGAGTGATTCCAATTTGTTGGCTTTCTAGAAGGAGGTTTATTTCTTTGGTTGCTTCTAGTCTAGAGTCTAGTTAAGTTATTCTTCTTTCTAACATCTATGCTCTAACAGATCTTCTTGGTAAATCCTTTTTGTGGTCTCATGTTTGATATGTGTGTTCTCTTGCTCCTTATCTTCCCTAGGTTTTGGCAATGGATTTCAATGCTATCTACTCATTGGAGGAGAAGAGAGGTGGTATTACCCACCTAGATCCCTCTTTGAAGCTTCTATGTGGTAATGTCGCTTTCTTGAACTCGGTTGATATTAAACCCTAGAATGGAATATTTACTTGGAATAATAGGAGAAGTGGGGAAGTTGCTATCTCAGAAAGGTTGGATAGGTTCTTGGTTTCCACCTTTTGGGTTGGAGATATATGGATGACCAACTTTGAGATTTTGGATTGGTGAGGATCTAATCATTGGCTGATCAAACTCTTTGCTTTCTTTACTAGATATTCTAAAAAGAATCCTTTCATATTTCAACTCATGTGGCTTCAGGACTCATCACTTCATGATTTTTTAAATTTTTTTTTATGGTGAATGGGCAATATGACTCATGGCACTACAATGTATTATTTCTTCAAGAGGCTTCAATATGTCAAATATATGCTGAAATGGTGGAATAAACACCATTTTGGCAATGCATTTTAGGCTAAAAAGCCAGCTCAAGCTCACCTAGATTCCATCACTTGGTAAATTCAAGATCATGGCCTTACTAAGGAAATTTGTAAGCTAGAATTTGCAACTATGAAGGAGGTGGAGGAATGGGAGCTATGTAGGATGGAATTTTTTGGAAGCAAAAGTTCGACATTGATTGGATTCAAGAAGGTGATAAGAACACTTCTTTTTTTCACAATTCTATCAAGGAAAAAAGGAGGGGTAATCTTATCTCCTCTCTTAAGTCCTTTGAGGGGAATCAACTTTCCTCCTTTACTAAGATTTCTAAAGAGATTGTCTGGTTCTTTTCCTCCCTGCTCACTAAGGACTCATCTCTTGTCAGTGAGGAAGAAGCTCTAATTTTGGATTGCATCCTTTCTTTGGTTTCTAGTGAAGGGTGAAATCACAATATTGTGTCTCACTTTTTGGCCAAGATGGACATTTATATCAACATTTTAACTAAATCTTCACATTCTAAGACCTATAGCAGCTAAACCATTAAGAATTTGAAGATGATGTGAACTAGTGATCTGTGATCATTTGTGTGTAGATTCTAAATACTTTTTTTTTTAAAATTCTAAAATAAACCATGAATATTTCAACATCTCCTTTAATAACTAGTTTTAAACAATAAACAACATTTTCAGAAAGTAATGTTTATGTCATCAAACATAACTTTTTTCTAGAAAGGATAAAATTCTAATTTTTAAAATATGTATTCTTAACATCAATATCTAGGGAAAGAATATTTTTTCTTAATTTTTTGTTACATTTTTTAATTAATTTTTTAAGTCAGCGTAACTATAATTTGGACATAGGTGTATGTCGTTAAAAATATATATTCTTAACATCAATATCTAGGGAAAGAATATTTTTTCATAATCTTTTGTTACATTTTTTAATTAATTTTTGAAGTCACCGTAACTATAATTTGGACATAGGTGTATGTCGTCAAACATAATTTGTTGTGTATATATTGAAAACCATTTTTTTGGTGAAACAAGGACATCAATACCTAGGGAAAAAGGGATTTTTTTAATTTTTTTACAATGGTTTATTATTTTCCACCTCTATAGAACAAATAACGTGATGTTTGGTGAAAAACCTATGTTCAATAAAAAATGAATATTAGATACATTATAAAATGAAAACATATCAAAACTATACTTGTTGGAAAGATCATTTTGAGGGCTACGATCTTGCAAAATATAATTTCTAAATGACTTTATTTAATCCCTCAAAAGGTAAAGAAAAGGTTTTTTTTGTCAGCATTTTGATAGGTGTGAAGGAGACTCCATTGTGGGTATGATTTAATACTAGAGGGGTTATATTTAAGAGAGTTTTATCTAAGGGGGTATTATGTAACCTCTTCAATTAAAACCCTTTAGATGGAACTTCTCAAGGCTTAAATCATTAGTTTTTTCTAAAAATAAGTGATTTCAAGAAAAAAAATCAAGATGTCCCAAAAGTGACACACTATTGTGGCAGCACCTTGAAATGAATGACTCTTTGATCAAACCTATCACCATGAATGAAATGGAGGATATATTATTTTTCAAATGAAAAAGGGGAAAGCCCTAGGACCAGATGGGTTCCTTGTTGAGTTCTTTTAGGAGTTTTGGGAAGTTATCAAGTTTGATCTTCTTGAGGTTGTTCAAGAATCTCAAAGGAATAAGAAAATGCTAACAGCCTTGAATGCCACTTTCCTTGCCCTTATTCTAAAAAGAGAAAGAGATAATTCTTTGGATCTCTTTAGACCCATCACCTTATGTAATTTTGAGTACAAAATTATCACTAAATTGATAGTTGAACGCCTCAAGCAATGGTTGAATAGGTTAATTTCAAAGGAGCGAGGTGGCTTTGTGGATGGAAAAAAATTCTTGATGGGATTGTTATAAAGGTTTAAGTTTTCCATTCCATGGAGTCCTCCAAAGAAAAGGCTTTGCTAATCAAGCTTGACATAGAAAAATCTTACAATCATGTCAAATGGGTCTTCCTTTCTATAATTTTGAGGCTTTTGGGTTTGGTGGTGCTTGGATTGAGTGGGTCATGAGTTCTGTCACCTCTTATTCCTTCTTGGTGCTAATTAATGGTGAGCCTTTCAAGCTATTTAGATCATCTAGAGGCCTTCGGTAAGGTAACCCCTTGTCCCCCTACTTATTCATTTTAATGGTTGAAGGATTAGGGAGGTTTATTAATTATCAAGTGGAGGTTGGGCTTATTCAGGGTTGGTATTGGTGTAAAAAAATTCCACCTCCATCCCATCTTCAATTTTTGGATGACACTACTCTGATGGGGGTTGCTAGAGTTGAGGAGGTTAACTTGATAAATAATCTTGATATTTATTTAGGTGCTTTGGGTCAAAGAATTAATGAGGGTAAGTCTGTATTTTTCTTTAATACTTTGAGGCTCATTTAGAGGATAATATCTAGAATTCTCATATTCTAGATTGGCTCACTTCCCTTTGTCTATCTTGGTATTCCCCTTGTTGTGAGTTCGCTCTCCAAGAAATTTTGGCAGGATGTTATTGATAAGTTTCACAAAAAGGTTAGCCATTGGACTTGCAGGAGGCTCTCTACTATAGGCAGAGTGACTCTTCTGAAGTTGGTGGTTCGGGCCCTCCCTTTGTATAGGTGCTTTGTGCTTTGTGCTCCTTCCAATTTTATTAAATAATTTGAGTCTTTCCTGACAATTCTTATGATCGAGTGATCTCCTCTCGAGGAAGTGGAGTTTTTTTAAGTGGGATACCATCTGTAGGTCGAAGTAGGCTAGTTGTCTTCGGCTAAGGTGGGCTGATTTGAATGAGTAGGCCTTAGCGACTAAGTTGTATTCGCGGTGGTGTTCCCATCACCATCAGGATCGAGCTAGGATCCTCACCTCTAAATATTTGGGGGTGTGGAGAGTGTTGATGTGCCTAGATTTAGCCTTATGGGGAAGGGTTCGATGATTTGGGGTACCCTTAAAAGGGGAGCTAAGCTAGTTAAGCAAGGGTTATTTTAGATCTATAACAAAGGCTTAGAGGCTCTTTTTTGGTTTGACTCATGGGATGGGCATCCCCCATCATGTCAACACACCCTCATTTTTAGGATTTATGTAGGATTTTTCTTGATGCTAGTTGGTGCAAAGTGGCTAATTTCAAGGCCTCTCAAGTTCTTGATCATGTTACTGTATACAGGTGGAAAGACCTGCACGAGTGGCCTCCTAGTGGCTTCATGGAGGAGCGAAGGGACATGGCTAATATTTTGGATAGAAGGATTTTCAATTCTCTACTTGAGAGGGATGTTCTCGCCTCAGGGCATGATCTGAAGGGAAAATTCTTGGTTGCCTCTAACTATCAGGAGTTGGACAAGCATATTCATGGGATTTTTGGGGTCCCTTAGTGGAAGTAGGTTTGGAATAAGTTCTCTTGGCCCAAGTGTAATTTCTTCTCTTGTTTGGTGGTGCAAAATAAGTGCCTCACTTGGGAAAATTATGGAGGATATGATTTCAGGGTCCTTCTAAGTGTGTTATGTGTAACATCAATGATGAGTGTGCATTGCATTTATTTTTTAGTGCCCCTTTTCTAGAATGATTTGGAATTTATAATGTGATTTATGGAATTAGCATGCATCGTATTTGGCTAAATTCTGGAATGGGTTGTGGAACCCTCCAACAAAGACATGTTTCCTTCAAATTGCTTGGAAAATTGGTCCAAGTTTGATTATTTGGAATATCTGGTTGGAACCAAATTGCAATATTTTTTAGGACAAGAAGATTCAGGTGAGATAGCTATGGATGAGAATTTTGGGCATTCTTTAGGAGACTTTAGCAGCTAAATGTGATCTTTTTGTTCTTTTGGAGCTAGGATATATGTATGTGGTCTGATATTTGGGGCTTTCTTAATGTGATAAGAATGGTCACCAGCCTAGGCCGAGACGGTGTGTCAAAGGGAGGATCTAGAGAAGTGTTTTTTGGTCACCACCGCGTCAAGGGGTGTTAAAAATACACACTAACGAGTCTTCTAGAGGTAATCTTGGGCATGTTAGGTTTAGAGGTATTGGAAGAGATAGCTCAGGTGTGGTTTTTTTCTTCTTTTTGGTGTATTAGGGTCAGTAGACCAACAAATTTGTGGAGGCCTTGTCTATTCTTTTGGCCTTGAAGCGCATGTGTACCCTTGGTTGGAAAAGGATAATCTATGATTCAGATTCATAGATTGTGATTGATATGCTTAACAAGCATCAGTTGGATGGTATTGCCTAGAAATCAGCCTTGGTGTCAAGCAAATCATCTCTTTGGGTGGTGCTTTAGACTTTGCAACCTTTTTTCATATTCTCCATGAATGGAATAAGGTGGCCAATAGCTTGGCTAAATGGGCGTGTGATTAGAGGGGGTTGTGGAATGTGGAAGATTGGGGAAGCCTTTCAGGGGATTTATCCTAGGTACTAGAGGATCATGTTATAGAGGATTTGAGATGTTTCTTGGGGTTTCCTGATGGATCTTTTTTGGGCCTTTGTCCCTTTGTGGGCCTTTTGTACTCTTTTGCCTTGTATTGATTTTTTGGATCAATACAAAATTTACCCCCTTTTATTAAAAAACATTACAAGATGCAAATAGTTTTATATCATCAATAAATTAATGGATCTACTCATTATTAGACTACTGCATAAAATTTTCTAATATGACCTTTGTGCTACTCTCATACTTTTTTTCATTCAAATATTTTGAAAATAAAATATACCAAAATTTTAGATGGAATCCTTCAACTAACCAATGGTGGAAAAAAAGTCATAGAAGCACAAAAATGTAAGTACGGGGCCATATTAAAAGCTTCACATGATTATGCTATAAGAAATTTCTTGTACAAACAAGCTGAAATTAATTCTCTCTAATTTAGACCAACTTCTTTTCTAGAATCATTAACAAGTTTGGAACCCATGTAGCATCAAGGTGATCCAAATATTTATTATGAAATAGCTTACACATTAGTATCATTTCCTTGTAGATGAAATTAGAGAAACTTTATATTTTTACTCTAAAATACCAAAATTCCTAAGCAAAGCTACTTTAGGTCCAACCTATTCCTCCCAAACATCATAAGGTTTAATCACTTCCAACCATTTATTAGAAATTATAGTGTCATATACCCAAGTGTAAGTTCATGAATATAGCATTATTTTGAAGGAAAATCCTAAAATTGTATCCATGACTTTGCTATCAAAATTCTTAATATATTCTCTTATATTGTTTGCTAATTTTATTCATCATTTTTGAGAAAAGTTCAATGAGTAAATCAATGTAAGGAAATTTTACATTAAACTTTTTTATTGTCCTATGTAGTTTGGATTCTCTTATATTGTTGGCTAATTTTTATCATCATTTTTCCATAAAAGATCCTATGATCTTTATAATTCTTTAACCAATAATATGAAGCATTCAAATGTTTCTTCCTTATCAAATTCTAAAATAAATAATATTTTTGTGTTGTCAAATGATTCAGCATGACTGATCTTAAACTAATGAATATGTATCTTATATTGTTTCATAATTATGTTGTAAATCCTCGTACAATATTAAATTGTATCATGCATAAATTTAATGTTTGAGAAGTCACTAAATCACTCCTTTTGTGGTATTATATCTTATAGATATACCAAGTACTTTTAATCATTTTTAGGCATAGATTTGTGTTAAATACATAAAAATTTAATATCCAAATATTGACTACATAAAAGTGAAATTTTAGCCAAAACCTTCGTTTGGGAACAAGGATTTTATATTGATGAAAAATTTAGATTCACTCCAAGTTGTTGAGTTAGATTTACACCTTTTTATACTCTATTTGAGCAAGTGTAGGGACTTTTTTTTCCATACCTTGGTCACTAATCATCCTTATCTATTAGTTAGTGATTGATGATACCAATGTTACACCATTTATATAATATTTTTTTACTTATATTTATAATATTTATGTTTTATGGTAATGCTAAGACCAATTAAGATATTTATATAATTGGCTTTTGAACCCAATTTTTTTTGGCCTAACTATCAACTTCACCATCAATTTAATCTAGAAACAATAGCTTAAGCAACATGATAGAACACCATCTAGAAATAGTATCCTCATTTTTTCCTTCAAGAGTATCTTAATAATCCCTTTATTAATATTGGGTCCTAAAGAACCATACTTCGAAGCCTCTAAGTAAACAGTACAGAAGTCATATTTAATGTCTTACCACATGGTTTGATAAAATTCCACTAAAATCTCAACAAACCTCAAACTTTTGTTAGGAGATATTGAGAAAATAGGACTTGCTTGGGAAACTATTGAATGGGCCCAAAAACCAAGACAAAATTCCTTATAGGTGAAGCTAGGTTTTGATAAAGTGTTTGATAGAATGCATTAGGGATTTATTCTTAAAATGCTTCAATGGATGGGTTTTGGAGCTAAAATATTTAAACATATATAAATTATTTTCACTTATGCTAATGCTTAGTTGGTTATAAACAAAGAGTTATTGGACACCTTTCCATTCCAACGTTTGAAATTAGGCAAGGTTGTCTGGTGTCACCTTTTCTTTATATCCTTATTGTTTATACTCTTGGGTATCTATTATAGAAGTGTAACCAAATGAAATTGATAAAGGGTATTTATTTTCCCAAGCTGTTGTAGTTCTTAATTCACACTTTGTGGATGAAAGCATACTTTCTTTGTAAAACTCAAAAGAGGAGATTGAGAATGTGATGGGGGAACTTTAACTGTATTGCACTATGTATGTTTCTAAGTTAGATTCTCAAAAAATTGAATTTACCATGGTGAAAACATATCCTATCTCTTATTGGATACTGAAAGAGTGGAAAAAAATTAAACATGGTCATATTTCTCGCTACTTGGGTATTTCGTTTGGGTTGGGAGTTTCACTTTTTGATATGTGAAACTAGTTTTTAAATAAGTTAAAGAATACACTTTGTACTCAAGGGAATTTTTTTTTTCCTTTAGCAAGAAATATGCAAGTTGTGAATCAGATATTTTTGCCTTCACATGTGTACTATTCCTCTTGTTGGATGCCTTCGAAAAAAGGTTCTGAGTACTTAAACAAAATTATTCGATATTTTTTATGGTCTAATTAGAATGATGACACCAACTTTAAATCTACCTCTTGGTTGCACTATATCCAACCTAAATCTAAAGGGGGGTTGGGTCTCTTGGACCTTAGAACACACAGAGTTTTTCAACTAAATGGATAGTTAGAGTGGTTAATGGTGATGATATGTGGAAGATTTTGGTTTGGTATTAGATTGAACAAACTATTGTTAGAAGGAAATGGCAGGTAGTTCATTGGTTAGATAAAATTTTGATGGCTCCTTATTTTAAGTTAAAAGCTTCATTTTTACTTATTTCAATATGGAAGGCTTGGCAATAGGTTTGTAAATGTCTTAATTAGAAAATTGCTTACTTGAAACATGGTTTTAGTTTTGGTTCATCCTCCATTTTGTGGAATATACTGGTTCAATACCAAGGTCAACCCCTTAAACTATTGCATTTCCAAGATATGCTTACACTCTAATCAAAAATGAGATTCATTAATTTAGGAATCTTTGGGTTTTTAATGCTATGGATTGGGTTAATTGGCATATCATTAAGAATATATTTTGTCTTAATAATAAGTTTAAAGGCTTTGTTATTTTTCTAAATTCTTTGGTTCCTATGGACCTAGTTATAAAACTATGCACTCCCATACAATGCAATTTTCTCAAGGACTGATGGTGGTTGTCTAGGTTTAAGTTTGGTTGATTTCCTCTAAATATATATATATATATATATATATATATATATATATATATATATATATATATATATATATATCTTAGCCTTCTACCTTCTTTTTCATTAAATCCTATACTAAATCAAAAATGGAAATGTAAGCTTAAAAAATATGGAGAAGATTGAGTTCTTAGATATGGAGATTGAAATTTAGAACTAATGCTCAAATTTTGGTATGGAAAATTTTACACTTCCAATTACCTATTGGTGATAGATTGAAATACATTATGGTGCAACCAGTTAAATGCTCCTTATGCCAACACAATGAAAGTTTGAAGCATTTTTTTTTGGGATTGTTCATGGGCTAAAAGAAAACAGAATTCAATTTTCAAATTCCTTCCTGATATTTTTAAGCATACATTAAAATGGAAAGCAATTATTTTGGGATTTGGCCTTCAAAATAATATTCTGGCTAACTCATGAGACATACCACTTTACTTAATATATGGAAAAGTAGATGTTTAGCAGTTTTTTCAAAGCATAATATTCATCAGGAAAGGGAAATGTTAAATTTTAACTCTGATATCATCTTCCAAATTGTCTTTTTGTTCTCTCAATTGTAGGGGTCCCAAAGGACAAAGTGAATATTAAAAATTAATTGGACAAGATAAAGTTTCAATTGTTGTAGTTACATGAAAAAGATACCTTATGCTCCAAACAACTACAATGCATGGTAAAATATAGAATCTAAGACAGTGTCTTTGTGATGTATCGGGTCTCCTTTTCTTACCCTCGACTTTTTATAGGATTTTTAGATGTGTTGATAGTATTGTAACTAATTTTATTTATTTGGCAGCCTACCGGTTGCCTATTTCTATGTATTTTTATTGCATTGTTTCAATATAAAAAGAAAACTTTTGAACCAAAGTGTTGAATGGTGTAATTTTTATTGTATATATTATAGTATATTGAACTTTTAGTTTTTTTTGTTTGATATCAAAGCTAAGTTAAGAATTACCTTGTTGCTTTGTGTATAAAATTTATTTATTTATTAGGCAAAAGACCATAGATCTGAACATTATATTAATATTATGGAAGTATTTACATCAAAAATAATCATGAGAAAAAAAATAGCTAATCAAAACAAAGAAAATTATGGAAAAGAAGAGATACAACAATGAGATTGGTAACATTTAGAGTCTTTGAAGCAAAAAACAAATAACCTGGTACCCATGACAAAAGAACAAGTAACAAACAAACATGGTATTTTCATCATGTGCCTCAGCATTCATAGGATTAACAAGAAGGAGGAAAATTTTAATGAGGCACATGGGCAAGCATAAAACTAATAACTTGTTGAACATCATGAATTCTCCTAGCAATTTGTGACCCCAACTCCTTTTGATGAATATTAACCAAATTTTGCAAATGTGTAATAAATTGTATCTTGAAACTAATCTTGATTGTGTTGTAGGAGTAGATAGCCACTTGGATATTTCTTAAATATTTATGGTAGGAGAGACCACTAATTGATGTCGTAACTGTGAAGAGATCATAGCCCTTTATGGCCTCATTTATCTTCTAGTTGGGTATGAAATCGTCATTAATATAATCAACAACAAGTTACAAAAGGAGGTCATATGATTGATTCAAAATTTATGCATTCAAAATAATAATCAAGGCTTCCTGAGAAGGGTATAAAATCCTTAGCATAGATTGCATAATGGATGGATCAATGATGTAGCATGTTGCCTCTTCTACCAAGTTGCAGTCAATCTTGAAAACTTTAGCTAGTATTTTTCGAGTGAACACACCATATTTGGGGAATTCCCATTTTAGATGGGGATGAAGATCTGATTACTTCTCAAAACATAAGTCAATTGCAGAGAAATAAGATCAATTATGCAAATAATACAGAGTGATGAGAGCCATTCACACACCACTTTATATCATATTTTAGACTTTTTCCTTTACCATTCAACCCATTTTCATATTCTATTTCCATACATTATCATACCATTTTTCTACCTTTTGTTGCATATGATTAAATATAAATAAGTGATATTAATTTAGCTTTTAGATAAAATAAGTGAATAATAATTATTAGATTGTATTTACCAGTATTTTCATCCATTATGTTAGGAAAATATATCTTGCAGAATGTTGATTGAAGAAGAAGAATACAAAATTCATGTCGCCTGTGGGTGCACACACTTAATTTCGACCATAAAATTATTTCTGATTATAAAATTATTTTCTCATAAAATATTTTGGTTATTTAGTTATCACCAATTAATATTTAGTTTTAATTTTATGGTGGAGAATGTCCTCATGCTAAAAATAATATTCTATTTTATTAATTGTAACCATGAGCTAAATGAGCTCCTATATTTTAGGGTGAGTTGTTTCAACAAATAAAACAACTAAATATGAGCCATAAAATAACAGTAAAGTGGCATAAAAATAGGAAACAACTTGCACACATATTTATTATAAATATGAGCTACATGAGAAAAAAAGGGGATATACACTTTGTATTATTTTTGATAAATAAAACATCTTCATGTGACTAAACAAGCATAAAAGAATTACATTTCAGCACCAGTTGGACTAAGGAAGGACAACCCCTTCTTGGAATGCTTGGTGATTTTTCTAGCTTTCATAGTAAGTGTTTATTTTCAGCGGTGTGTTTATTTCCAGCAGTGTGTTTATTTATGTTATTGTTTGAATCTATTTATTGTTTATTGTTTAATGCTTATGATTTAATTGTGAGATCTGATTATTATATTTGTTAATGATTGTCCATATTATTTATAGTTGTGAGTTTAATTTCTAGAATCATTACTAATGTTATTTCTATCACAATCTCTATTATAGAAGAAAAATAAAAACAATAACCTAATTTTTAACTTAGGCATTTGATTGAGTTTAGGAATACATTTTCATCACCACTCACCTCACTACTTGCATCCCTTATGCAAATATCCACACTATCTTTCAAAATTTTATGCCCTAGATTAACACTTAGAGCAAGCTAAATCTTATTATTAAACATTAAATCCTTCGTATTGTACCCTTGTTTTGGCCTGTCATTTTGGTGATCGTTGTTGAGGAAAGGTGTCAAAGGCCTATTAGCTTGATGAAATGAGTTGGGACCAATGTATTAGGATGAAATCTCACGCAAATTAAAGCCTTGCCTAGGTGATTAATCCTAATTTATGTTGTTTAAATCATATAGATGCATGATTAGAATTTGTAGGTAAATCTTAGAAGTTAAAACTATTTATACATCTACACCACTTGTTGTGAGTCAATTGATAAGTAAAGAAGTTATTTTGAAGAAACAAAATAAAAACATAAAAAATGTTGCAAGGTTAGCTCATACCTTTGTTTATCTCTATGTGATATAGTACTAATCAAGAAAAAAATGAAAAAAAATTAGACCACAAAAAAAAAGAAACTAGCCCTATGCAAATCAAACAATGGTTGAATTAAAGGAATTTGAGGGATTTTCAGTTGGTAATTATGTGAATAAATACATGAAGGGAGATATTCAAGGTGAGCATTTTAATTTTGAATTTACTATTAACATCCCCATAGGTATCACACCTATGAGGAATATTCACCCTTCTACATTGCCCAATTTTAGAGAAATGGTGAGTGAGGACCCTAACATATTTCTTTTCAAATTTGAGATCTTGTGTCGCAGTTATGTCTATAATAAAGATTCCCAAATGCTCAAATTATTTCCAACCACTTTAAAAGATGCAACCCTTAGATGGTTTATAAGGTTGTGAAAGAATAATATTTCATGTTAGAAAGAGATGGAGTAATTTCTCTTCAAATATAAGGGTTATTGCAGAGAAGATGACATCTCCTGGATATCACAAAAAAGAGGATGAGTTGCTAGAAGACTATATGGAATGTTTCTTGTTTAGCCTGCAAAAATCTAAATACAACAAGTTGAATGAAGATGCCACCAAAATTATCTTTTTGAAAGGGATGACTGAAGAAAGTGTAAAAGCCCTATATTTCATGTGTATTGGAGATGTTTCAAAATTTTCATTTGATCACATTTCCATTTTGTGCAATAATTACTCTCGGTCTATGATGAAGAGGACTTGCAATAGAAAGAAAGAAGAAAAATAACAAGTTTTGGCTACATGTTGCCCAAATTTTTTTAGGAAGAAATAATTTTGTAGATGCCATGTTGCTCAAGGAAGGGGGACCAATTTGAAACAATTTCAAAATCATCCATGGCCACCACATGAAATAAATCATCAGTGGTTCCCATCTCAACACCCATCAGTAGGAAATCAACCATGGCTTGAACATAATGGTGATCTTCAACACCTGCATCAACAATATTCAATACCAATTAGTCCTTCTCCAACGCGTCTGAAAAATATAGAGTTGATTGTTGCACAACATGAGATAGCATTCCTTAAAGTAATGATAGAAGATTTACAAAAGGGAATTTTGGTGCATACCAAATATGTGAATGATGGAAGACTGCATATTTATCCTACAAAAATATTTTGACATGTGTATGAGGAAGGGACATTGACAATAATGTCTTTTATAAAAAAAATTATAGTAAGTGGCATGGAAATTAAGGAAAACCAAGGTCAATTTATAGCTTCCTCTCATGCATTTAATGGTGAGAATCATCCTGTAGTAGCCAAGTACAACAATGTATGCCTCTATTGATAAAAATCAATTCCAAGAGATTGAAAGGTATGCATCTTCTTATCCAAACCAGTATGCAGATGTCTCTCTATCCTTTGATCATATCAAGAGAATGCTACCTTTAGCATCTAAGTTATTTGAAGAGCTACCAACAATAATTGAGGAATGTACATTTTTAAAAGAGGACATTCATGTAGCAGTGTTTTATAACTTTGTTGATGAGAAAGAACATGCAACTATTGATAAGGAGCAGTAGATAGTAGTTTCCCCTATAACCATTAATGGCAATAGACCTGTAGCAGTCGATTCAATATTTGTGGAGGAAAAAGAAGAGTATATGGTAAAGAAGAGAAGCAGTTTGTCGTATTTTTTGTTACATCTAAAGATATTTCTCACATATTTATTACTAAGGACTTGCAATACACTTTTTGAGATCAACTTGCAGCCACTAGTATTTCAAGTTTTAGTGAGAAAAACCTTTTGATAGCATATATATTTACACTCGTTGATGAGAAATGATCATTTGAAGATGCTGCCATAATACCTTTTGTGCCTGTAACTTCAAATATTACTATGGTTTTTGAAGACAAATTTGTGGTCAAGTATGCATCTATTGATAAACTTGTATCAATAAGAATGACATCTCCTTCTAAATAATTTTGTATGCATATGGTTATAAGAGAAAATTTTGTAGCAATCAGACATGCATTGGAAGAAATTGTAAATATTGACTGCACGAACTGGGAATGGGCGTATGTCATGAATGGAGGAAATTAATATGCAACAAATTTTTTTGCACATATTAACAAAAATGAGCGAGGTGTAACTGAGCACATTGATAAGAAAGAACTACAGGTATTAATATATCTTTCTCAAATTTGCATGCCTATTAAAACAAATATCTAACTGGAAAAAATGTGTATGAAGGAGAAAGTCACGCAACTATTAGGGGAGATGTGCAATCCATGATAATCACCTTATTTGAAGAAATGGTTCTTGATACATCATTAAGGAATTCTTTCTAAAAAATTATTATTTTTTTAAAAGAATTATTATTATAATTTTTTATAGAGGTAAACGACATCCATTAAGTTGTAACATACTATTTGAAAATAATAAATTGCATGTAGAAAATGCTCTCATGTGAAAAAACAAGAGGGAAATGTTATACAATAGCTGGTAAATTTACAAATGTTGCAGATGGAGTAAAACACTTTAAAAAGGGAGAAAAATAACCTTTTGAGAATGGGAAGATCGTAAGAAAAATTACAAAAATCTTCTTCGACAATGAAGAATTTGAAGGCCATGAAAGAAGGAAAATTGGCTTGGTGGTGGGGGCTCTTCCCCTTGACCCCGCCTTACATCACGATAGGGAGAATGCCTAGGGCGCTACCCTGGGATCCTGCAAGGGGCGTTGTTGCCCCAAACCCTTGCTTTCAAATTTAAAAAACAAAGAGGAAATTGGTGGGAAAATCATGCTGACACAAAGTGATGTTTTTATACCCCCTCTACCTAGAGAATGCAATTTATCTTATCACAATCTTCCATTACCATTGTCACAAGCATATACAAATTTTATTCCTATAAATGAGCAACAACAAATAATTGATGAATTTTTAGGACAATATAATTTTGAAAATAAACATTTGACCATTTTTGGTTTTGATTGTTACCAAGAAGAATTTAAGTGCACATGCCAAGTTATTCAAGAGGACATGATAAAGGAGACACAGGTCGTAAGTGAACCTCAACAAAACAAAGGTGGAAGTGAACAAGTCTTATTTGTAACTCAAGGACAACTTCATACATCAAAGCCGGAAGATCTAGGTATGATTAATGATTTTACCATGTCTTATAATCTATTGGATTAGAGAGACAACATGTTTCTTCACAAAATGATTCTCCATTTGTTATGTATGGTGAATTAATAAAATCCCCATACTACCAAGAATGAATACTCACAACACTCACAACACCCATCATTATCATCTTCATCATTACCATTATATCAATCCTATCTATTAGCACCCACTTTATATCCAATACAAAATTTATCATATCACCCGCAATCCACTTCAAGGGCAACTATAATGCCTAATAAAACATTACATAATAAGGTGGTTCAAACTGCATATAATAATGAGATTTCAAGGATCTCTTTATATTTTGTTAATGTGTTTCAAATTGATGAATCACACACATAAGGAAATATTTTAATTTTATAATTGAACTCCTAAAAATGTGTGTTGAAATCTATCATGCACTAAGAGGAGACTTACTTTATGCATTAATCATTAAAGACTTGTGTGAGATAAATAATGAACAACAACAAGATCTATTATTTATAAATGTTTTTATATTCAAACACCTAGATCTTGGGAGACCTATGGTCAAAATGCGTATTCCTCACACACTTGTTGATCTAGTTCCAATGATAAATATTATTCATATAATTAGATAAAAGATGGTTTTAATGCATTAATGACCATACCAAACATGCTACAATGGATTATTTTTCATTAAATAAAGATCAAGGTATTATTAAATATGTCACTTGATTCTTTGGATTATCATAATACCCTCATGAATTTTACAATATGAAATTAAGTTGGGGGGGAAATCCCTTGAATTTTGGAGATCTTTGGTTGAATATTAATAAAACCTTCATTAAGTGTTGTTTTAATTCTTCTCATAAAAACCATGTAACTAAGATCTGGACCAAATCAAGGTATGCATTATTTTGTTAGCTGGAATTGAATCATAATGTTCCTACACAAGCATTCATTGTAATAGTATATCATTCATCGATTTTTTATTAAGTATTTGTTCATATTAATAAAAAAAATTCTAATGTGTAAACTAGTTATTAATGGAGAAGTTATTAAATGGATGATGTTGCACAAATTTAACATTACTATACTTGATATTCTTGGTCATTAGAATATGGTTGTAGGTTTCTTATCTTCGTGACCCAACACTTTCAAGCACTAAGTACCAGTTGGTGATGTGAATCCAAAGACACATTTTGTTGGCCTTACTAGAACTATATGGTGAACAAAAAAATTCCTTTGTCTTCACTCTTGAATATCACAAGAGAATTATTGCACAAAGTGTTCACCATTCATGGGTAGAAGTTCTCTTTTGCACCAGCCTTGATGCCAAATCATGTGAAGGACAACATACAAATCAGTGTATGAGAACCATGATTCTTGTAATACTACATTCTTGGTTGAATCTTCACAAGACATACATCCAAAGACAACTTAGAGACATGAAAAATGAACTTGCACACATTCTTGCACTTCATCATAAGGATTGATTCACCCACTTATCTAAAGCTACATGGACATTTTGAATGAGTTGGGAGACTACCAATGGTCTTCCACTATGCAACCTTATCTTTGGAAGATTGCTTCTATTGTAAGTA
This sequence comes from Sequoiadendron giganteum, assembly GCA_007115665.2. Classification (NCBI taxonomy): domain Eukaryota; kingdom Viridiplantae; phylum Streptophyta; class Pinopsida; order Cupressales; family Cupressaceae; genus Sequoiadendron; species Sequoiadendron giganteum. Next base: position 184,435,980 of record CM021102.1, on the reverse strand, counting down.
ATTATTTCACTTGTGATTGGACATGTATTCTAATATTTTATAGAAATATTTTTGTTATAGTGGCATGAGCTAAATGAGATCTAGATCATTTGTACCACAGTGTTATGTGCTAGATTATGATCTAGTTATTACTAGTCATCATTTCAAGTACTAAAAGCAACTAATTTCAACAATGGCTTTCATTGAAGGGATTCAAATGGAACTCTAGGATTTGGATGAACATTTCATAATCCATATGGGAGTTTCCAAGTCTCTTTGGTCATTATATGTAGGTTATCTGAAGAAAAAAAAAATTAAAGGAAAAACAGAAAAAATGAAAAAAGAAATAAATTCTAACAATGAAAACCTTCAAACGTTGTTAGACAACTACATTTTGAAAACCAGTTTCTAGCGGATTGTAGTTGAAATAAATTCTTAGTGGCGAAAACTACTTTTACTACACCACTAAGTGGTAAGTGATTGAAAACTGGCTTGCCAACGATCACTTGTTGTTATCAAAATTGAAAAAAAAGGGGGAAAAAAATAAAAAAATAAAAAAACATTTGTGTTCTTTCTATGGGATAATCATTTTTCAGGTATACTGAATTGCTTCCATGGTTGTCTGAATGCCTCTAGCACCTCCCATTGATCACTTGTGTAGATATGCTCTAATTTTTCATGGTCAACATAACTTTGATCACCTATAGCACAAGTTATGCATTCAATTGAGGTGTTAGCAAAAGTGAAGACAAAATCATCTATCATTAGTATGATCCATAGTGCTTCATTGTGAGGATGATCTTTCATGTGCGGTAGTACTTGTTGGAGATTCAGAGTTTCTAAGTTATTTTGGCTACCAGGCCTTGGCATACATGGGCATGCAAGTTGGTAAAACAATCATTTTGTTTTTCATTGTTTTATCTTTTAACTTGATTAAAATTTCTTATTATATTAATGATTTAAAGCAACATTCACACCAACCCTCTTCTTGTTTCTCGAGGACGGTCAACCCTTTAAGTTGGGGGGAGGTTTTCCATACGTATTATCTATCTTTTCACCCATCATTTCCTTTTGCTTATCCCATCATAACTATTTATATTGTCTATCATTTCATCCATCTTTCAAATAGCTCATGAATGTGGAGATAAATTTTCATGATGCTTCCTATATATAGCATTTCAAAAAAAAAAATTATATGGAAGAAATAACAAAAAGAGAAAAAATCAAAAAAAGAAAAAGTTGAAACAGGAATGAATATTGAAAAAAATGAAAAAAATTGAAATTATAAGCCATGAAGAGAAGTGATAGACAAATTGAAATTATAAGCCATGAAGAGAAGTGATAGAAAAATTGAAAGAAAATGTGATCAACCATGAGCTGTAATAGTCAAGGGTAAAGAAGGCACAAGTCATAAATCTAAAGGATACTGGTTCAAATCAACCTCTCGGAAATTAAAGATTGCATGAGGACGTGCAATATGCTAATTTGGGGGGAATGATGAGTCATTCACACACCATATTATACCATATTCTAATATTTTTCCTATACCATTCAACCCATTTTTCATATTCTATTTACATAGATTATCATACCATTTTTCCACCTTTTGTTGCATATGGTTAAATATAAATAAGTAATATTTAATTTAGTTTTTAGATAAAATAAGTGAATAATAATTATTAGATTGTATTTACCAGTATTTTCTTCCATTATGTTAGGAAAATATATCTTGCAGTTGATTGAAGAAGAAAAATGTAGACTTCCTATCGCCCTCTGTCACTTGTGGGTGCATACTTAATTTCGACCATAAAATTAATTTTGACCATAAAATTATTTTTCTCATAAAATACTTTGATTAATCAGTTATAAGAAATTAATATTTATTTTTAATTTTATGGAGGAGAATGTCCTCACCCTAAAAATAATATTCTATTTTATTAATTGTAACCATGAGCTAAATAAGCTCCTACATTTTAGGGTGAGTTGTTTCAACAAATAAAATAGCTAAATATGAGCCACAAAATAATAACAAAGTGGCATAAAAATAGGAAACAACTTGCACATATATTTATTATAAATATGAGCTACATGAGAAGAAAAGGGGATATCCACTTTGTATTATTTTTTATAAATAATAATAAAAAATGCATAAAGGGGATATCTTCACATGACTAAACATGCATAAAGGAATTGCATTTCACCAAGCAGAGGAGGAAGGGTGCCCCCTTCTTGGAATGTTTGGTGATTTTTGTAGCTTTCATAGTAAGCACATTTATTTTCAGCATTGTGTTAATTGTGGGATTTGATGAGCTTCTTAGAATGTTTGGTGATTTTTGTAGCTTTCATAGTAAGCACATTTATTTTCAGCATTGTGTTAATTGTGGGATTTGATGATTATCTTTGTTAATGATTGCTCATATTATTTATAGCTGTGAGTTTAATTTATAGAATTATTAGTGTTTTTTATTTTTATCTCAATCCCTATCACAAAAGAAAAACAAAAACATTAATATGATTTTTAGCTTAGGTATTTGATTGAGTTTAGGAATGCATTTTCATCCCCACTCACCTCACTACTTGCAACCCTTGTGCAAATAGTCATGACATCTTTCGCAAGTTTACACCCCAAATTGACACTTAGACCAAGCTTAATCTTATTATTAAACATTAAATATTTCTTATTCTTTACCCTAGTTTTGGCCTATCACAGAGGAGGCTCATGCAAACATGAACTTAAAGGCCACTTGTTTTGGAAAGAGGAAATGGCATTATATAGTCGAATATAGATAGCAAATTCCCTACATGAAAACATAAATAGTCACGAATGAGGAGTATTTTCCAAACTGCAGCTAGTGAATAGAGACATGAAGATGGTGGGATAAGGTAGCCATTGAAGCCACCAAAGATCATCTTAATGATTAGAAAGAAATATCATCCTATAGAATGTGTATAAGATTGCTCATGTATTTTTGTTGTCCTACACACAAATGAAAAAAGATTAGTAATAATTAGTGATCACATTTACTTTAATCCACATACATGTAACTTAGAGCCCATCTCTTGGAGAATTAAGTTATATATATATATTATTAACAAATATGTAACTTTGGATCATCAATTATTTGTAGTCTCCAAAACACTAAACTCTCAATTTTAGGGCCACTTCATTATTTTGAAAAAGCTTTTCTCCTTTTTATTTTTATTTGCAAATGATTTTTTACTTTTTCAGATATGTTTAGCTTTTTATGTATTTTGATTCATGTAGTTTCATTTTATAGCTGTCATGATATTCGTATTCCTTTTATATGTTCAAAATGGAACTTGAAAAAGGGAATTTGATTTATTTGAACATATTATAAAAATTCTCCAATAATACATTGTCATAAAAAAGAACATGATGATACCAAGTGTTTGCATCCTATTATCTTATAGCTCCTAGAAGAAATAATAAAAAATTAAAATAAGTGACAACAAAAAAAACACATAATTTGCATGTGAAAGAGGCTTCCTAACACCAAGTGAAGCTACACAAATATATGCAGATGCACATCATCATCATGTACTCCTTCAAGAATTTATAAGCTATACACCATCAACAACTATTCCAATAATGTTTTGTTAGTTATATACATGGACTTCCATTATTGCAATTATTTTGTATTTGAAGTATGTTTCTCCAAATTTTGTGTTAAGGTGTTATTTTTGTTTTAAAAAGGTGTTTTGACTACCTTGGACAATGTTATAATGTAATATTTTATTGCTATGTGGTGCACCTGAGGGATTTAGTGGTGTGTGCATCATATAAATTAGCATTCTTGGGGCCACTTTACGTGTTGTATGTAACATTGAATTAAATATTTAATATGGGGTTGCACATGGAAAAAAATTAATGTTGGAAAAACTTAGTACCAAGAATTAAATGTGGGGGTTAATGATTTTGTAAGCTTGTGGTATTAGTCACATGGTTTTATGTAATACCACTTGGTGGTTTTATGTGAGCATGTTTCTATAAAAACAAACACATGGGTAGTTGTCTAAGGTTGGCTAGTTGGCTGCTTGACTATTTTGGCTAAGGGGTTGAGAGCATCTCTTTTTAGCATTTGTGAGGGTTGAAGCATGGCCCTGTGGGATGTGTGGTTACATGATTTGTCATATGGAGTGCTTGTAGAGGACTTGATTTTTTAAAGGTTTTCATGAAGGGCTTTGAAGATGTATTGTAATGTTTATTGTTGAATACTACATGAGTGATGGATGCTTTTGGAGGCTGATTTTTGCCTCTTGAGGGTTTTCTCAGGGTATATCTTGTGTCATCTTTGATGGTATGTTGTCTATTCTTTTTCATATGGATTATGAATACTTTTTTTCATAGATTTATCTATTTGGGTTATGTGGAAATTATCCTGGGTGGATGTATATTTCTTTTCATTTGGTATCAAAGCTATAGTTGTGATTTGTATAACCCTTGTTGGAGTATATCTGGTGTATTTAATTGAATCCAAGGCTTGTAGGGAAATAATAAAGACATTGCAAGATATGAGGGTGTTGCACAGGTTGTTATTGTAGATTTTGGGTTTTGAGGTTGTATATTTATGGTTAGTTTTTGTAGATTTGCGTTTATGAATCTTTGTTGGAAAAAGAGTTTTTTATGGATGTTCACTATGAGGGTTTTGTAGGTGAAATTTTTAGATGACCCCTTCGGAAAAAACATACCTCGCCATTGGATCTAGGAGGCTTGAGAGATGAAGTTTGACATAACATTTAGCCTTTTTTGGTTATTAAAAAAAATGCTTTTTTTCCCAATGACCCCTGTCGTATTATTGTACAACCACCCTTTTTATTTGTAGATAAAATAATAATACTAATAATTCTTGCAAAAAATTATAAAAACTCGATTTGAAAAAATCAAAATTAAAAAATATATATTTGTGGGAGTTCACAGACCCGCCCACCACCCCCTGGAAATAGAGACAGTACCACTGTCAACCCTTACTAGTGGTTGTATGACGTTGGCTGACCCCCTAACTTCGGCCCTTGATCAAATAGGATCGAGGTCGAAACCCCCCTCGTGGGGTTAAAAAACAATAAACTTTATTCTACCATTCAAAAAAATTTAATACCATCCTTCTTTTTAAATAAAAATTAAACTAAATTTAAACTATCATCGGGTCCAAAGCATGGGGTAGGTGGCACCGACACCACCTTGCCACCACCTTTGCTTGGCCTTATACCAAAATTGTGCAACTTTTTTCCATGGGGCATAACTTTTTCCCATGGTGTCCAATTTTTGACTTGTTATACTCATTGGAAAGGTGGTTCTGAGTACTACATTGTGGTATAAGTAGGTTTTCTAGAATTTTTAGTTTTAACAAAAAAAATCTTGTTGGAAGTCAGATGTTCTTATCAGGGCTAGAGAGGTCATAGCTTGTTCATATGGAGTTGAATTTTATACTTCTTATAGTCGATGGAAGTCTTGTTCAAAGCACTACACAATGGATCGGGTTTGGAGATGTTTTGGTATGTTTTGTTTGTTGTTATTTTCATCTGAGTTATTTTTGTGTTCATGTTGACTATAGTGATTTTGTGAGCTTATGACTTTTCTGATCTTGGTGATTTTGTGTTTGAGTCATTGTATACTCACATGTACATATCTATTTACTATATTTTACATGGTTATTAGTATATTGTATGTATGTTACATTGTTGGTTCTATGATTTGTGCAGTGTTGTATCTATGAGTTGTGTGTTGTGTTCTAGGTTTTCTATGCTTACAAGTTGCATTTATGACTTGGATGTGGTTTGTCTATGCCCATAGATGCTTTAGTATTTTTTTATATTAAGATTTGTGGCTTACTTTAGTCACTTGTTTTGCTAGTTGTATTTTCATGTTGAGACATGGAGAGATGGTATTACCAAGTGCAGTCATGATGTGGGACCTATATCGTTGACTATATGAGGTAGACATGTGTGACACGATTGGAGTTTTTTATTGGTACATTTTGTGGTGATCATGGTGTCATGGATGTTCCTTATACCTTAGGTAATTTCACATGAAATGATTGTTTATGTAGGTGCATTTTTGGTGGTGTTGGATTGATTCCTGCTTAGTTTTTGGTGGTATTTTCTTCGCTTGAGGATCATGGTTTTACTTTGTCTTTTGGGAGCTCATTTTGCAACTGAATTCTTTGATTGTGTAATGGATTTTGGTTGATGTTCATTGAGGAGGTTGTTATCATGATTTCATGGGTAGCTTGGTTGCATTCAATTTAGTGGGAGCTTTTGATAGTGATGGTTTGGCAGTGTTGTATCTTCTTGGTTTGGAGATTGCTATTTGTACTCTTCCCAATGGGAGATTTTTGTTGAGTTATTTGATCATGTTGGGGCTAAAAAGTATCTTCATTTGGAGGATGGTTGTCATGATGCCATGAAGAGATTGTTATCAAGGTTCAGTGGGAGCTTGTGACAATAATTTAGATTCAACATTTGATGGTGGATGATATTCTTTCAGATAGGATATGGTTATCTTCATGTGGTATGGAGATGTTGACATCTTGGTTAGCCATGGAGGACCTTTTAGTCTTTGGTTGAGGTGTCATGATTTATCATTTGACATGTGATCCTTATTTTGGTAGGATGGTTTTTCTATTATTTCATGATATAATCTTGATTGTGCATTAGAGTGTTGGCATGATACAAGTACATGATATGTTCATTGGATCATATGATCTTCTTTTGAGGAGATGTGAGATCATGACATATCATGATGTGTTCCTGATTCTTGAGATCGGTGCTTTGACATTGATCTTGTTAGTTCTCTTGATATTTAGTATATTGATCATTTGCTTGGGAGCTTCATGATGATGCTATGTTTCTTTTAGATTTTTTCATGGATTGATCAGTTACAGGTGCTCATGAATACTTGGAGGCATAGGTGAGGCTAGGATATCTCTAGGGATTAGAGACATTTTTTGAGACAAAACTACTCATTGATGAGTTTTAATTTGGAAGTTTGACGAGCCTACACCTTGGTTGGGTGTGAATTTAAAATGGACCTATAAGGAGATTGTTCTTAGATGATTCATGATGACTTGGATATCTTGGAGGAGTATTCTCATTTCCTATTCTTGATCTACTCTATTATTTTTCACCTGAGAGGTGTTTCCCATTTTTATTTTTAGATGCATTATTTTTATGCTTTATCTTCACATGCATATGGATCTTGACGTATGGTTTGCTGCTTTTGGAGGATTCATTTGAGGGATGTTGGCATGTTTGTCTCTTTATGAATTATGATATTATTCATTGATGTTGAGTTTAGGAGATATAATTGGGTTTATTCCCTTGGTTTGGGAATGGATTTGGTTTGATCTTCCTTTGGTTTGATATCCATACATATCGGTTATGGTTAGATGTGGATAATTCTATTCTCTTTGGGGTTTTATGGAGGATATCATACTTATCACAACATAGCTTTAGAGATGTGTGTAGAAGGATATGCTACATATTTTAATTTGTGTGTTCTCTCTTTGGTCTTGTTCTACATCCTGGATGTTTGTATTCGCATGACATTGGATTTGAGATCTTGTGTGGAGATATGGTGATCACTATGTTTGTGGTAATGTGTTGTTCATTATTCTTTAGTGATGACATGGATTTTCCTTTATCTCTTTCCTTTTTTGAGAATGGAGAACTTGGGAGAGCTATGGAGACTTGTGGTGAGAGATATATTGCAACATATTGGTTTGCATGATTTTCATATCTGTTTGGATGTTCCTTGACACTACATGATATTGATTACACTTTCTATGTCATGATATTGGTGGATCTTGGATGCCTTGATCAATTTTAGATTTGAAATTACCTATGTAGTGGGAGTTCCTAGTTGTGTGTGTTTGTTATATGATAGTTTTGGCACTTGGAGCTTATGATTAAATGTTATGGGTTGTATATGTTGATGGGATGAGGTTCAATTTTTATGATTTGTATACCTTTGAGTGTTAGCCTTTGCTATGGGTGTTATTTTTAGCTATCATGATTATATCTTGACAACTATTGATACATGTTTATTACATTTTGATCGAGTGCTTGTGTATTGGGATATCGGTTGGAGGTAGGAAGTATACTTCATTGTGATAGTGTGGCATATCTTTGGATGGATTCTTATATTTGTGCATTGTCATGATGGAGGATGAGAGAATTCATGCTTGAGATGGTGGCCACCTTGATTCTTGTTGTAGGTGGAACCTCAAAAAATGGGGGAAATTTTTGTGTGATTGAATTCGCACCCACTTTCAAAGTAATTCCACCTGAGGATAACCCTGGAGTTCTCAATGCAAAGGAGATTGAAATATTGCAATAGTTTTGTCTTAAGGGATTAATTTTATCTAATGAAGAGAGTTCACCACCAAGTATAGACTTGGGAAAGACAATGAAATGAAATTTGTAATATAAAACCCTAATTGAATACAAACTAACTCTAAATGATCTAGAAAGAGGAATGAAAATGTAATGGAAAATAGTGAGATAGAAAGTGTGCACTTAGGAAACTGGAGAAGGTAGAACGGAGATCTGGATCACTGAAAAATCTATTGTTGATGTTGACTAGGACGCATTCGCCAAGCTAGGAAAATCAATCCAGCTTCTGGGGAAATGTGCAGATATAGGTTTTAGCTGAAAAGGTATCCAAATCTATAAAAAAAATTGTCAAGCCTGTATAGTGGGACTCATTCGTCACTTGTGGAAAAGCAGTCCACTTTTTATTTTTTGGAAGTTTGGGACCTGATTTCATTCCTCTCGGTCTGCTCTGCTTTTTTTCACTAGTTTTTGGATCTGAAACTGCAAATTACCACATGTAGGTCTTCTGCAAGCTTCTCCAAGACTTGATGAAAACTTTGTCAACTTTGGATCACTTCACAACTTTCCTCCAATCTTTCTCCTTAGGAAATTTGTAACCTAGCCCTACAAATCACAAACAAAGGAGAGGGAAAAAATTTGTGGGGTTAGTGAATAGGGGTTTTCCTTGGTCAAAACCCTTGTTGGTAATTAAACCTTGAAATGAAAACAAATATGAATGGATAATGATCAATGAACAAATATGAATATTGTAACTCACAAAAGCCTAACAATAAGGTTTTGAAAATATGCTTGAAATGGCTACAATGGATGTGGTTCTTGACTCTTGCTTGAATGATGTTGATCTTGTTTGAAATGCTTGCTTGAATCATAAAGTCTACATCACAATTGTTAGCACAATAACAAACATGAAGAATGCAATATTTGATATGATGATTAATAATTGAAGAATAATCTAGAATGCTTGAAAATCTACTCTTGAAGGAACTTAAATTCTCTTGAATAATCTTGTGAACACTTGATTGGTTATAAAATTGCTAAGTATGAAAATGAGAGAAAGAACCTTGTGTTTATACTTAATTATGCAAGAATTCCCGAAATTACAACACTACAAGCTGGCATCAGATCTAGGAGAATAAAATCCTGCCAAAATTTTGAATTTGGGTCACATGGGACTCATTCACCCAAGGTGGCAAATGAGTCCACCCACACCTAATGTTTTGGGAATATTTTAAAAAGTGCTTAGAAAGGTGTAAAACCTGCTTTAGGACAAAAAGATCTAGGTAGAACCCATTCACCCAAGGTGGTGAATGAGTCCCAAATCCCTAAATCCAGGCCACATAAGCCAGAAACATTTGCATTATGATTGGTTAATGATTGGTGTCGAGATTATCCTCAAAAATTTGCAATAAATGAGGCTTGTTGATGCAAAATAGGGCCAATTAAAGCATAAGAAAGCCCAATTATTAATGACAAGCCTAGAGAAATGTGAAAGTGTGTTACAAAACTTTACAACACTCCAAATAAGGAAATATTAAGGTTGATTTCAAATAAAAGGAAATTTATTACGTTTAGTTGTTTGATAAAACCCTAGAAAAGTGTGAAAGTGTGTTACAACACTTCACAACACCTTAGCAAGGTACCATTAAAATCCATTAGTTCACAAGGGCCCAAGACCTAATATGAATGTTTCAACCACATTAAAACACTTAATCAAGGCAACATTAAGCCAAAATCACAAGGAGGGCACGCAAAATGTGTCAACCAATTTTTTCTTTGACTTAACACAACACAAACCAACACTATGCCAATTGATTAGCATTAGCTCCAAAGGATAATCAAATGAAATGCAACTCTATGCCAAGAATGTGCACACAAGACCCAATGTGTGTGAGGTGCTAACATATGAAAGATGTGGTGAACTAGGGATGAGAGATTTCCACATTACCACTTAATTAGTGGGGGCAAAGAACATTACAATTCTAAACTAATTCATCCGCTATGGAAGGAATCCACTTAATAGTGGGAATTCACCACTTTTCAGTGGGTGATAAATGAGAGATTATTTTGTTCTTTCTCCACACTGTTGATAAATCATCCAAGGGTTACAGATATGTGAAAATTAACACTAAAATATGCAGCAAGTTAAATGAATGGAACAGTACTATTGTTTATAGTCTTACAATGAAAACAACTACAATTTTCAAGTGTTATTACAATCTTTACAAATTATAATGAAATAGATGACTTCCCACTTGATACCTCTCAATTATTGAAGATAGAATCCAAAATCAAAAATTGAAACAAATCTAATATAAAAATTTGCAAACTAAAAATTTGAACCAGCAATCAATGAAACACCAAAATAGACAAATCTCTTACCAAACTTTGTGAGCTCCTATCAAACTGAGAGTACTTCATTTCATAGGCTAGGCGACCATGTAAGCATCATTTTTCAAGCTTCAAACTCAAAAAATCACCCCAATGTGAATTCTAATGCATTTAATGCATGGTACGACCCTAGGAGAGGGTCGACCTCACTTTTAAAATCAACCATTTCATTATAAAGAAATTCCTTGCCCAAAAAGGGGCACCTCAAGCATATAGTTGGATAGGATCAATACCCGTGTGCAAATAAAATTCACCCTTAAATCTATATTCAATTTTGCCTTGCAGCCATGACTGAACCAACAACTAGAAACTCTAGAAATCTTCAAAATTAATTAGCCATGAAGCTCAATTTGCTAGTCTGAATGAGAAGCAACCATAAAACCAACTAGGTGTTATCTTTCAAACACAAAATTGGGCAAATTCTAGGAGGTAAGTGTAGATACCGAAAATTGGTCTAGGCCTGCGAACACCACTTTCGACATAATTTTCTATAGACTGTGGTCATGATTAAATAATGTTTATTATTTAATTAACCTTTCTAACACATATTTCCTCTATTAATTAAATACCCCTTTTAATTAGTTCATTAATTCATAAATAACCTTTATTCAACCTTGATTAATTAAATAAATCATATTTGTTTAATTATGTCACTAACTAATTAATTCTTCCATCTATCAATTAAATAATTTATTATTTAATTACCCCCTTTGTCATATTTCAACTATAATTAAATATTCTTTATTTAATTATTCATTTAACCCCCTTTATCTATAATTAAATATTTATTATTTAATTATTCACTTTATCTTTTATAATAGTCAAATTAAATAAATTATCTTTATTTATTTAATTAAATCTTTCATCTTTCGAATATTGAATTAAATTAATATTTATTATTTATGTCACATTCCTCTATCATTCAGTTATCTAAGTCATTCACTCACCTTCTGACTCGAGATCTATTTTTAGTTCTCCAGTTATCTTCGGATTTAACATATGGTTATCTCTGCAAGAAGACTCTTCATCATAACTAGTCAGTTAACTAGTTCCAACTCATATGGATGATCTATTTTATTAATTAAATATCTTTATTTAATTAATTAACTCATGTTTGCATTCGAATGCATTATTCTTCAACTTCTAACTTTGGATTTTGCATACAAAGTCTATTTCTTCTATTTTTGGAGATTAAGATCTTGAACTTGTGTTCTAAGTTAGTCTCTATCTTCAGTCTTTCCTGAACTCGTGTTCTAACTCATGTTCTATCTGACACATAACTCGCATCGCATGGCATTCATCAATCTCATCCGTTGATCTCTCTTTCAATCTGAGCCAAATGTTCGAAAACCCAAAATCTATAAAATGGCCTATCATAATCATTATTCTTCCTCCCGAAATCACATACATTTGATAAGAGAGATTCAACTTTGATATTTTTCTTAGACACTCAACAATACTATACTTGCATTCAAACACATAAATCTGAGGGCAAGAATACTGAAAAGGAAAAATGGAGAAGAACAATCAAGATAATTTGAAGGGATGAACGCATATTCAGTGAGATCATTTTGGTTTTATTAGTTTAGTTTATTTCCTCATTCTTTGTTGTTAGATTTTAGATTTTAGATTAGGATTTAACTTTGTTTATCTAGTCATGCTTGCAGAAAAATCTAGGATGTTAGAGTAAGCATTCCTCGAAGCCAAATTCATGAAGTCATTTTGATAGCATAACATTATCATAAAATGATGGATGAGAAACACTGGAGCAAACACTCTCTTTTATAGAATTGAAGGTGACTTTTCAAATTCCACAACTCCTCAAAGAAAGGGATTCCTATTCACCTTTTTTGAAATATTTCAATTTTCAAAACACTTTATTCCAGCTTATTTAGGCATCCAAATTTCATGGCACAATAAACATTATAAAATATCAATTATTTCCTCCATGAGGCGTCCACCCTTTATGTCCACCTTTTAACACAACTTCAAGTCATAACACTAGGCCAAGGGGTCAATTCAAAAATATAACATTAATGACTTGAATTAACTTATTTCTCCAATAATTCATGTAGAGATTCAAAACCAAACATACTCAACTGCTCCAACTGAAATGGAAAACTCGTAGTGATGTTGTCAACTGGATCACTGCTAAAATTAGAACTTACTAAAAATAGTAAATTCTGAGAAATGACAAAAACCTCCAAATGATGGAAACCCTAATTTCACCAAGCCTATAGGCCTCCGAAATAGGCTGGAAAACATAGAAGAGTGTATGGCTAAAAATGGGGACATTACAGTCTGCCCTTCCCAAAATTGCTTGTCCTCAAGCAATGCCACAACACTCCAAACTGATCCCACCAAATCAAATAGGACCCCAAGGTCCCATGTCCATCTCTCAAAAGTCCCACCATGTTGATGATTCTCTACTCTAATCATACAAATGTAGTCATTGCACTAGAACAACACAAACCATCCCTCCAACCTCAAAGAGATAACATGCCTGAAATTCAAGTTGAACAACATGGAAGGATTTGAATCAAAATCTAGCAACATCTCATGCCCCATAAACTCTAAGGAATTATCTTCTACAATTTCAATACCAATCACCATTCTGAGAACAAAGAATATTAATCTAAATAACTCAAAAATATTCTCATCAACATCACTCCTCAAAGCATCAAACCAAATCACAATAGCAAATGTGACTCCATCATGGCTATTAGCAAAGTAAAATAGAGCTCTTTGCAAAGTCATAGCAGTTGCATCCTCAAAGCTCCTCAGGGATGTATAATGCCTCCTCTGAGTAATTCTGACATATTCAAGAAAATCTCTAAAAAAAATTGCCAATCTCTCCCCCAAAGTCTCAAAAAATTGAACCAAATCAAGCAAAGGTTCATTGCCCCAAACATTAGTGCAAGATATTGTACAAAGAAAGCCACTATAAAAATAACTTGAACACCATCCAATACTGATTTGAATCACTATGAAACACCATTACCCACTTTTGAAGCCAAAAACCATCATTGATAAGAGATTGAGAAGAGAAAAAATCCAGTTGCACATGAAATCTAAAGTGAACCGCTCAAGATCTTATTTTAGGAAAATCAGCATACAAGGAGTTGAATAGCTACTGCAACACTAGAAATGAATGTCCCTAGAGTCACAATTGCTTATACCCAAAGCTGGAAACATCCTCTCTAATAATTCCAAAACAACAAATAAAAATTCTTTGCCCCAATCTCCTCTTCGATCCACCGATTGATGATCAAAAATATTCATTAAATGTTTGATATAGAAAGTAGCAGCATACATATAACATAAGTTTAGACACCTATCACTCCAACATACCTTCTTTTCACACATGATCATCTTCATCAAGATACACTGAAAGTCCCATACTCCAAGAAATGTCAAATGCATATTGATACCAGGATCCCAAACCATAAGCAAGGAAGAACCATTCCATAGGTAGAGAACTACTCTAACTTGAATTCTTTGATCCATGTGTTCCATCTGAATCATTACTTCTTGAAATTCCAAGAAGTATTCAACAAATCTAAATCTCTAAATAAACTAAATTCAAAATCATGAGACATGAATTGTTGGAAAGATTCAATGAACCCTTCATCAAACTCAATTCTGAAATTAGTTACTCTTAAGGTAGCTAATGCAAACATGAAATCTGATATAACTCTAACTAGAATCCTCATCAAGTATTAGAGAAATTCTTCATCTGAATACCCATCAACTCTCTGATACCAATCAAGAGTAACACCCTCATTCTTCTTATTTATTGATTATTCAATTCCTGAGTGGAAGGATTATTATCAAAGGTGATTTTTCCATCATGGAACTCATTAGCACCAACTTCAAATAAAGGAATATCATTAGCTTCAAATATATTTTGATGTAGATTTGAATTCTTCATTCTTTCATTAGTGTCATCATATAACTCATGCACATTGTCTTCAACTTGTGGATGCCCATAATTAGTTGTTGATCCACAAGGTGTAACATTTTGACTACCACATACATTACCAACTATATCATCCACCTCATGGCTGCAAACTATTCCTTCTTGTGGCAATCTCTCTTCCCAACTCAAAAGTTCACACTCTTGATGTCCCTTCCAATCACCATCTACATATTGAATCTCCTTGGAATTATGCAATGTTTCATCATTATGGAGTTCATTTATTTCTTCAACTATTTTCTTGATCTCCATAATCATTGTATTAGCTTCTTATTCCTCAAGTGTAATTGCAATAGGTGATTGGTTCTCTGCTATGCATATAGAATGATGAGATAAGGTAAGATCAAGGAAAAGACTATCAACCTCTTTCTCCTTCTCTTGGTAGGCATCATAAGTCTCCTCTGCAAACTTAATGGAATTATCCTTATCAAAGAGAAAATGCAAATAATTTTTCTTAATTGATTCCAATGCTTCTTTGATGGTTTGCACCTTGGAAAGAGTGTCTCCATCCTTAACTCCATTTTGTCTCTCTTCAAACTAGAACTTCCAGTAGAATTATTTCATACAATTGTGGGTGCTATCAAATCTTGAAAACAATTTAACATTTTTATCTTTTGAAACCAATAAGTTATCCTTCAAACCTTGCAGCTCTTTAGGCCCTTGATCACAATCAACAAAGAATATTTTCTTATCAAACAACTTTTTTGATTTATTTTCATTGACGTGATTTTTGAAATCAGCCTCCTTCCCATCCTTTTCACTGCATAAATCCTGAATAGAGGGCTTGTCAGCAATATCTTCAAGCAATGGATCATCAAAATATTCCATTACTTGATCCCCTAAGCATTTTTTTATCAAAACACCTAGATCCCATGGTCTCATGAATTCCTGATTGTAATGATCAACAGGGAAGAACTCATCGTACTTCTCTTGGATTTTTGACTCTTTGAATGAGTCACTCCTCTTTTCACTTAAATTGATATTTGTATTTATAACTCTTTCCACAGGCATAGTTTGATAATCAAACCCAATACCATCCATGTCACTATCATTATATTGGAAAAAAGAATCATAAAAGCTAGCTACTTTAAAAATATCATCATTCTCTATTTCAATGGACCTTCCATGAGTAGGTGATTTCATCATTAGTAGCCCCATGCATAACAAGGAAATATTCTTGGTTACTTGTCATGAACTCTTCATTAGTTGCATTTTCTTCAAATAAATCATTTTGAAGGTCTACCATACATTTCTCTTGATTAATGAAATCTTCTTTTTCATACAACAACTTCATAGGTTCATCTCTCTCCATTTCCACGTGTTCTTTTCCTGAAAACCCAAGTAAGTCCATTTGATAGTCTCCATTCTATTTTGAAGCTTTTTTCTCCTCTTGGCACTCTTCTATTGAATGCATGGTCAAATGCATATTCGTAGATTCTTCCTAAGATTCTGCTATCAAATCCACAGGATGCCAAATTTCATTCTTTTCTTCGGTGAAATAATTCTCCACATTATTTTGAACTATCTTCATCAAAATGGTTAATTTATCCTCACATTGATTGAACAATTCATGTAGCAACATATTAGCAATAGGAGAAAGTTTTTTTTTTTGTTCATATACTTCCAAAAAGAGTGATTGGACATTCAGTGGAATTTCATCTACCTCTTTAATAGTGAGAACAAGAATATTTTTTACTGTTACCATAACACTCTCTTATTGTTCACTCCAAGTGGATATGAAAAGGTAGTAGACCAAGTGATCAATCTGATTATGCATTTCCAAGTCAATCAGTAAATTACTTTTCCTAAGATCTGAAAATTTCTTCAAGATAGCAGCTTTTCTGGAAAATTGACTACTACAGGTTTCATCAAGATCTTGGAAACTTTCAACAATCTTATGAAAAATCTTCTTCATAATTTCAGCTTCATAAGGAATCAATGGTGCTACAATCCTCATAACTTCACTAAAGCATGAAGTAACCATCAAGATTATTTCTTCCTTTGGATTCCATATGCAATAGGGATGAATCAGAGCAGTTACTGTAGGAGATAATACCTTATTCAATAATTCAGTAGGAGATTGTTGAACTTGGCTCAAATGATATTCCAACTCAGACAATATACTCACTTCTTCACCTCTTTTTTGAAATTCCTCCTTGAGCCTTGCACCTGCAATGGAAAGTGACCTTGCTAAACTTATTTTATTTGTTGAAGCCATATTCACATTTATCTTCTCATAGTTCCTGTTTCAAAAATTGTAACATCTTCAGAACTACTCAAAATTGAAGCTAAACTCAGTTCTAACCTCTGGTATATAATTTGATTTCTCTACCACTCATCTGAAAATTGAGCTCCATTTTTCACAGGATGGCAAGATCTTGGCTCTGATACCACCAAAATTTGACACATTGTGGAAGAAACCTCCTACTTTTCAATTGATGAGCTAAAGGGGCTCTATAATGAATGGTTCATAAGGCATAACACTTGCTGAAGGTTTTTCAAATGGGTAGCAAACTAAGTGGGCTTAACCTTGGGGGAAAATCTATGGTTAAGCATGCCTGAGCTGGAGCAGTACTGGGATGGATGACCTCCTAGGACGGACCAATGCTTTACCTCTATGAGCATCACCTAGATGCAATGAGTGCTAAGTGGACTATTCATTATCATGAGAGATGGGTTCTTGTAAACCACTACTAATGAATCATGGGTCAATGAGTTTGACTCAAAAACTACATGGTTGAATCTTGATAGCAATATCATAACCACTGAAATTTTCCAACCATTTTTTTATTTGACTTAACACAACACAAACCAGCACTATTCCAATTGATTAGCATTAGCTCCAAAGGATAATCAAATGAAATTCAACTCTACGCCAAGAATGTGCACACAAGACCCGATGTGGGTGAGGTGCTAACATATGGTAGAGGAAACTAAGCTATAACTGAAAGTAAATAAAACTAAAAGTAGAAAGAGGCGGTGAACCAGCCATAAGAGATTTCCACACTACCACTTAACTAGTGGGGGAAAGAAGATTGTAATTCTAAACTAATTCATCCGCTGCAATAGACATCCACTTAATAGTGGGAATTCTCCACTTTTCAGTGGGTCATAAATGAGATATTAGTTTTTTCTTTCTACACACTAGCTGTAAACCATCCAAGGGTTACAAATATGTGAAAATTAACACTAAAATATGCAGCAAGTTAAATGACTAGAACCGTACTACTGTTTACAGTCTTACAATGAAACCAACTGCAATTTTTAAGTGTTATTACAATCTTTAAAAAGTATAATGAAATATATGACTTCCCACTGATAATCTCTCAATTATTGAAGATAGAAACCAAAATCAGAAATTGAAACAAGTCTAATATAAAAATCTGCAAACTAAAATTTTGAACCAACAATCAATGAAACACCAAAGTGGGAAAATATCTTACCACACTTCATAAACTCCTATCAAACTTGGAGTACTTAATTTCATAGGCTATGCGACCATGTAAGCATCATTTTTCAAGCTTCAAACTCAACAAATCACCCCAACATGAATTCCAATGCATTCAATGCATGGTACGACCCTAGGAGAGGGTCAACCTCACTTTTAAAATCAACCACTTCATTATAAAATATGTCCTTGCACAAAAAGGGGCACCTCAAGCATATAATTGGATAGGATTAATACCCATGTGCAAATAAAATTCACCCTTAAAGTTGTATTCAATTTCACCTTGCAACCTTGATTGAACCAGCAACTAGAAACTCAAGAAATCTTCAAAATTAGTTAACCATGAAGCTCAATCTACCAGTTTGAATGAGAAGCAACCATAAAACCAACTAGGTGTTATCTTTAAAACACAAAATTGGGAAAATACTAGAAGGTAAGCATTCCTCAAAGCCAAATTCATGAAGTCATTTTGATAGCATAACATTAGCATAAAATGATGGATGAGAAATATTGGAGCAAACACTCTCTTTTATAGAATTGAAGGTGACTTTTCAAATTCCATAACTCCTCCAAGAAAGGGATTCCTATTCACCTTTTTTGAAATATTTAAATTTTAAAACACTTTATTCCAACTTGTTTAGGTGTGCAAACTTCATGGCACAATAAACATTATAAAATATCAATTATTTCCTCCATGAGGCGTCCACCCTTTATGTCCACCTTTTAGCACAACTTCAATTCATAACACTAGGCTAAGGGGTCAATTCAAAAATATAACATTAATGACTTGAATTAACTTATTTCTCCAATAATTCACCTCAAGAGTCAAAACCAAACATACTCAACTGCTCCAACTGAAATGGAAAGCTCACTGTGATGTTGTCAATTGGATCACTACTAAAATTAGAACTTACTAAAAATAGTAAATTATGAGAAATTCCAAAAACCTCCAAATGATGGAAACTCTAATTTCACCTTGACAAGCCTACAGGCCTCCAGAATAGGTTGGAAAACATAGAAGAGTGTATGGCTAAAAATGGGGACATTACAGCACAAGGAAGCCAAAAAAAGTAGAAGGGTTACTTTTTCAGTGACTCCACCAAGTATCTTGATGGAGCACATAGAGAACTTCGATTCCTTGATGGTATATGTGGCTATGGAGATTATTCCCTTGTCCATGTATGAGTTTACTTGTTTTCCCCTTATACAATGTATACAACAAGTGGGAGAATGTTAGAAAAGGAGTGTTGCCACCTTGCATAATGTTATAATTTAATATTTTAATATTATGTGGTACACCTAGGAGATGTAGGGATGCATGCATCACATGGTTTAGCATTCTTGAGGCCACTTTATGTGTTGTATGTAACATTGGATTAAATAATTAATGTGGGATTACACATGGGAAAAAAATATATTGGGAAAACATAGTACTAAGAATTAAATTTGGGGGTTAATGGTTTTGTAAGCTCATGGTATTAGTCACATGGTTTTATGTAAGACCACTTGGTGGTTTTGTGTGAGCTTATTTTTATAAAATCAAACACATTGGCAGTTGTTTGAGGTTGGCTAGTTGGTTTCTTGACTATTTTGGCTAAGGGGTTGAGAGTATCTATTGTTGGCATTTGTGAGGGTTGAAGCATGGTATGGGATGTGTGGTTACATGCTTGTTCGCATGGAGTTCTTGTAGAGGGTTTGGTGTTTCAAAGGTGCTCATGGAGGACTTTGAAGATGTATTGTGATGTTTATTGTTGAATAATACATGAGTGATGGATTCTTTTGGAGGTTTGGTTTTTCCCTCTTGAGGATTTTCCCATGATATATCTTGTGTCATCTTTGATGGTATGTTGTCTATTATTTTTCATATGGATTTTATATAATAATTGTTAGGGTTTAGGTAGATTGGAGCAATAAACATTGACAATTATATGTAGATTAAATAACCTAGAAATATCAATGAAGAATAGCAAAAAGAGATCAATACTAAAATTTAATGTGGTTCACCCAATATGGGCTACATCCATAGAAACTCAGCCACCCAATGATTTTATTATCCAGTGAAAAATAGATTATAATCTCATGAACTACACACACCACAACTTACATCCCAATCACTTATAATAAGCTTTTTACAAGCTTCTAGAATTAGGGTTTTACAAAGTCATTTTTTTCATTTGACTTGTTAGCGAGAAAACCTTGATGTTTTAACAGAAAAAAAAGTCAGGGTTTGCACCCCTGAACCCCTACTATTAGGGGTTGTCGCCCCTGAATCCTCGTTGTCAAGGGCTACCACCCTCAAACTCTCACTCGAGGCCTGATCTAGCCCTGAATTCCGGTGAGGATACGTTACAAGTGTATAGTATTTGCATGATCAATCACCACATATCAACAATCTCCCACTTGGAGACTGATCAGGCTCCACACCAAACAATCCCCCACTTGGACATTGATCCTAGATGACACCACTGCACTTGTAGCTCCCACTAGATTATAGGTTTGATTGGTTTCTGATGTCCACCATTATTAGTCGTGAAGGCCAACCAAAAATAATGAGGAAATCAGTTTCTCTCGTGTAACTGCCTTTGTAAACATATCTGTAAGATTCTCACTTGTGTGAATTTTCTCCACCTTCAACTTCCCATCCTCCAAAACTGATTGGATGAAGTCGTATTTGAGCTATATGTGCTTAGTTTTTGAATGTAGAGTCGAGTTCTTAGCAAGATGAATGGCACTTTGGCTATCAGTGTACAAAGGGTATCCTTCTTGTTGTTGTCCCAATTCCTCTAGAAAATGTTGCAACCAAATCATCTCCTTGTTGGCTCTCATAGCAACAACATACTCAACTTCATTGGTTGAAAGTGCAACAACCTTTTGCAATCTTGAAATCCAACTGGTTGTAGTACCTCCTACAGTAAAAACATACCCTTTAGTACTCCTCCTACTATCAATATCACCCACCAGATCAAAGTCAACATATCCTTTTAGAGCATAATTTGTTCCTCCAACATAATTTCTTTGAATTAGTACCTCTCAAATATCGGAGAATCCATTTTACTGCATTCCAATGTTCCATTCCCAGATTGCTCATATACCTGCTCACAACTCCCATTGCATGTGCAATATCTAGCCCTGTGCATACCATGACATACATCAAGCTACCAATTGTTGATGCATATGGTATCTTAGACATTTTTTCTTCCTCCTTTGGTGTCTTTGGACACATCTCCTTAGTCAACTTAAAATGATTAGGAAAATATGTACTAACTACTTTTGCATCTTCCATGCTAAACCTTTTTAACACCTTCTCTACATAATCACTTTGAGACAAAAATAATTTTTTGTTTGTCATATCACTACAACAAATCCCTGTGATTTGCTCCATATTTTGCTCTATTTTTTGCTTCCAACCACTATTTTAATGTACCTTTTTCCAATTTTTTGAAAACATCGGTGTTATTTATCAGGATGGTGCTATTTTTGGCATTTATTTGCATCGATCGAGACAAGTCGGCACTAATTTGCACCTAAATTAGAACCACCTTTAGCACCAATATTGGCTTCGAATTTGGCACCGTCATTAGTGTCACCTTTGGCTCTGAGTTTATCTTCGAGTTTAGCACCATTTTTAGCTCTGACTTTAGCTTTGAGTTTAGCGTTGGTTTAGACACCCGTATGTTGAAGATACTTATTTATATGTCTCATCAACGAAGTAAAATAGTAAAATATCAAAAATATATGGGCATATCGAGGAGAGAATCACTTACGTCACATCGACAACGTATATCTACAAGTGTTCGGAAAAACACAACTCTTGGATATAACAAAGTAATGTCGATGAGATATTGAGATATCAGTAAGACAAATAAGATTGTCTCATCGACACTCTTCATGTAATGATCAAAAGCATACACCACTATACTGCCGGGAAGGTGAGAAACATATATGGTTGAGCGGTATACATTACAACCCCATAGCAAGAAGCCTTGAGCAAGGCAGTAGTCTGGTAAACAACAGAAGGGAAGGGAGAAACACCGCCATACCACAATGGGTATAATAAGAGACGGTAGTAGTACGGTAATCATGGAATCATTGCAATTTACAGCACTAAATGTAGCAAATCACATTAGTCACAATCCATTTGAATAAATCATTTAAGGAATCAAGAATATAGCTTGCCAAAATACTCTAAAACTCTAATATACATACTCTAAAAATTTCGTCGAAATCTTATTTTCAAGCATAGCCCTCCATAATGGAGTTTTCATTTTAATAAATATATAATAAATCTTTGTTGAAACCTTATTTTCAGGCATAGCCCACCAAAATGGAGAAGTGTTTCAATAAAGAATGATAGAGAGTGGTAAGGAGATGTGCGTGATAGGAGGCATAGGATTCATTGTTGTTTATCTCATTCCTGCTCTGATCAACAAGGGTTACAATGTTCGCACTACTATTTGTAATCCAGGTATTTAATTGACATATTTTTGTATAATCTCAAAATCCTTTAGATGCTTTTGAAGTATCAATGTATCCTATATAGGGTTTAGAATGACTTCTTTTAATTTAAAAAAATAATTCAGATGCTTTTGAAGTATCAATATGTCCTATATAGGGTTTAGAATAATTTCTTTTACTTTAAAAAAAAAATGATGTATTTTACTATGATTAGATAATGTGGAGATCTCCCAATTCTACCCTAGCACATTGTCCTCTTTTGTACTGTGTTCATTACTCCAGCTGCTAGGTTTTTGCATTTGACATCTTTAATATCTTCATGATAGTGGCTTTTAAATAGATCTCAGTCTTTGCTTTAATCTTTATCATGGTAACCCTTGAGTTCCATAATCCACCTTCAATCTCTTCTAAGAACGTTGTCTTAAGCTAGACTACATAGTATGCATATAAAGCAAGTCCTTCATACCTACCATTGTTCCAAACCACCACTCACCGCCTTGCTTAAAATGTCGCCTCCATAAGCACAATAGCATGTTTTAAAATCATGGTTGCTAGCATTGACCATTAAGGTCACTACTTTCATCAAGATACAATGAGATTTTTGTCTCCAAACTTAAGGCATTATGCAGCATAACATTGTGAATTGTTTGTTGTGTACAATTTGATTTTCTTACACATTTACTACTTTGCTAATTTCCTTTAAGATTGGATATTGCACCATTAGTTGCAATCTCAAACAACTCACTCACTGTCACTTGAAGATTCCTTTCATGAGCATCCTTGTATAGAATCAAACTATGCCCTATAGACTACCTACTTACTTACTAATATAGGGGACTCATTGTTTCATGGTATTTTGAGTTTTATTTAGAAGGGGTTAATATGTGGCATTTTTATGTGCAGGAAGAATAGATTGTGATGTAATATTCGGTTATGGACGGTTCAAGAAAAATTGGATTGCTATCAATGCCATAACCAGGTTGGATTGTGTCTTGAGCTAGTGTGAAACACTTCCAAGTGTTTTCACTCTGAAGCACAAATTGTGTGTAGGAATTTCCAAATATCCGACAAAGGAAGCTCCTACATTCTAAAGATAAAAAAATAAATTTGCTTATCCAGTTTCTGATCCAACCTTACATCTTTAATATCCGATAGAGAAAGTTTGTACATTCTGAAGATAAAATCATAAATCTTCTTATCCAGCTTCTGATCTAATTTAAGGTCGTGAATATCGAACAGAGAAAGTTCCTATATTCTAAAGATAAAATCATAAATTTTATTGGTCCAATTTGAGATCCAATTTCAAGTCGTGAAGCTCCAACAGAGAAAGTTCCTACATTCTAAAGATAAAATCATAAATCTATTTGGTCCAATTTGAGGTCCAATTGTAAGGATTTGTCTTTTTAATTATACTTTCTGACATTTGTCTTGATACAAATTGTTACTTTAGAATTATGATATTTATTTTCTTCTGATGTTTTCAACCCTCGTTTCAGGGAAGAGCTTCGTAGATGGTTCCTTCAAATGGAGACTACACTTTTCCGCTATAGGTTCCATCTAGAAACACCAAAAGCTTAGGTACTATCATACTCAGGTACAACAGAGTTTGAGGTTACCTTGTTCTCCTTGATACAAAGTATTGTCCTTCAATCCCTCTTAAGAAACATTCACTATTATGGACTTCATCATTGTACCTTTCATGCATTCGATTTAATTTTTTATGTAGAAACATGTTGTCTTTGTCTTTGCAAGTGATTAATATTGTGTAAGATTTTAATCTACATTACTGCCCCTCATGTTCAATTCATATGACTATTATGATTTATGGGGCTGCTTACTTTTAACCAGACTATTAATGAAAACTATCGTGGAATCCTTGATGGTCAATTTTTTTAGAATCATGGCTATGTTGATAGTGGAATGTTCTTATTAATAAGGATAAATATTTATCAATAAGGAGATTACCCCTTACCAACATACTCCACTATCCTTGTAAAGATTGATCTTTAATGCTTCATGGATGGCTTACTTGTGATTATCCTTCTCAAATGAAACAATAGGGCAGCAGGTTGGGCTCAACCCTTGTGGGAGCCACATTTCACCCCACATGTTGTAACTAGATAAACAAAACAATAACCTAATTTTATCTATGTCTGCACAATGAGAAAACATGTTAGATAAAACTGAGCATATGATAGATATGTTTGATAACTTTCTTGTTTTCTTGGACATCTATGGTATGCAAGTTATTTGAATGCACATGATGATCAAATTATATGTTTATAGATGTATGCACATATTTTGACTTGTGATCTTTCATTGCTCTAACAACACTCTTCTCACTCAAATGCAAGGAACCTAGAAGTAGCAAGGAAGACATCAACTTCGAGGCTTAAACAAGTGAGAAGACTGAAGATGATGTAGAACAAAGCAACTAGGATTCATCATTTCTCTTTATGTGAATTTTTCTCTTTTGTATCTATAAATGTATAGTTCTTTTATTATATGCATTCAAATAGTCAGTTCCACGGCTTGTGTGGAACAACTTACATTTATATTATCAATAAAGACTACATTTTTGAAAGGATTGTGCAATCTTTCCTATATTATATGCATCTACATAAGTGAAATCTAGTAATGTAATATTATGATTTTGTTTATGCACATGAATGTAATGTAGTAGAAATAAAAATGTACCTTACTCTTCATTTGAAAATCGCAAAAGCTCTACCTGATTGAGCTATTAACTTTTGTGTATTCATGAACATATGTTGATACAAAATGAATGGAAGAAGTATCCAAGTAATCCTAATTTTTTCTACCAACAATTCACACCAAAGATTAAACAATTTAAGGATATTGCAATAGGTAATTTGTATCGACACAAATAATATTAATGAAGCATTTCAAAGTTTAGGCCATAAGAATCATCCTTTTTTAAACATGGATTTTGTTGTAGACAAAATTACATCCTAATTATTTTATTTTTGCATACTTCCATTTTCACTCATCTTTTACATTCACCATATGC
Source organism: Sequoiadendron giganteum (assembly GCA_007115665.2). NCBI lineage: Eukaryota > Viridiplantae > Streptophyta > Pinopsida > Cupressales > Cupressaceae > Sequoiadendron > Sequoiadendron giganteum. The sequence goes on along the minus strand of CM021102.1, from coordinate 184,410,351 downwards.
ATAGAATTCTTGTCATAATAACTTAAATTTAATAAAATCCCTCACGTGAGCTTCCAAATAAAACCCTTGATCACAGCATCAAAGTGTATTCCTCCTTTGAAATACTCCTATGATTGCTCATAGCATATCACCAAGACAACACCATGTCAATGAGATTCCCTCCAAAGTCTCCCCGATATTAGTACAAAGCACAGATTAGAAATATAGATGAGACACCCCTATGTCGAAGAGACTTATTTATATGTCTCATCGATGATGTAAAATAGTGAAATTTCAACAAGATATCGGCATATCGAGGAGAGAATCACTTATGTCACATCGACAAGGTATATCTACAAGTGCTCGGCAAAACACAACTCTTGGATATAACGAAGTAATTGTCGATGGGACAGTGGCATATCGGCAAGAGACATTAACTTGTCTCATCAACACTAGCAACCAACATCAGAGGAACATAAGATCTAATGTTGAAGACATTGAGATATTGGTAAGACAAATAAGATTTTCTCATCGACACTCTTCAATTAATGATCAAAACCATACACCGCTATATCGCCGGGAAGGTGAGCAACATATGCAGTAGAGTGGTATACACTGCAACCCCGTAGAAGAAGCCTTGAGCAAGGTGGTAGTGCAGTAAACAATAGAAGGGAAGGGAAAAACATTGCCATATCGGCATATCGATGAAACAATGGGAATTTTAATTAAAAGTCTCTACAAAATTTATGAAATGATGATTAGTCTGATTGATGTGACTAAAGAAAATATTGATGAGACTACCGCTATTAATGAAGAACTTGATCATAAAGGTGGCACGATGAAGTGTCCTAAAATTTGATAAATATGGCCTCAAAGAAGTTGAAATCACTATGAATTTTAATTGAAGGATTTGGAGAACCAACTTGGACAGTGGTAGGCAGCTGGAAATTTGCAGCATTTATCCAAGTGGTCTAGATTCAACTCAATTTATTTTCTCAATAAGTAGATGAAATCATTGCATGAGTAGGGTTGAGATGGAAAAAACCCTAGGCAAACAAAAAGCAAATAGATAGAAAACTAAAGCTAGGCAATTGAATCAAGACTTAATCGATCAGTGTCCTAGGTCTGGGCCAAAATCTAGAAGAATAACATAGCTTAACCCATCGTGTGTGACATTAGAAGATAAACAAAAAAAATTGGGAGATGTATGGACTCTGTGTAGGGGTTACAACCTCTTTATTTATCATTATAGGAAGAAATTATGGCATAGCCCAGTGTCAAACCCGTGAAATTTGAATTTGGGTAAACTTGTAGTACCCAACATCTTTGTGAACATAGAGTTAATCAAGGTGTTAGCAAAGAATTACAATCCGAAGACGAGAGAAATTCATTTTCCTGATAGGTCACAATTCATGGCCATAAAGCTAGATCATATTTCCATGATTTTTTAGCTAGACACTTCCCTAAAAACAAAATTATGAATCAGAGACTTGTTGGAGGAATACCGCACCATGGACACAAGTTACAAGAGGTGTAAATTGCCTCTACATAGGGTTAAAGGTGTGGGTAACCAAACTATGAGGTTCTCTAGTGAAGATAAGCCCCCATTCTTTATGGCTTTTTTTGAAGAATACTTTCAATACACTTATTACTCAACTGGTCAAGTACTAGGAATTGATGTTCCTGAGAACATGACAATTGCTCCCATGGTTTTAGCCACAGACATCCAGAGCCATAATGCTCGAACCTATGATTATGCAGAATATTTATCGAAGGCCATCAATAATGCCTTCAATATCATCAAGAATGATAGTGAAGCCATTAATTTCAAGCACTATTCTCTTTTCATGCACATGATATTATATGAAGGGCAGGTGATGTGGATATGGGGTGAGGAATTAAGAATAAAAGACTTGCATAATCGATGGAAATTCAAGGCCTATACAAATGTGGACATCTATGTGGGACAACAGGTGTGGGAGGTCCCAATACCTATATTTTGAGGAATATTTTGTCAAAACACTATACAAGATGTTAGGCCACAAATGTGACTACAACCTCTCCCCGGAGATCTTAAGAATTCTCCGACCAAAAGATATGGGTCATGAAGCAAGAATAAATCACAATTGGGGGGACTGGTACATGTTTGGGGATTGTACTGTTATCAGGGTTTATGGATTTGAATTTGCACCTTATTTGTTGCCTAAGACTGTGTCAGATAGAGTTGCTTATTTAGAGATCATAAGGCAATTGTCATTTTTAGCTTTCATGCATTTAAAGAGCTATGGGAGGTAGACTTTCATGCCTTCCAATTTATGCTTTGGTGATTTCACTATTATCTTTGATTCAGGCTATGACTTAGTCAGTGGTAAACTAGATTATTATGGCTTGCCGGTTGGCAACAAAAGGGAAAAGTTTGATATTGAACACTTCATTTGTGATACCAAAAAAATTCAGAAATTGAAAGGGTATGAGTATAGTTTCCTTTTATAATATGTCATCAAAAATTGTGAAGAAAAACAAAACATGATGAGAATGAATGCCTACATTAGGTTTATGATGGCTAAGGCTTGGAAGGTGAGTAATAACCCAGGCTACGTAGGGGCTTTCCCTGAGGTACATGATCACACAGAAAGAATTGAACAGTTAATCCTCCATGAAGAAGAATTGATAAGAGATGTGCCACTTGTGGCATTTGAAAGAGGAAGGGGCATAGGTCCTAGGAGGCAAGTAGAAAAAATCACACCACTGGATCACTTATCACCTCAGCCTACTCTTAAAGTGGGCTTTTCAATTGGTTCCTCATCCATGAAATTAGATAACACTGAGGAGGAGGAAGAAGTCTCACAGTTTAATTCTCTTGTTATACTCCATTATGAGATGCCATTGGGAAGAAGTGTAATCACCTTTGAAGCCTCTGATGAGCTATCAGATGATGTGAGGCATCATGCAAGTCAGGAATTTATTGCAGATGATACTTTTTTGCAGACCCCTGAATTTAAGTCCTTTATATATGAGTATAAAGGAAGACTAATAAGAGAAAGGTTAAAGTACATTGACCCTAAGAAAGAGGCTTATGCCTTGAAAGAGTTGCAACATGAATTTGATAGGGAAATTAGAAACATGACTGTTGAGAGAGGAAGAGCAATATTGCAAGAAGCTGGAGTTATGCTCCTTCTTGGGTGGGATATTAGTTCAGCCATTATGTTTGATAGTTTTTTGAAGAGAAAGAATAAAAATTTGCAAATAATGAATGAAGCAGGTGATAGGGTCTATACAGGGTCAGGGTACAATCCTGATAATACCACTTTGAAAATTTGGGCTCTTTACCCCTAGGCAAGAAGCCTTCTCTCATTGACCATGATCAGATTTTTGGACATCTCCTGGTGCAAATAGTAGGGGAGACAGATCCCTTGGAGGCTACTAACTTGAATGTGAATGTAGCCAAATTCACGAAAGCCCAAATCCAAAAGCTAGTAAGAGATAACCAGTGGTTGATAGAGGAAAATGATAGGTTGAAACAAGAATTAACCAACTACAAAGATAGGTTGCTTGCTTCTCCAAGGCTTTACTCTCCTTTAATTGAGCATGAAATAAAAGTGTTAGAGGCCATGTCTGAGACTGCTCAATGGAAGCATAAATTTGAAAAGGCTCAAAAGGAACAGGAAGAACTAAAAATAAAATTGAAGGCTACTACTTTTGAAGTAGCATTAGGGATAATTTGTATGAAATTCAAAGATATGTACCAACATGAAAATGGTGTCTGGCATGCTCACAGTGGAACATACAAGGCCCTCGTGGAGCATGGAAGAATGCTTGATAGGATGAAGGAAATGGAATCCCATATCAAGGAAAAATATGGAGATAATAATGCTTTGCTCCAAGAATGTCAGAGCCTCATGAATACACATGAAAACTTCCAGAATATCTTGATAGAGGAATTGAGTGACTTTAGCCAACCACTATGTATGGCCATGCCAGATTTCTTTGAAGAAACAGATTTGAAGGATTAGGAAACTTGGAAAAATGAGATATCAAAATATTTTCCAAGCATCCTTGATAACATCAATGATGAGGATGAGGTACTCAGGAAAATGCATAAGTAGCTCGGGAGGATTGTTGGATTGGATAATGTAATGACAGACACTCTACAAAATGCAAACACTTATGCCCATGAGAAATAAATTGATCACATGTCAAAGGTTAAATTGTTCTTTGCACGAGCTATATGAGGAGGTAGTCAGAGTTTGGTTATTGTGGATGCATTAACATGGTGCTTGAGCCTTGAATAGATCTTAGGCAGTCACAAGCATATTCTGATGATGAACGGACTGTTGTGCATCCAGCAATAAACTCTTTTTAAGTTTCTATGTTATGTTAATTATGCTTTAGTTAAGAAACTATGTAACTTTTTTGAACGGACCTGAAGCTTGTTGCTTCTCGTACAAATAGGGAAACCAAGGTCCGATTTTGATCATCATATCATCATCATTTCAATCCATTAGAATAGATATTAGACCATCTCATCCACTTATTCATATCAAAAGAACTCATGTTATGTATGTTTATATTTTGAGCAATATAATGGAGCAGATACATTATAACTCGTAATCCATTTTTAGTGCTCAATTGTTTTGTCGATTTTCATGCTTATTTATTGCTTTGATGTCTCCAAAGTGGTCTTTTCAAGTTGTTTAAATCTACAAGATTTATCAGGGAACATTTGTTGTTATTGTGTGGATGCTTTGATTGGTTTCTGGTTAGGTGTGAATTAAATTCCTTTCAAATAATTTACTTTAATTGGTTTGTATTAAGGATTAAAGTCCTCTTAGAGATTGGGACCCTCTTATGGTCTATAAACCTACATTTTTGAGACCCAATAGATTGCAAATAACTCTGAAAATTTACAAGTTTATGAAATAGTGTATATATTCTATGAAACAATGTATATATTCTTGTACTTGTATATTCTATGAAAGATTCCTTATTTTCTATGAAACAGTGTATATATTCTTGTACTTGTATTATTATGTCTATTAAAGAAATAGAGTTTGAATAAAAAATGATTCACCCTTTTTTGTAAGTGAGTATGTGAATTATTGTTTAAGGAAAAATCTTACAGTGTTTACATTTTTAATTTTGTAGTTTCAAATCTTCATTTTCTATGTATATAAAATTGTATGTGCTCTTTATCTCTAATGACATAAAATAGTAATATCAGAATCAGGGTTTTCAATTTCAGCACCATCATTGTCCACACTTTTCATATCATGTTCACTTTTAAGTACAATCATCAAAATTTTATTTTTATTTCTTGTCCCATTTAATCTTGATTCCTTTCAACACAACATAATAGGTTGCATTTAAATTTCAAACATTTTCTTTACATTTTTTTGTATATATTATTTTCTCAGTGCATCATTATGTAACAATAATTTCACTTCTGAGATATACAGTAAAAATAAATGAAAGCACATGTTTTCTTTGTCAAGGGAAATGTATGGTGAATACCCTATGTCTTTTAGATAAGTGTGCAAGTGAAATAAGACATAACTGATTGAATCTGATTTTCTACTGCATAATTGTTTTTTATGTGATTTTTAGTTTTTGCATGTGGATTACACTTAGAAAGAGACTACTTATCTTTTCTTAAATTAAGCCTTTACATTTCTTGTCTATGAAAGAAATTTACTACTTGAAAATAGTTTCGTGAACTTCATACAAATTAATATTGGTGTAAACGGCCATCCCCATAAATGTTGTTTGGTCTAGAATTATAATGGAAAATAAAAAAGCTTGCTAGGAGAATAAAATAGGTTTTCAATTGTCCAAGTACAACATAATATTACTGAAGCATTTCAAAGTTTAGGCCATAATAATTATCCTTTTTTAAACATGGATTGAAAATAATTCTAAAACTTTAGAATTCTTGGTCAATAACATTATTGTCTGCTACAATGTCATCCAATGTATCATTGTCAATGTTCATATGTTTCTTCAAGTATTTAATATTATCATCATCCTCATCTTGACCCGCATCATCTTCATCATCATTGAAATTTGACTGTAGACCATCTATATTGTTACCAAATGTATTTGGATCATCATTTTCTATACCATCCATATTGTTGTCTTCCATAACATCATCTAACTCTAGATTGTTGTCTTCTTGTGCCTAAACATAACCATCTTCAACATCATCATAGATGTCAATTTCTTCAATGTTCTCTAATCCCCCTCTCTCATTTTTTTGGCCAACATTGTTTTGCTCAGTATCCACTAATACATCGTCAAATACATGCCTTAATCCTGGATCATAATGTATGAAAAATATCCATTTCGGGTCCAAAATATCTTAATAGAAAAATACCCGCACATGAACGACATACATATATTAGACGTATGTTATAAATTTTTTATTGATTAATAAACACATGTATATATTCACAATAAGCTATGAATTAATAGATTAATGATCACTACCACTTCTTGATTGAGTTAAAGAAATACCTACTCACAATGAATTGGTAGAATATAAGGCTCCTTATCCTCCAGTAGGAACGATGAGGAATCTATAGAAAACAATCCACTATGGGTATCATGTCTGTGTGTCCTCTCAAATGCTTCATACCATCTACACTTAAAAATACAACATTTAAAAGAGTGGTAATCCAACTGAATAATTTCTTGTATTTTCCCAACATATTGTAGATTCCCTTCAACTATATTCTTATCTTTTGAGCTTGATCGATTGGAATGCTCGAAGTCAACCATGATGCCACAATCGAAGGATCGTCTCTTTACGTCTACACTTTCTACACGATAATGTCGACCATATGCCCACATTGCTAGATATTTCCTCGCCTGTGAAAGACCATTTATTTCAATGAAAACAAATATAATGACGAATATTAAAATAGTTAATACTATCAAAATTGTAAGGAAACAACATTTTGTAAAATTCCAATTGTGCCTTTCTTTCACATCCTCTAGACATGTTGATTTCATCTTTTGCTATGTTTGAATCTATACTTGCATCTTCTATTTGATTTTGAATTTGTTCAGTAACCCATTCTAGTGTGCAATCTTTGCCCCATTCCCCAAGTAGATGAGTGGGAAGTGGATTATTCCTTGGGTTTAATCTCTTAAACTGTCCCCTTGCTTCTAACACGTCTTCTCTCTTTTTATCATACAGATCAATCCACTTGTTCATAAAGTTCATGTGGTACATAATGAACTTGTCGAGTATAGAAATTTCATCTACACCTATTACATGTCAACATGTTTATTTCAAACTCCAAATGTCATGTTGTTAATTTGACAAATAAATTACAGAGTAAATTAACGATTGCAAGAAAAACAACGACACTAATCATGAATTTACTTACTAATTTATATTTTAACACCATTAGATTGTGGTTTTTCTCCATCAATAATATTTGATGCTCGTTCTTCATCCTAGATGCATGGGCCATCTTCAAAATCCTTACCAAGGAATTCACATAGGAAGAAAAATGCTTCATTCAATACATACCCTTCAGCCATGCAACCCTCTGAATGTGCCTTTTGTCTGACATATCTTTTAAGATTTTTCATATACCTCTCAAAGAAAAACATCCACCTCGTTGATACGACACCCACCAATTCAATTTCATCGACTACGTGTATAATTAAATGGACTTGTAGGTCCATGAAACTTGTAGGGAGCTCCTTCTCAAATACACATATAATTTCTACAATTTCCTTCTTCCACTTTGGCACTTCATATTCATGGATCTCCTTGGAGGTCACCCACCTAATATAAGAATAGTAAATTAGTATGAACCTTTAGTCATAAATTAAAATGCAATATAATATATCTATGTCTCTCACACATGAACATTTCATATAACCACATACCTTGTAAATACTAACAATCGACTTATGGCATTCCTTAAGTCAACTGTAAGACAGGAATCCCCCCTAATTACCAATGGCATGATATGCTATCAAACACATTTATGAAAAGGTCATTAGTAATTTTTTCTCACAACAAAATATCAAAATAAATTTAGTGCTTAATCAATGTTACCAGTAAATGTTAAATGGTGATATATAATACCTTCATTAAATTATGAAAATCATGTGTTTTAAATCATGTGATATGTCCATCAACTGTAAAAGCTTTAGCCAATGATGACCCATAGCTAGTAGGTGTCCTTATTGAATGGATGACATTTTTTAGTTGGTCTAGCTCTTCTTTTTTTAAAATCCATGGAGCTTCTGCATATGTTTCATTTTCCCTATTTGGCCACAAATGTTTTCTATTAAATTTGGTACGCGAAAGAGCAATATCTCTCCTCGAAGACAAGGTGTCCTCTTTGCCTGATATATGTCAAAATATAGAATCTGGGACATTTTTGAAGATGTGCATAGGATCTAATAGGTGAGATATTAATAGATCCTTCCAGTAAGGGAGCTCATAAAATATGGATTTCCTTTTCATTCCTTCTGGCATATTAGCTACAACTTGTTCTAGTTCTTCAATTGAATCACCTCGATCAAAAAAATCCTACCAAGCTTTCAATTCAGCATCTTCATACTTCTTAAGCCAATCACCTAGACCTATAATCATGGGAGGGCCTCTATTTTCAACTTTTCCATCAAATTAATTCTTCAGGCGATTTCTAAACCTATGATCTAGTGGTAGAAAAACCCTATTGTTTGCGTAAATAAATTTATGTAGATCTTTAGAATACCGCCCTTGAAATTGTTCTTCACATCTTGGACATGCAAATATCCCCTTTTTTTGAAGCCCTACAATTCAATAAGTAATGTTAATAACATAAAAAAATAGTATAAAACTAAGTATGAAAGTTGGGGTGAAAATAAATTATGAGTGTAAATATGTAAATATTTTATCTTACCAGAACAAACACCAAGTCCTAGGAAATCATGAATAGTCCAACATAGCACACCATACAGTATGAAAGACCTATTTGATGGAGGACATGATATGTCATACATTCTTATGCCTTTCCATAGCAATTGCATCTCATCAATAAAAGGCGCAAGATAAACATCCATGTTTTCAACTTGATGTTTTCCTAGAACAATGAGAGTTGGCACAAGGTGCTCCTTTCTAACACTCATCCATGGGGTAATATTGTATACTATCAATCTGACTAGCCAAACACTATAATTTGAGCTCAAGAAAGAGAATGCGCACACTCCATCAATTGCAAGACCAAACCTGATACTACGGGGTTCATCTTTGAATTTTGTTGGCCATTTTTCCTCTATGTTTCATTGCTTTGGAGTTGGTCGGAATTCACATGAACCATCTTTACTCCTGTTCTTTGCATTCCAGTCCATCAATTGTGCTAGTGAATTGCAATGAAACATTCGTTGAAGTCTAGGTATAATTGGCATTTGACATAAAACCTTCTTTGGAATTGTAGGACCTTGTACATCTATACGATATCTCTTCTCTTTGCATATAGAGCATTCTACCTTATTTTGATATTTATCTCTGTATAAAATGCAATCATTTTTACATGAACTAATTTGCTTATAATCAATCCCCAACTCAACCAACAATAGACGTGTCTCTCTGCAAGTTGATGGCAACACATTCTCTTCAGGGAATATTTTAGTTCTTAGTGCCTTGTAAGATTGCTAGAGATTAAATCAATTGAATGTTTGACTTATGATGAACATGTTTGATATGTCAATCTATACTAGGATTATTTATATACAATATATGGTTTTAAAATTCCCTTAAAGAAATATAAATGAAGTTGATGAATGTTTACAAATTATGTACACCAATTGACAATGCAAAGTAAGAAATAGATTCCAAATCACTTCAGTAGGGTAGTGAATCCTTTGTCTAACTAGCCAAATAGTGACTTGATTTATAATAATATTAATGTGCATGCCAGTTTTGGCATTCTACTTGCACCCGATTTGAACACGGGTGTCTTCGTTGCTTGCTTGATGGAGTCTTTGATGTTGTTATCATCAACATTACGTTGGTGGTAATTACGCCTTCTATCATCGTTAATATCAACCATATCATCATTATTGTCATCATTGTTTCCATTCCCAAAGAAACCTATAAGCATTTCATTCAATCCTTCTTCATGCACTACATTTTCACTATCATGATCATCATCACTAAGGCTAGGTGGCATGTCATCAGTGTATGAGACTCTCATCAGCTCTTCAAATTTCTCAAGTGGTAGTGTTCTCTTCAATCTTTCTCTTTTCACCCTAGTGTGGTTTAAAGGATGGTTTGGATCATCTCGTCCAAATCTTAATAACCCAGTTGGATCGTGGGTATTAGTATGTGTTTCATCAAAATCTTCTATCTATCAACAAACGCAAGCATTATTTAATGTTTGGAAACAATTGGATAGATCATAAATGTATCAATTTCAAAGAAATATAATCAAATATGGCTTAAAAAATATAAATATAAATTGTATGAACATATATACATCAATTGACTAATGGAACATTATTTTATAGACTACCTTTTTTATACAATAATTTAAACAAAACACAATTTTGACAACATAGTTTATAAAACATCAGTCCATACTCATTTATTATTCTTTGGTTTTAATCGATTTTATGAGGCATACTACCGACTAGAAGCTCATCATATATGTAATGTCTTTGTATAATCGCTTGTTTGAATCATTTCTTTCCACGACATATAGAACATCCACAAGCAACAATTTTCTCAAAGTATTCATCACATGTACTATAGTCTTGACCTACCTTTTCTTCAGTGCAATCATTTGTTGTGTCTGCAGTATCCATTGTCATATCCTCTTCCACCCACTATCATCTACATGATTTAACAGTTTTAGGTCCACATCCACATACATATCTTCTTATTTTGCTAGTTGAACACTCAAGCTCTGCATTTGCTCTAATCTCCATCTAAAATAATCAACAACATGCATTAATTTATGTCAAGATTGGATAATACATTATAAATTTCAATAATACTGTGAAAAACTATGGACGTATCACAAAATGCCATCAGATCATTTATTCCTAAGTTAAGTCAAAATTTGAGTAACTGATGTCCTGCTTCATCTGTTGTCCTCATTTGATATGACATGATTTTTTGCCATGGCCTCGTCTTGCCTCTATAATACACAACATAGTAAATAATGTTTAGTACACCAATTATATCATTTCAACGAGTATGCTTTCCAACACAAAACCTCACTTTAGTCATATATTTGACATATTGATATCTCCTCTATGTTGTAGCATTTGTGAATTCATAAACACCTTCCTCCTTTGGTTGAGGTTGTTGTCTCTTCTTACCTCTATTGTATCTGTAGATTTCGTTGTCTCATCTATTTCCACCCACTTTCCTCTCAGCGATTTAGTATTTCTACGATGTCCACGTCCTCTCTCCATGGCCTCCTCTATGAATAAAATTCTACCATAGAAGCTTTCATCACACTACCGCCGAAAAGGAAGAAGCAACTTGCAGGACTGCAGTAAAAATTACTCTACCGCACTGAGCTGATGAAGGAGCCACAGGACAACAATGGTCACCGCACTACTGCACGCCTTTAGTAGAAGACTTGTGGGAGTCACCGCAACCCTGCCAAGAATAGAAGGAAGACTTGCGTGCTGCCATAGAAACTTTCATCGCACTACCACCGAGAAGGATGAAGCACCTTTCAGGACGGCAGTAAAAAAATGCTCTGTTGCACCGAGTTGATGAAGGAGCCACAGCACAATGGTGGTCACAAAAACAAGGCAAGAGTTGGAATTATTTCCAACACTCTGGATCTTCTGATACACAACAATGAAAATAGTCACTATAAAACAATGATAGGCACTCAATTAGGTGCACTTGGCACTGCCTTAGGCGCCCCAAACAGATTACATTAACAGCCAAAAGTTGGTGCTAAAGTTGGCATTAACTAATGTCGACTAAAGCATTGACTAATGAATCAAAAATGAAAATTAAAAATTTCCCGCGTGAAGGAAGAAATCGGATGATAAAAAAGGGAAAAATGTTGTGCGAAGGAAGAGAGCAGGGTGCTACCAGCAACTAATGAGAAATTAGATTTAGTTTGTGACACCATAGGTAAGGTTACAATTTTTTTTTTCTTGGTTGAATTCATGATTGTTTACTACTCTTTTTTTTTGCATTTGAATTCATGATTGTTTACTAGTTCGTGGCCTAACCTATCAAGGCAACCTCTAAATTGTCCCATCATTATAAATTGTAAAACCTTTGAGAAACCACCAAAAAATTTACCCTACCCATTTGAGATTTGGCTCAAAATATTATAGCACGAAGCCAGGATGTCTCTGTATTCTTTCCCTAACCTAGGTATCAAGGAAATAGTGAATTGCTTAGAAAATCTAGGAATTAGCCCGATCACTGTTGAGCAACTACTGAAAATAAACGCAAAAACTGCTTGGTTTTGCCTAGTCGCGCCATAGTCACTGATGCCATGACAAATTTGTGCAAGATTGCATTATGAAAGAGTTTTCATGATAAGGTTATCAACACTAAGAATAGGTTATCAATACTAAGCAAACCCAATGAACATATTTGCCCACAAAACAAAAATTTCATACCACAAACTAGATGAAAACTTTCATACCTTACAGTGTGTACTTCGTTTGCCTCCATAGACTGGACGAAAATAATTTTCCCTAGGTCACCTCAAAATTTTAAGAAATAGAAGGAAGTGAGCATTGTTAGCAGACTCTGGCCACAATGAGCTAATTCGTTCACTTTATAGATTTGTAAATGTTTCCATTGTTTCTTTGAATTTTAATTTTTTGTTTTTTATTTTAAAATTTAAAAGAAGAAATATAATTTATATATATATAGGGACATGAGACTGGCAAAGATAAAGAGGAATTGTAGATTTTAGTTTTTTATTTCTAAATTTAAAAGAAGAAATATAATTTAAATATATATATATAGGGACATGAGACTGACAAAGATAAAGAGGAATTGGCTTCCACATTGGGGCTGGAGGTAGTGAACAAATTGGTTAATGTGGACTAGACAACGCTTGCCAGATACATAGAAAAACAATCCGGTAACACCCCTCAAACATTGCAAACAAATCAATTATGTGAAAGGGAATCAATTGATTCCCCAACCAATCCTGGATCGAGCAAAAGATCCAGGAGGAAATCAGTGACAGTAAACTCTAAGAATGTGGAACAGGAAAGAAAGACTTCCAATGTCCTAGCCACTCCTGGGACATAGACTTCTTCCACCACACCATGTTATCAATCTTCCATTGGCAGCTACAATACGAAGATAGAATACGAGGTGGTTTTAGGGGAAGTTCAAATGACAGATGTTGGGAAAAAATTTGTGAATAGGTTGAAGGAATCATGCCTTCAATGGTTCAAAGACCATCTACATTTTCCATTCTCACAGATACCCATGCAACTTAAAAAATCAGTTATCCATGACATGGAGACTGAATTTGGCACGGGTTGATCTGTAAAGAAGATAAAGCTACAAATGTCTCAAAACTGCAAGAGATTTCGGTGCAACCAAACAAAGAAGATAAAAAAAATCCCTCCTGAGCTAAGGCATAAAAGAAGGCCAATTGATGTAAGTGTGAAAGTATGGAAAGAGCTTGTAAAAGCATATGAGAAGTCTGATGCACAGAGGAAGTCCGATGAGGAGAGTATGTAGGTATTTGAATTTTCTCATAAGATTATATCAAATTTATTAAACGATATTTAGATTTTATTTATGCATAGTTAAATTGAATTAGTATATGTTTTAGGATAAGGCCTCCAAAGCTAGGCTTGAGAAACTTCGTGCCACACATTGCAGTGGCTAGAAAGCTTTATAGGCCTTGATCTGTACACTTCTAAGTATATTTAATATGTTAAATGATATTTTATTTTATTTCCTTGGAAAAAGTAAATGATTGCATATTAATTAGTTTAACTAGTCCATGTGCCATGTTTTGACAAGAGGAGAAATATGGTCGCCATCCAAATCAATTTGAAAAGAATATGTTACAAAAAGAAAAGAACGATTTTATAATTTGGATGGAGAACGAGGTATCAATAGTTGAGTGTCACGACCCTATTTTTATTAAGTAATTTACAATTCAATAATACTATTTTAATGATCATTGCATCTTATTTTTTTAATAAGGTAGATTATTGTTAGAGTTGCTAAATTAATTAAATGTTAATTAATGGTAATTTTTCTTAGAAGAAATAAAAACAGTTTTAAATCATTTATTGATTTTATTCAAAATTAAAATTAAAATTTTATGTTTTGTAGTGAACTGAAAAGAATAAAATAAACAGATATTTATTTGATTGTTTTTATTATTGGTATTTTTCAATGCTTAATTAAAATCGATATATAGTGAAATAAAAATATAAAGAAATAAAAGAATGCATTATTAGTTATAGATTTCATCTAGCAAATAAGTGCTTCATTATAATATTTGAAATAAATATTTAATTTGGAATTAAAATGGTACTCACATTGTAATATTTACTAAATAAATATGTGCATAAAATAAATCCTATATATTTTATTAAAGAATCGGTTACATCAGTTACGGGTTGGGGGAGGGTCTCCCTCTCTTGAATATCTGCCTTTGTAGTTGCAGTGGGACACGATACCTTGGGGGGCAGAATCTTGATATTTTTCTACTGAATACTCAAAGACAGAAGCAATGTTGTTGGAAATACAACCACAACCCTCAGTTAAAGGTGTAAAGATTGAGCCTCGTAGTATTCAATTGCCAATACGAGGAATGTAATCATAGTCTTTGGGTTACATGGGTTTCAATTCGGCAAGCCTCCAGGTACATACATATTCCAAATTTTATTATGTTAATATTTTGTGAATGAATCTTCTTCTGCTCAAACGTTTCATAGGGAATTGTCTTGTCTATTTACTTTGTAATAGAGTTATTTTACCCTATTCTTGTTTGGACAATATACAATTTTAGATGAAGTGTTTCTAGAATCTTTGCTCTGATTCTCCAATCTACACATGGGAATTTGAATTAAGTCTTTCTCTTACTATAGGCCCGTCCACCTTATCTGCAACTTTCCCTCAAACCCTGTACATACATGAGGCATGGTCTCTTTGCTTGTATCGACTTGGGTTTCCAAATGCTTCTATCAATCTTTCCTTTGGATAGGTTGTGGCTTCCACCATTTCCTTACACTCATCTGTGTTGCCAAGCCTGAGTATGGCCAGTACTGTGAGTCATGGCTCCTCAGATACCATGGGGTGATCCCACAAAGCTAGTTTACAATTTTTGAGAGGAACTGATTTTTACTGAAATCACATATTTTTTGAAAATATAATGATTTAAGCCTTAAAAATTACCATTTTAAGGATTCCAATTGAAGAGGGTTTGATCAAACCACCTTAGATCAAACCCCCTTGGATAGAACCTCACTAGTTTTAAACCATACTTATAAATGAGTCTCCTTTACACCTATCAAAATGCTCATAAAAAATCACTTTTGATTTACCTTTTGGGGGATCAAATGAATTCATTTAAAATTTATTTTGAAATGATTATGGTAGTCCTCGGAATGAGCTATCCAACAAATATAATTTTAATATGTTTTGGTTTTATTATGTATTTATTTTTTTAGTTTTATTAAACATAGGTTTTTCATCAAAATGAAGGTCTTTGTTCTACACATGTGGAAAAATAGCATATTATCAAAAAAAAATTAAAAATATGAGTGCACCAGATATTGAAGTCCTTGATCCAACAAAAAAAAATTGAATTTCGAGATATACAAAAAAATTTACGCATTATACAGTCGTGCTATGTCTGAATTGTAATTGGTTTAACTTCGAAACTTGATTAAAGAAAAAATATTCAATAAAAAACTATCTAACCAGGTGGAAGCACTAGATATCAAAGTTACAAATCTAAATTCAAAAGAATTATAATTTTATCCTTCATGGAAAAAAAGTTGTGTTATACGGTGTGCGTCACCTTTTAAAAATGTTGTTTTCTGAAAAAAAAACCAGTTTTCATGGGAGATGTAAAAAGAAGTGCAATCTAATTCCAAAAAATTTGTTAGAATCTACATAAAAAATGTGACAAGACTCTAGTTTGCATCTTCTTCAAATTCCTTACAGTTTAGCCGCTATAGGTGCCCGAATGTGAAGATTTAGTTAAAAATAATAATTTCAGTGTCCAGTTTGGCCAAAAAGTGTAAACCACTATTGTGGGATCACCCCATGGTACTCCACAACTATTTTTCAAACCAAACTCTTTTGTGTCTAAGTTTCTATGTTTTGCATGCAAATCGTTATCCAAGTATTGCCTTTAAATATTATGTGCTTAACTTTCAGTTATGCATAAATCGATGTTTATGCTTGTGTTCATAAATCCACCACCTTTGTGATTGCTTCATTTAGTATCACGAGTATTCTCCACAAGAAAATTGACCATGTTTGAAGTGATGTAAATGGTTAACATCTCTCAGAACAATTTCTCTTGCAACAATCTCGGAGATGAATTTAGATGCAGCATAACAATCAAATCATTTTTTGTATCCATCTGAATCATGGCTCTCTAGAAACTAGGATACTATCCTTTTAGAAACCATCTTTGTGGATGGCTTAGATGAACAATGCATGTCTCCTATACCATTGCCCCTACATCCAATCTTCTTGTAGTCACCTCATTCTTTTGCCTTGCGAGTTCTTCTTGGTGTGTTGATGCTATTCTTCATTAGTCATCTCCTGTTTATCAGTTCATGGGATTGTTATGCTCTTGGGGTTGTAAGAGAAAATGTCTGGTGATAAATAAATTATTATAAAAATAGAAAGGTAGAGGAGTTGGCATATCCTCCAGTTTTCACAAATTCCATTATGTAATTATTCTTGAATTAGTGCTAAATTACACTCAGCCTAATAATTGTGTGTCTGACTATATTCCAAGTTAGCTAGCTAGATACGTCAATATAGCATGTGTTACTAATGGAGGTCTTGGTTGAGTCTCATGCATAAAACCTTGGAAACATTGTATTGTGGATATTGATGCATTAGGAACCGTGCAAGAGCAAAGGAACCTATACTAGAGCTCTTAGGATTGTATCATCCTTGAACTAGAATGTTGCAAGTATGAAAGATGAAGCTCAATGCCTCGGATGCTATTGTGATGTGTAGATGAAAAGTAAACATGCACGAAGTCAATCCAACCACAAGTACCCAAGTTGTTCTATTTTTTCTTTACAAGAAAAACTCATGTAGAGGTCATTGCGCCCTTAATATTTATATTATTAATTCAATTATGTTTCAAATGAATAGGTTGTTGATTTAGATCTTTTATTCCCCTTTTTATATTAAATGAATAAGTATTGAATTTTATAGTTTATGTTGAAAGAATTTTATTAAAATAAATGTTTACTAATAAATGGGGTAAGATAAGTATTTTATGAAATAGCTTAGTCCCACTTTAGATTTACAATTTAACAAGATGATATAACATAACCTAGATATTTACTTTATGACTAACAATATAATTTTTTAGAATGCTAGCAGTTATAAGTTAAATTTGATATTGGAATAGGGTTGACACTTAATGGGTTTATTTAGGATTCTCAATATTCATGTTTATTAATTTTTCTTTTTTTCTTTTTTTTTTCCAATTTCTCGAATGTAGAAAGATAATAGTCATCCAATTAAGTTTAATAGAAGGTATTCTTTGTCAACATTTGAACTTATCATATGGGAAATAATATAGGCCAATAATTGAAGTTGTGAATTTGACTCAAGTAAAGGTTTGGAGAATTAATGTTTTTCTTACAAATAAATTCTTGAATTAAAAACCACTTGGCTATTGATTTAGCTAGATAAGTATCTCATTTTATTCTTGGTAAACTTTTGAGAAATCCTTGGCAGCCTCATGAAGTCAATAGTTGCAGAGTTAAGCACTTGAATGTACCATATGATGAGACTTATAAGATCCTTAGAATGTCTCTTAAAACTATTGTGAGATAGGTAGACCTCAAATCCCTATTACCATCTCATATGGATTAAACTATTACCTTGAATTATTTGTTTGTATATAGACTTTCATATCATTGTCAAATTGGTTGTTCTTGGGATGAAGTATATTTTAGATGTTATACATGCACATTCTTTTTCTACATTGTTGGAGGCTGAAATCTAGATTGATCTTGATAACTAAATGTTATGTAGAGCAACAGAGTGGTCCTCTAAAGTTGAAAACTTTATTAGTTTGAAATGTGTAATGAAGATGTAAATGGTTGTGTTAGTGAGACAGCTTGATCATGGTCAATAAGGCACCTTGTAACCTATGAGACATTTCATTAAGCCAGTGAGGCATTTTTTCGAGTGGTTTTTCATCCCTACGGGGGTTTTCCTCTCATGAAATCATTTGTGTTATGGTTCTTATGTGGATGCTTTGATAATCTTGTTATATTTTTAATTTGCATTAAAATATTTGAAATTATGTGTATTGTGTTATCTATGAGTAAATCTACACAACTAGATTATGAAAAGGCATGACTTTGTGTCGATAATCTTATTGAATTGTTAATCTATTGATATCCTTCTAAATTAATAATGAAGAAATTTAATTATTCCTATTTATTTTGCACCATTTTTATAATAAGTTTGTTCTATTAAATTATTTTGGAAATTATGAGATATAATAGTATGTGGAATTTTTCAGACCTTACATTGAGTTTCAATAACTTAGTTGGATATTGTTGTGTTAATATGTCAATTTGCATCTCTTATGTTGAGTTGTTTATTGATGCGTAGGATGAGTAAATAGAGCTCAAATCTTATGATTACAAGATGATCATTTATGTGCATGAATAAATAGTAGAAGGATGTAGATGAACTCAATTCATCTAAATTTATGCCTCTTGGAAGGCATTCCTCTTGAATCTCTAATATCAGGTGCCCGAAATTTCCCTGTAGCTTTTACCTTTCGTTGTCGCCTTTCCTGATCTTCATTGTCAAACTCGTCTCCTTTTTCCTTATCTACATTTCTGGCTTCGACTTCTAATTCATCCCATATTTTACCTTCCTCCTCTTCAGAATATTCTTCTTCTTATTTTTCCTCCTCTGACTCCACAAGAGATTCATCTTTTGAACCTTCTTCATTTGATTATGATTCCTCTTCTACATCAGAGGGTTCATATCCTTGATCTGACTCTTCTGAATTATCAGAATCAGGATCACTAGCTTCCATATTCAAAAATTCCCAACCACCATCTTCAATAAATTTATCTGGATCATCAGTAATAGTCTTCAAAATTGGCCACCAGTTCAAGTTCATTCTTCTTTCATAATACTTTATATCCATGGAGTCCAGCCATTGCTTGATTCCATCAAGTGAAGATCGAGGAATAGATTACATGTGGATTACATCCTTCTTGAAGTCTTTGAAAACAATAGCCATATCAAATGCATTTTTCCCAAGTCCTACTCTCTCAAGGTTAACAATTCTCAATCTCATTAATAGTGATTACTAAGAAAGGTAATTCCACCAACTCTACCAAACAGTTTATTGTAGGAACAATAAAAGCAGAGGCTTTGAAAGGAACTCCATGAAAACCAAGCTCTCTAAATGGTATATCAAAGTCTAGTTCAAAATAATTTAGATGAGGTTGCTCCCATAGCTCTCTACTCACTTGACAAATCCTTGAAACTATGACTTCTTAACATTCAAAAGATAAATGGAATGTCCTCAACACCCGGTAGAGCTATCCAAAAAAGCTAACTAAAAACACAAACGTGCTCCCACTCACAATGGCCTAATGGTTGGTTGTCATAGAAGTCAAACTACCGAAGTAACAACACTAATAGAGTTAACATATATGCATCATTTGCATAAACAACTGAAATGCGTAACAAATGCTAATCAATACATTGAATTTTGAGATGCGTTGAAATAATAGAAAAAAAAATGTTTTGGGGAAAATATCAACAACATGGGGGAAGAAATAATTAACCCTAATAAAATCATTTTTTGTTGTTCTTGATACACTATATGTAAATTTTCCTTGGATGAAAGTACTGAATTTGTATATGTTGTACCCCTTAAATGTCCTACATGTTACAAATATGGAATAATAGTGCACAACTTTGTATTGAGTCTAAAGATCAAGGAATTCTGAATAAGGGTAGCCAAACTTGATAAGGATGCAATCACTATTACATATATTGACAATCTAGAATAGTCATGTAAAGACAACTGCCTGTGAAAACCATAATCAATCAAATTATGCGTATTCAAATCTAATTTTGAAACCTTGTATTTCAATCCATGCATCTAAGCCCTTGTTGAAGATTGAGGGTGTCAACAACTAAGCTAGAATAGCTCTCCTTAAACCATAGCTAGTTTTAAAGTGCAACATTTCCAAATTCAGATCCACTTCTCAGCTAAGGAAAGGATGTAGGATTGTCAGGTGCTACCTCAAACAAAGAAGGCCATAAAAAACATTGAAATAGAAGATCCAATAAGTGAGATGACATAGTTGTAGACCATAGATAATTAGAATTCTCGCAATGCACATATGCTTGTGATACAAACAAAAGGTGCTTACACATTCGTTGAATATATCCTCATCAAAATGACCAAAAAAAAATTCAAATTTGTAATAAACTCTAACAATCAATAAAAATAGTCATAAAAATTGGAAGTAAACTTTGGCAGACATGTAGGTGAATTTAATTCATCTGACTTTATGCCTCTTGGCAGACATCAGGATCTCCCCTCCTAAAGTTTGGACCACATCCATTACCTCCACATAAAACTGGACATCCTTGGTCTTCTTGGTTCCCACACCATGATATGGTTATGCAAATGAAAATGAAGCAAAGTAATCATCTCCTTCTCTATTGGCTGGAAGAATGCATGCTTAATGTTATGATACATGATATCAGCTCTCTCTTCTGCTCTTATGGTTGAATATCGAAATCCATTATGGTGGGCCTCCAAAGTTCCATTCATCTTTCATCCTCTTCCACTAAATGATGGTCTGATCCACACATCTGCCAGCCTAATTGGATTTATTTTTTAACACTGAAGTTTCTCCTGAGTCACTAGTGTAGCTCTCTCCACCTTTTTAAACTCTTTATTGCTACAGATCATCTCTAGGATTTAATCATTTGTACCTCATGGTTGATGTGCTTTGAATCCTTGCATCTAAAGGAAAATTCATTAACATAAATACTGCTAGGGAATTTCAATGTTGCCATTGTGATTGGAATTAAAGCCAGTACCTGCAACATTGAAAATTATTCTTATATAAGAATTCCCTCCATCTTGTTGGCTTGTAACATTCTTGATGGTGGCTACATGAAATCTTATTTTGATTCCTCTTCTACAACAGAGGGTTCATATCCTTGATCTGACTCTTCTAAATTATTAGAATTAGAATCACTAACTTCCATATTCAAAAATTCCCAACCACCATCTTCAATAAATTTATCTGGATCATTGATAAACTCTTCAAAATTCGTCGTTAGTTCAAGTTCATTTTGCTTTCATAAAAATTTATATCCATGGATTTTAGCCATTCCTTGATGCCATAAAGTGAAGATTGAGAAATGGCGTCAATGCAGAGTACATCCCACATGAATTATTTGAAAACAATAGACATTATATCAAATGCCTTGCCCAAGTCCTACTCTCTCAAGGTTAACAATCTCAATCTCACTAATAGTGATTACTAAGAAAGGTAATTCCACCAACTCTACCAAACAGTTTACCATAGGAACAATAAAAGAAGAGGCTTTGAAAGGAACTCCATGAAAACCAAGCTCTCTAAATGGTATATCAAACTCTAGTTCAAAACATTTTAGATGAGGTTTCTCCCATAGCTCTCTTAATCGCTTGAAAAAATTGTTGAAACTTTGTATTGATTTTATTTTTATTGTCCCTCTCTTGTTGTTCTTCCTCGATTTCATCAGGATCATACATTGACCTTCTTGCCCCTCCTAAAGTTTGGACCACATCCATTACCTCCACATAAAATTGGACATCCTTGGTCTTCTTGGTTCCCACACCGTGATATGGTTATGCAAATGAAAATGAAGCAAAGTAATCATCTCCTTCGTTGGTTGGAAGAATGCATGCTTAATGTTTTGATACATGATATGAACTCTCTCTTCTGCTCTCATGGTTGAATACTAAAATCCATTATGGTGGGCCTCTAGAGTTCCATTCATCTTTCTTCCTCTTCCACCAAATGTTGGCCTGATCCACAAGTCTGCCAACCTAATTGGCTTTATTTTTGAAAGCTGAAGTTTCTCCTGACTCACTAGTATTAGCTGTAAATTTTTTAAAATTTTATTATGGTATGTGCACTTTTATATGATGTAATATGATTATGGTTTCATCTCATATGTTGTAATATTAGATATATAACAAAAAATTAAATTATTGCATGAAATAAATAATAACTTTTCATTTTAAATGTTTTTATTTTGTAGAACACAGGTCTTCCAAAAGATCAAGATGATCCTCAACATGATATAGATACACAAAATATTGGTTCTTCCGGTACAGATCACATGGCAGAGGATGATGATGATGCAGATACGGAAGACACTGAGGCCAATGACAATGATGATGACGACAACGATGACGACGACGACGACGACGATGATGATGATGATGATGATGATGATGATGATGATGATGATGATGATGATGATGATGATGATGATGATGATGATGACAATGGTGATGATGATGATGAGACAGTTGGTGATAGTAACCAGTGAAATTCATGATCATATAGAATACATCATGGATCATTGTTGATATATCGTTATGATGACTCTTTTCATGGTTACTATCATATGTATCATTTTCATGGCCTACAGTACTATATTGTTGAGTTGTATCATATTGACATGTATCATTTTAACTATATCATTTGGACATGTATCATCTTGACTTGTATCAATTTGAGTTACATAATTTATCAATTTTATTTATATCATTTCTACGTATCATTTTCACTTATGTTGACTGTTGGACATGTATCATTTTGACATGTTTTTGATGTACTAGCATATTTGACTTTCACTTGTTTTAGTTATATATGATGATGATCTTATCAGTATTGAATTGTCAATTTATATATATTAAAAGTGGTCGATGATTTTTGGATGGATATTTATTAAGTATGATGATTTTAATTTACTGCTCAGGATGGATGTTGTCAAATTCAATTAAATTATAGATATTTGACTCACTTATTTTAATTATAGATGATGATCATGTTACAATAATTATATTATTATTTAATCATATGAGTTAAATAATTAAATTACTTACTCTATAATCATATGAGTTATTTAAGAGGTGCAATATATTTAACTAATTAAATTGAAATAAAACATATTAAATGAATAAATGGAAGCAAAACAAGAAGCATTTTTAGAAGCAAAAAAGGAAGCAACAATGGAAGCCAAACTAGAAGCAAACCAGAAGCAATCTTGAAAGAAAAATTTGAAACAAAACTGGAAGCAAACCAGGAAGCAAAACTGGAAGCAAATCTGGTAGCAAACCTCAAAGCAAAATTGGAAGCAAAATTGGAAGCAAACCTAGAAGCAAAACTAGAAGCAAAACCGGAAGAAAAACTAGAAGAAAAATCGGAAGCAAAATTGAAAGCAAAATTGGAAGCAAAACTGGAAGCAAAAGTGGAAGCAAACTTGGCAGAAAAACTAGAAGCAAAACCAGAAGCAAAACTGGAAGCAAAACCGAAAGCAAACTTGGAAGAAAAACCAGAAGCAATACTAGAAGCAAAACTGAAAGCAAAATTGGAAGGAAAATCGAAAGCAAATCTGGAAGCAAAACGTGAAGCAAACTTGGAAGCAAAATTGGAAGCAAACTTGGAAGCAAAATTGGAAGAAAACCTGGAGGAAAAACTGGATGTTAAATTGGAAGAAAAACTAGAAGAAAAAATGGGAGTAGACATGGAAGAAAAAATTGGAATCCAAATTGGGAGCCCATTCCAATGCAATTTCTAACATTACTTCTCGATGCTATTTTAGCCGCTAATGGAGGTGTTGTGATTTTTTGGCACTAAAGACGCTAAATCGGGTGCTAAATATGATGAAAATGTCAGCACAAAAATCGATGTCAAACTGACCATGCATGTTTGCGTCGGGTTGAGTGCCACCCAAATTGTTCAATTCATGAACTCAAATACATAAAAATCTGGTGCAAAAGTCTATGCTAATTACCTGTTGTGTTTTTGTGTATCTTGTGTGATCTTCATACCAAGGATTTGTTTCGTTGCACCCAAATCCTTCATAGCAAATGAATTTGCTAATTTCTTCTTAAGTTCATTGATATGTTGCATGTTAGACCCGAAAACAAGCATACCATCAACATAAAGAAATAGGATAATATAGTTTCCATTATCCAAATTCTTAAAATAAACACAATAATCAGAATGACATCTTGTGTAACCTTGTTTAGCCATAAAACTATCAAATTCCAAATACCATTGCCGAGGTGCTTGCTTTAGGCCATACAAACTCTTCTTTAACCTACACACAAATTCCTCCTTACCCTTGACCTCATATCCTTGTGGTTGTTCCATGTATATTTCCTCTTCCAGATCCCCATGGAGAAATGTTGTTTCCACAACTAGCTATTCAAGATGTAAGTCTTCCACAACCACAAGACTTAGAATAGTTCTAATAGAAGTCATCTTTACAAATAGAGAAAATATTTCATCAAAATCTATACCTTTTTTCTATGCAAAACCTTTTACCACAAGTCTGGCCTTATATCTTTTCTTGCCTCCATCTTCTTCCTTCAACCTATAAACCCATTTATTTTCAAGTGCTCTTTTACCTATAGGCAATTAGACTAAGTCCCAAGTTTGATTTTGCAGCAAGGAATCCATTTGGACTCTTTCATACCTAGCTCCCACTACTTTTTGGTATCTACATGCATTTCTTCTTCATAACCTCCAAGTTCACCAAAATCAGTTAATAATATAGAATATAATGATGGAGAAAACATTTCTAGAGGTCTAGTTATCCTTGTAGAGCATCTAACACTTGCAGGAGTATGTGAGATAACTTGTTGTTGCTGAGCATCAGGTACCACTAGCATTTTATTTTTTGGAATTTCATCCAGAACCACATACTCCTTTTTGGCCTGTTCATGCTTCTTTTCCTACAGTTGATCCTTATACATGACATTCTCATTGAATATAACATCTTTGCTCCTAATTATTTTATGATTTTCATAATCCCATAATCGATAACCAAATCCATCTACTCCATATCCAATGAAGGTACATTTTTTAGAATTAGCCTCAAGATTGGTCCTATTTTCAATATCAACATGGATAAAAGATTCACAACCAAAGGTTTTCATAAATGAATAGTTTACCTTTTTACCCGTCAATGCCTCCTTTGGAATGCCACCATCCAAAGTATTTGAAGGTCCCTTGTTTATTAAATAAACAGAGGTATGTACAAAATCTTCCCAAAAGTGTAAGGGTAGTCTAGCACACAACCTCATGCTCCTTGCACGCTCCATAATGGTCCTATTCATCCTCTTAGACACGCCATTTTCTTGTGGGGTTCTAGGAACCATTTTTTTCCTTCAAATTCCATTGTATGAACAATAATTTTCAATATCTTTGTTGCAATACTTGCCTCCATTATCAAATCTAAGACACTTCAACTTTTTTCCTATCTCATTCTCAACCAAATCTTTCCACTTTCTAAAGGTTTCAAATACTTCTGATTTTTGTTTTAGGAAATACACCCATGTTTTCCTAGTTGCATCATCAATAAAAGTATCATAATAGAAAGAACCACCAAGAGAAGATACCTGAGCTGGTCCCCATACATATGAATGCACAAGCTCTAATTTCTCACTCTTCTTCTCTTTCCCAACTTTGAGAAATCAAACTCTTTTTTGTTTTCCATAAACACAATTTTCACCGATGTCCAAGTCAATTTGCTTTAGACCTAGGAGAAAATTTCTGGAGTGAAGGATCTTCATCCCTTTCTCACTCATGTTCCCAAGTCTATGTGCCACAATTTTGTTTTTGTCCCTATATCAAGTGCTATAACTATCTCAATAGCAACTGTTTCTGTAGCAGCTAAGGTAGAATAAGTATTACCATTACACAAATACAATGTGCCTACCTTTTCACCTTTAGCTATTACTAATGCACCTTTAGTGACCTTCTAGAGTTTGTCTGAAAAGGTAACTATGCAACCTTCACTACCCAGTTGTCCTACAAAAATTAAATTTCTTCTCAAATTTGGAGCATGCCTAACCTCTTGTAGCAACCATTCATTTCCATTTTGCAACTTGATTTTTATCTTTTCTTTTCCAACAATCTAACAAGGTTCATCATCACCCAAATATACCTGTATGAAATCACCTTGAACAAAATCTACAAAATATTTTTTATGGGGTGTGGCATGAAATGAAGCCTCTGAATCTATTACCCAAGAATCATTAACATTATCTAAAAACAAAATTAAAGCATCCTGTTATTTATTACTTGCAACATTAGCTTCCTTACTGTCATCATGTTATCCGTCTCCTTGTTTTCCTTTTCGAGACCAACAATCCTTTTTCAAGTTTCTTGGCTTTCCATAGTGCCAACAATCCAATCTTCCTCTAGATTTATACCTTCCTTTCTTCAACTTCCCTTGTGACTTCCCAAGATTTGTAGGGATTTTTCCTCTCTTATTTGTTCTTCCCATATTCTCTACAGTCAAAGCATTGCCAGATGTTGAAGTCTCACCTTTGCTTTTCCATCACATTTTCTTGCTAAGGATAACACCAACAATATCATCAAATTTCAATATATTTGAACCAGAGATGAAGTTGCTTACAACCATTACCAAGTTATTCCAGCTTTCTAGCAAAGAACATAGAACCAAGAGAGCCCTCACCTCTTCATCGAAATTCACTTTTATAGAAGTTAACTGACTGGTAATTATATTAAACTCATTTAAATGATCTGTCACAGATCCACCTTCAATCATTTTTAGCTTAAACAAACTCTTCATGAGAAATACCTTATTTGAGGTTGAGGGTTTTTCATATAGTTTAGCCAAGTGTTCCATCATATCCTTTGTTGTCTTTTCTTCTAATATATTGAACACCATAGATGGTTTCAGACACAACTGAATGGTTCCCAGTGCCTTTCCATCTAGAATCTCCCATTCTTCATCAGACATAGTAGTCTATATCTTTGTTTTTCCTTGCAATGGGCACCATAGATCCTTTTGATACAAATAATCTTCCATCTGCATCTTCCATAATTGATAATTTTGTCTGTTGTACTTCTCAACATTGAATTTTCCTTCTTCTATTGCTCCCACTCAAATCTAGAGGTTTCCTACTAGTTAATCAAAATACAAATGACTCTAATACCAGTTTTTAGGGTTCTGGTAGATTGGAGCAATACAGATTAACAATTATATGCAGATTAAATAACCTAGAAATAAAAATAAAGAATAACACAAAATGGATTAACACAAAAATTTAACATGGTCCACCCAATATGGGCTACATCCACAAAAACTCAGCCACCCAATGATTTTACTATGCATTGAAAAATATATTACAATCTCACAAATTACACACATTGCAACTTACATACCAGTCGCTTATAACAAGATTTTTGGAAGCTTCTAGAATTAGGGTTTTACAAAGTCATTTTTTTATTTGATTTCTTAGTAGGAAAACCTTGATGTGTTAACGTGAAAAAACCTTGATGTGTTAACATAAAAAAAATTGAGGGTTGCACCCATGAATACCTATTATCGTGGGGCTTGTTGATGGTGTTTTTTGCACAACAACAACTCAAAAAAAATATAAAATATCTTATCACTCTTGAAAGGTTGATCTCTATGAATAAAGAGATAACCACTCAGTGATAAATGTGAAAATGTTGGTAATCACAAAGGGACCTTACAAAACAAATGTTGGAGACTCTAAAATTATCAGATTTTGCAACAGGGTGATACTTGAGCTCCTACTTTAACCACAATTCAAAGAAATAGCAAAAGGTAAGGGTTTCAGAGATCTTAAGATTGATATTACTCCTAAGATCAACAATACCAATGAAGAAATACTTGGAACAGACCAATCCCTCAAAACTAATTTCTGATCAACCCAAGCTATACCTGCAATCTCACAGAAACAGTGCAATCTTCTAAGGAATTAAAGATTTTCAAATCATGTAAATTCATTCAATCAAACTAAATAAATGCCCACAATTGAACTAAACACACAAATATTGGGTACAGGTTGACCTTGTGTAGCAAACCCACAACCAAGAAGTTGCCCAAAGTATGAACCAAAAATTGCTACAACACTCCAAGCATTAAATCACAAGCATCATTAAACTATTTAATTCTAAATCTAAAATGCATTCAGATATTCCCAAGCAATTTCAAAGATAGAATAAGAACCATGTGAGATTAATCAATCCAAAGTAGGCACCGATAATAACACAATGTCTTCACTTATATTGAATCACCAGTAATAGCAGAAATTATGATATTTCATTACATCACTTGCATAAAATATGACTAACTTCTAACTCTAACCTTCTACTCTAATCTTCTAGTCTGTCTTCTATCTAATTCTAACAAATTAACTAACTGTCTAACCTCCAACAACCTACTTTTCTAACAATAACCTGATCTTTTTTTAACCTTTCTAACCCTTAAAAATGAGGTGAAAAGCCATACTTATAGAGATCTCATCTCGTGCGACCTCAAGCTAGGGTTACAGAGAAGGTTGGCCACCAACCAAATCAGCCCAAAAAGCCTACGATAAATTTCTACCCTGCATCGAATGCATGAGGCACCTTCCTCAGATCGACCTAGGATCTTTGCAAATCCTGATCAGACAGAATGAACCCCACAAGTCCCATCCGCCATTAATGCCTCACCCATGTGAAACAAAAGAATGGAAACACGCGTGCAATGCAAGTTTGAATATGATCCACCGATCAACATTTGAGCTGGGCACATGACCAACTCTGATGGAGTTAAACCAGCTTGAACTTTCCATGCCACGTCCACCTCGAATGAATGACCATCGAACGCGCCGACCTTTTGTGTACGGATGGGTTTCGTTTGACCGCGGATGTAATATGTACCTGACTGTATCTCGCAATATCATCAAAGTACGCCCATCCTTCCTTCAGCCCCGATAGCAACAACCTGCCCGATCCAATCTGCATTTAAAAAGGCCATAATCAATACTTAATATAGCATCAAAATCCGAGCTAATCCACCAGAGTCCCAAAGGAAAAAAAACCACGCACAAACCCAAGCGAAAATACAACCAAAACCAAAAAAGAGCAGAAACAAAACCAAAACAAAAACAAAAACAGAGGCGGAACCAAAACCAAAATAGAAACAGAGACAAAACAGGCAGAGGTGGAACCAAAACCAAAACAGAAATGGAAACAAAATAGGCAGAAGTGGAACCAAAACCAAAACAGAAACGAAAACAAAATAGGCAGAGCGGAACCAAAACCAGACAGGACCCTTTGCCAAGTACCAAGCTCAATTCCCACCCCGATTCTGGTTCCAATGAAGGAAAGGAAGACCAAAGAAGACCTAAGGGGAAGAAACCAACCCAAAGGCTGAAAACAGCTAAGCGAAACAACAAATATGTGAAGGCGGAACTAGAACGGGAACCGAACCGAACCGTGAACTTTCTTAAGGTTCAGAGTTTAGTTCCATCTCGACCCTACCTTTGACAAATGAAAGAGAAAGGAAAACCAAGAAAAACCTAAGGGAAGAAACCAACTCGAAGGCTAAAGACAAGCAAAACAACGAAGAAAACAAGAAGGCAAGAAGTGGAGCCAGAACCGGAACCAAAACCAGAATGGAAACTGAACCATGAACTTTTTTAAGGTTCAAAGTTCAGTTTCATCCCAGTTTCACCTTCGACAGAACAAAAGAAACAAGACCTTAGGAGGAAAAGAACAACTCCCAAGACCCAAACAAAAACACTAAGGACAAACAAAAGGCAAAGGGAACCCACCTCCAGAGAGGACATCCACAAGATTCCAAAACCACTAGAAACTCAACACAAAGGCACCTTACAACCAAGACAAGCACTCAAGAATAGTGCAAAGTAACCCAACCCCAAGATTCTCAAAGACAAGCTCAAAAGGCACAACCACAGAAAAGGGCCAAAATTCCAGGCAAAAAGGGGTTCCCTACTTTCAGTGGGGCATGTGTGCAAAATTGCACAACAAATGGCGACTCCACTAGGGAAATGCTCTAGAGCATTTCAATGACAAACTGGAATCAACCCATAATCTTTGGTTTCACAGACCAGATATGGATGAATCAAGTTACCTATGGACAAGGTTTCAAAAATCACAAACAAGCAAATATTTCCTATAGCAGGGTCAAAGTGTGTGTATATGCATTCATTTCCTTTTCCCTCAGTGGCAACAGGGACCAAACTTAGTCTGATGGGCTACATAAGGATTCCAACTCCAAAAGCAACCTGGATAAAGCCTTGCTGCTAGTCGGGCATCCATAGCCCCGGTGAGGTTATCACTATGACCCTCCCTAGCATAGCTCTACTGCCAGCCAAGCGTCCATAGCCTCGGTAGAGATACTAGGATACCCCTGATAAGGTGAACATTTCTTTTGATTTTCAAAATTTTCTTTTCTTTTGACATTCTCTTTGAAATCTTTTAAACCTTCTCTTTCACCTTGCAAGCCATGAAGCCCACACTCAAGGATGAGAACCACAGCAGCACTAAAGAAAAATGTAATATTTTTCACCCAATCAGACCTCACAAGGACCATATGCAACCTTGGAAACCTTAATATTTGTGTGTACATATGAGCCCCAAATACATTCTGGAATTTGACTTAATCAAGTGACTCCAATTCCAAGCATATGCAACATTAGACAAAGGAAATCCACCAACTGACTCTGAAAAGATGATTGAAGTTTGTAAAAGAAATCCTTAGAAAAACCCCAGGCAAGCAACCAGTCATATAGATGCAACAAACCCAGAAGAAAGCCAGAACCCAAAGCAAGAGCAGAGCAAAAAGAAAAACTGACCAAAGCGAACCAACATAGAAACAAAACAATAGAAAGGAAACCTAATATACCTATGTACAAGGAAAGAGCTGTAAACAACTCAGGATTGGAAATAATGCTTTAGATACTGCCCGTTGACAGGCAACGGGATATTTTCTCTAGTGAGAGTTTTCAAACAGAAAGCATTATCCCCCAGAATTTTTGTAAGCTGATGAGGGTTGAGCCAAAGTCTGTCAAATTTTCCATGCTCCCCTTTTTAGTCATAGGCTTTATCCTAGCAGAGAACCAAGTTAGAGATTCTAAAGGCTTTCACCTTGGCTCTCCTATCAAACCATCTCTTCACTACACCTTGATGTTTGACAAAGTTTTCTAGGGCTTCATCTCTTCTCTCTTCAAGGTGTAACAGTTCAACGAGATGGAATTCACACTTTTCCTCTTCATCATAATATTCATTAATAAATTGCAAAGTAGGGATCTTTAGCTGGATAGGAAACATAGGTTCCAAACCATACACTAAGTGATAAGGAGAGGTTCCTAAGGATATTTTTTGTCTAGTGTGATCTGCCCAAAGAGAAAATCTATGTTGGGTTTGCCAATCCTTGGGGTTCTTCTCTAATAGTTTACGGATGACTGTCAAAAGGTTCTTATTAGAGGACTCAACCAACCTATTAGCCTATGAATAGTAATTTGATGCAAATTTTATTGCAATCCCATGATCATAAGCCCAGTTAGAAAACTTTAATGATGCAAAATCAAGACCATTATCACAAACCAAAGTCAATGGACATCCAAAGCAATTAATAATACCTGACTCAATGAAATTGATTACCACTTCTGAAGTGCATTGTTTGCATGCAAGAGCCTTGGTCCATCTAGTAAAGTAATCAATCATAATAAGAATATACCTGTGGCCCACAAATGAAGGTGAATTGATTGGTCTTATAAAGTCCATTCCCCATTGTGTAAATGATTTTACCTCTATGACCGGCTGAAGTGGAAGGGTTGCACATTTCTCCTTACTTGTTGCAGTCTGACATACATGGCACATCCTCACATGGTTATGTGTGTCTTTGAACAGGGTAGGCCAATAATAGCCTACCCTCAGGATCTGATTTGCAGTGGAAGGTGTTGAGCCATGGCCTGTGCCATACTTGCCATGAAATTTAGTCATCACTCTCCCAACTTCTTCCTTTGCTAGGAATCTCAAATAAACCCCCTCATGAGTTCTCTTGTACAAGATAATTCTCTTCATCATAAAACTGCCACTCTTCAAACATAGAGCTCTCATTTGTACTGCATTAAGGTGTTTAGGGCATTGCTGGTTCAACAGATAGTAAATAATTTCATCATACCAGTCTCCTAGAGACACTTCTTGGAGGTAATATTGTTGAGTTGTGAGGTCAGAACCCATCTCAGCCATTGTATTTGTCAATCTCTGCCCTCTTACCAATTTCATGGGCTGGATCTCAATATCATACTCCTGCAACATAGTTACCCACTTGGCTCTACATTCTCCCAACTCATTCTACATTAACAACAACTTGATTGACGGATCAAGTACTATAGAAAATACCTTATTTCTCAAAATATAGTGTCTGAACTTCTTCATAGTTCAGACCAAGGCATAGGCTTGTTTTTCCACATTAGGGTATCTCAATTCCACAACCTTTAAAGGGGCACTCATAAAACCTATGGGATGTTCATCACCTTGATCAAACTTTTGAGTTAACATTCTAGTATAGGAGTGATTAGAAGCAAATGAGTATATGTAAAAAGGTTTGACATAATTCGGACTTACCAATATTGGGGCTTCAGCAATGGCTCTCTTGATTTCTGCAAATGCCTCCTTAGCTTTTGCGCTCCATTCATTTTTTTCTTCTTGTCTTAGCATAGCATTCAAGGGCTTCACTATTTCTGCAAATCTAGTGATAAAATTTCTAACAAAGTTTATTTTCCCAAAGAATGAATTCATTTCCTTTATGCTTGCAGGAGGCTGAATTTTTAGTATAGCCTCTACCCATTCTGAAACAACATGCCTTAACAGCTTTCCTTTAGTGACTCCAAAGATGTACTTCTTTGGATTAAGTGAGATGCCAAAATCTCTGCATCTTTGGAATACTTGGCATAAATCTGCAATATGATCACCTCTCCTGTTATAAAAGACTATCAAATCATCCATGTAAATGATGATGCACCTACCAACAATGTCTTTGAAAGAAATATCCATTGCTCTCTGGAATGTAGCCCCGACATTGATTAATCCAAAGGGCGTTCTTCTATAAGAAAAATTTCCCCATTTTGTAGTAAAGGTAGTTTTGTGCCTATCCTCATATTGTACCATAACTTGATTGTATCCAGAGTACCCATCCAAAGAGGACATCATTTGAGATCCATTGACAACCTAGAGTACCTCATCCAGTGAGGGGACTGGATAATTGTCCTTTTTTGATGCCCGATTGAGATTCCTGAAATCAACACATAGTTTGATTTCTCCATTTTTTTTCCTTACTGGAACCAAGTTTGCAACCCATGTTGAATGTTTTATTGGAAATATTATTCATGCTAAAATTAGCTTCTGCACCTCAATCTAAATGGTAGGTTCCAGTAGAGCATTAATTGGCCTTTGTCTTTGCCTGAATGGCTTAACATTTGACTTCAAGGGAATAGTATGTGTGATGATTGAAGTATCATATGTCTTTAAGTCATCATAACTCCATGCTATCACATCTTGATAGGTGTACAATGCTTCAATACTTCCTCTCCTCTCCTTTGGAGTGCACACCTTACCAATAAGGACATTTTTGACACCATCCTGAGTCCCCATGTTGTATGTTTCACATTGGTTGCTGAGAGACTCCCTTTTGGCTTGCTGCTCCTGATCTTTTATCTTATCCAAATCAAAAATTTGTTCTAATTGCACCATGCCTCTTGGGATAGTGTTAGTTTTCATGTTGATGACCCCTTTTAGGTCCATTTCAGCCTCTTGAGGTTCTGCCTCATCAATCACCTAGGAAGCAAACACATCACAACTAGTGATAAAATCAAGAATATGCTTATCATCCTCAAATACCTAGAAATTTGTGACGTTGTCAAGCACTAAGGGTACTAGGGTGAGCTCCATAGTGAACTTCTTCAAACCTAAGAGTGATAAGGGTTGTAATGTACTTGTTGCTTGTGCCGAAGAATCAGCAGTTTGATTATTACTTCGGGGGATCAACTGAATGTTGAAGGAATCAAATCCTTCAATGAGATCCCATACTCTGTGCCTATAGTTGGTCATTCTTCTATTATGGCACAAGTATTGTTTCCTTACTTGTTTAACTACCAGCTTAGAATCTCCAAACACTTGCAAGATCTTGACTTTCTTTCTCAATGTCATTAATAATCCATGGACCAAAGCCTCATACTCAACTACATTATTAGTGCATTGGAACTGGATTTTATGAGCAGAAAAATAAGTTTTACCTTTAGGGTTGATCAGTTCAAATCCTGCTCTAGCACCCTACATTGATTTGGATCCATCAAATCTCAATGTCTAACAACCATCAGCTCCTGATTTATTTGAACTAACCTTGTCCTTGCTACTGCTTGAAGGCTCTTCAGGAGGCCTTGGTTTCTTTCCTTTTTTATCATTTTGAGCGCTTTGTATGTCCAACCTAAAAATTGGGGGTGGATTAATAAATCTTTGTATCTGATCCACTACAGTTTGGCATAGGCAACACTCCGGCTCAGAGTGAGGGGCATTGTCAACTCTGCACCAATTAAGGAGAAAAAATTATTTGAAATTCATATTTCTACCCAACTGAAACTAATCCTCCACACACTTCTGGATAAACTCTTGGAAATTATCCAACAAGCTGAGTTGTCTATCTTCCTCATCATCAAGTTCCTCAATTTTTTCAAGCAGTGCTTCAGAATTTTTGGCTCCTAATGGAGATTCATTAGAGAATCCTTGCAACATAAATACTTCTTCTATGTCTAAAATAAGGGCGGCCAGGACATAGTTCCCCATGTTGACTTCTGACACAAATATCTCATTCGAAGTATTCTGATATTCAGTGATCACATACTTCATTTTGGGCTCTCTTTCAATTATGATTTGATTTGGGACTCCTTTCTAGGGGAGCCACATGTGAGAATGATCTGTGGATGTATATCCATTTAGTGCCTTGGTGAAATCTCGACCCAAGATCAAACCATAAGTGTTAGGAATATCCGCCACCTGAATATTAAGTACTTATTGCACTCTAGGATTTGAAGCAACTTGCATGGGGATCATGTTTAGTTCTCCCACTATATTTACCTTTGTCTTGTCTAATTGCATGAAATTCTTCTGAGAGGTTGTAGGGGTAATACCTAGAGCCCTAAAAATGGAAAAAGGCATGGCATTCATAGATGCTCCTAAATCTAGAAGATAATTGTGTCGATTCTTTCCAAAGATACAAACACAAATCAGAAAGGGAGGGGTTTCCATTTGCCCTGGAACAAACTCAACTGAGTTTCAACTTATGCAACCTGGTTCTTATCCTTTTCTTTCCCTTTGTCCCCAGGTGGTGCTTGACTTAGGCCTCTAGGTGCTTGTGAACTAGGAGGCCTGCCAACTGGCTCATCAACTGCTACCCCTTTTGGTGCTTGACTTGAATTAAAAGACCCTAGGACTATATTTCTGATTTCAAGAACCCTTAACAACTCAAAATCAGAGAGACTCACCTTTACTTTCCTAAAATCTTTAGTTACATATTTGCCTAATTGTTCCACATTCGTGTCAGTGTGGGTCTCCTTGGCATGATCAGTCTACTTATCCTTTGTTGTATCAACATTTCTCCCTTTTGACGCCTCAGGTTGTCCTCCTTTTGCAAAGTATTGTGCTGGAACATGAGGGTGGGATGGATTATTATTGGCATGTGGGTCTGGTGGAGTGGTAAAATTGTTTGGAGGAATAGATGTAGTAAATGGGCCACTAGCTAGTGGATTCTTGTTAGGCCTATTCCTCAAATCATACTTTGTTGTAGGTTGCTAAAACATATGTACTTCTTCAATACCAGCTTCTTCCTCATCCAAGGGACCATTATCATTTTTAGCTCCCTCATTAAATAAATGACAGATTTCATCTTCATTGAGCACTTGTTCAGCCTCCTCATTCTGGCTACTTGACTCATCCTCTGGTCTATTCTCTTCATCCCTCAGGAAAGGAGTAAGATTCAACACCAAAATTGGGGAATCATACGGATTTGAGGGTACCAAATCTCAAACAGTGAAGTTGTTTTCAAATTCATACTAAAAGATGGAAGCAACAGCTTGAAATTCAAAACAATCCAACTCAGAGTGTTGGCTTGTCCTATGAAGCCTGCACCACCCTGACAAAGCTACTTCGGCTAGATATACTCCATTTAGAGGTTTCTCTTGATTGGAAGGTTGGTCCAATGGAGTGCGAACTCCTCCATTGTTAGGTTTGGTATTCCATGACCTATTCTGCCTAGGTGGTTGTCTCCTTTCAAATCCTTGTCCACCTTGTTGACGTCTATCAAAGTTTTGACCAGAACCCTGGCCTCTTTCAAAATTTTGATTTATGTCAGAGTGTTGCCCTCGTGCAACATCTCGATTCTCCCTATTGTAATTTGATTGCATGCTCCTCTGAGCAGCTTGGAGTTGGCTATTTTGGCTCCTGAAGTAGGTTACCTCCATATTTAGCTTCTTCACTTGCTTGGTTAGCTCATCTAACCTTTCCTTATCAGGACTACTGTAAGGCACTAGATTTATATTGTCTGGGGGGGTATCCTGAGCAGCTTGGAGTTGGCTATTTTGGCTTAAATTTTGATTTATGTCAGAGTGTTGCCCTCGTGCAACATCCCGATTCTCCCTATTGTAATTTGATTGCATGCTCCTTTGAGCAGCTTGGAGTTGGCTACTTTGGCTCCTCAAGTAGGTTACCTCCATATTTAGCTTCTTCACTTGCTTGGTTAGCTCATCTAACCTTTCGTTATCAGGACTACTGTAAGGCACTGGATTTATATTGTCTAGGGGGTATCCTGACACTCCTCCAAGACCCACAAACTAATTCAAAACTTCTGAGTTCTGCAAATATGTAGGGAAACCAGCTTGTGGTTGTGGATGAAGGGGTTGATTGGCACCCTGTTGTGGATAGCTAGGCATTGAGTGAGCCTGAGTTATTTGATGACCTGGATGTGGAACCAAAGGCAGATGTGGAATGGGATTGATAATGGGGGTGTGATTATTCAGTGCCTAGTTAAGAGCTTGGACTTGTCCAGGGTGAGCAACTAGTCCCAGAGATGGCAGGGGTCTTGACAAGTGTTGTCTCAGATCAGTACTGACCTTAACAACATTTGTATATGCAATGAGCAAGGTAGTTGGGGGATTAGTTCTCCACTTAAGGAAGCTAGATGTGAGACTATCAAGGGCCTCAAAATAGACTTCTAAGGTAGTGGCATCATCCACAACGTAAGGTGTCTGCAATCTAGTGTATGCCCAGTGGAACCTATTATTGAATGATCCTATAGGTTCATTAACTTGTCTCTTAACCCCGAAGAATTACATGTAGATATCATTGGAACTAATGGGAAATTTAAAATTCTATAGAAATGCAGCCTCAAGTTCAACCCAATTATGAATGGATGCAACAGGCAAGTGGTTGTACCAGTAAAAGGCCTCCTCTCCCAGAGAATAAGGGAAGATTCTACATGTGACATCTTAATGATTAATCCCTCTATCCCTCAAATAGGTCTGAAAAATCCTAATATGCTCCTTTGTTTTTCTATTAGGATCACTCGTGTGAAAATTAGAGAAAAAATGCTAAGGGTTCTTGGACATACCATTATAGTTGTTGAAGGATAGAGGGGATGGGTTATTTTCCAAGAAAGCCATCGACAAAGGTGGATATGGTAATGGATGAGTGATGAACGGTTGGGATTGTTGAATAGAACCAGCCTCAGAATTGGATGAAGATGAGGTGGATAAGGGTGAGGATGATGGAAATGATGGATTGGACAATTACTCCTCCCTTCTTCTATTCCTTCTTGACCTAGTTGGAGGTGGCAGTTCTTGAAACTCTTCTTCTTCTGCTAGGGTAGATCCGGTTCTCCTTCTGAGTCTTGCAGAAGAAAGGGCATTTAGAAAATGCTCCAGCTTGCTTATTTAGGGCCCTCCTTCTAGCGCCAATCTTGTTGATGGTGTTTTCTGCACAACAACAACTTAGACAGAGTATAAAATATCCTATATCTCTTGAAAGGTTGATCTCTATGAACAAAGAGATAACCCCAAGGTCTCTCGGGTGTCAGGTCATGACAGTGCAGTGGAACCACTCGGTGATAAATGTGAAAATGTTGGTAATCACAAAGGGACCTTACAAAAAAAAATTTGGAGACTCTAAACTTATCAGATTTTGCAACAAAGTGATACTTGAGTTCCTACTTTAACCACAGTTCAAAGAAATAGCAAAAGGTAAGGGTTTTAGAAATCCTAAGATTGATATTACTCCTAAGATCAACAATACCAATGAAGAAATACTTGGAATAGACCAATCCCTCAAAACTAATTTCTGATCAACCCAAGCTACACCTGTGATCTCACGGAAATAGTGCAATCTTCTAAGAAATTAAATATTTTCAAATCATGGGCATTCATTCAATCGACCTGGATAAATGCCCTCAATTGAACTAAGCACACAAATATCAGGTATAGGTTGACCTTGTGCAGCAAACCCACAATCAATAAGTTGCCCAAAGTATGAACTAGAGATTGCTACAACACTCCAAGCATTAAATCACAAGCATCATTAAACTATTTAATTCTAAATCTAAAATACATTCAGATATTCCCAAGCAATTTCAAAGATAGAATAAGAACCATGCGAGATTAATCAATCCAAGGAAGGCATCGATAATAACACAATGTCTTCACTTGTATTGAATCACCAGTAATAGCAACAATTCTGATATTTTGTTCCAGCACTTGCGTAAAATATGACTAACTTCTAATTGCACAATAGGTTTGTCACCGCCGAACCCCCATTGTCAAGGGCTGCCACCCTCGAACCCCTACTTGAGGCCCAACCCGACCTCGAACCTCGACCATGATACTTTATGACTGTATAGTATTTGAATGATCAATCACCACATATCAAAAATGGCTCAGCCCCAAACCACGACAAGGATACGTTACGAGTGTATAGTATTTGCATGATCAGCCGCCACATATCAACAATCTCCCACTTGGAGATTGATTAGGCCCTCCACACCAAACAAAAACATAGTTAAATTTCAAAATCAATAAACTTTATATTAATAGTACATATGGATGAATTTCATAATAGATACTTTTCTATTTAGAATTACAAGTTATTATATAAAAGAGCAATTATTTATTTTGAACTTAGCATAAATTTAGAGGTTTACTCTTGTAGTATAATTTGTTCATAAATATCCATATCAATAAAAGACAATATTATATTGGTTTAATGATTCATGAAGTTCTAGGGAGAGTGATTTATATAGATGTGATCTTAATTAAGAGATAGTCAATTTTAGTAATCTCAAATTTAACTTTATTCATATTTCTATTGAATTAATACCCTCTTATAAAAGGAATTTGTCTTTAAAATGATAAAGTTGAAACTTATGAGATTAAACATATAGAATAGAATTAACCCTTTGATTATAAATTCATGATATATTTCAAAATAAGTATACATTGTAATCATCAAAATTTTGATTGAAAAGGTGATTATATTGAGCTTGTGAATTTCAAATGAAAACCAAAAATAATTATTGAAAGAAGACTTGTGAATATTAAAAAGAGTATAAATGAAGTGGAGATAAAATAGAAACATTATGATGTTGACAATGCCGCATGAAATATGAATGTATTTATTTTCACTATCTTCATTATGTTGAGAGACATTCTACAGTTGCATTTAGATGGAAACAACCCGTCTACATAAAAGACTCCCAAGATTCAAATTGATGCCCAATCTAAAGGTTGAAATTTGCAACGTAAGAAGGTAAGGCGTTACAAGCAAGAAAAATGGATGGTAGTGGATGAGTAGTTCCTAAAATGATTATTAAAACAATTTTTTTTGGTGGATAATTTATTTTCTCTCAACATTAATTTAAGTTGCTACTTGTACTCGTAATCCAAAAGTAATTCATCCTTTTCATGACACCATCCAAAAGCTAAACCAGACTATGGTGGCCCATCCTTGTAATTATGATCACCTCTATAATGCAATCATTCTTGCCGTGTCTACACGCTTTAGAAATTTGTTTCATTGCTATGACCTCCTCCATCTCTTATAAAACCCCTCTGTAAACTAGTCTAAATCCTTCTTGCTTGAGCTTTTCATCCTCGCTAAAGAAATTCATTACAACAATGAGCTCTAATAAGGTGAACCTCCATGGGCCCTAAGAATCCTTCTCATCCAAGGTCGTATCAATGTAATCTTTTGTCGTTGATATTGTTTTGCATTTGGTCTTCATATAACGACACTGCAAGCACAAGTTAGTTGAACAATAGGCCACAACCAAATAACCTAACACAATAGGCACATAAATAAATACAGTTTTAAATACCTTCTCATCCTTTTTATTTTATTTTCATCATTGATGGGGTTTGAACTCTTGATCTTCCCAAGAAAACAGTGTATGAGTATTGGTGCCCATCCTTATTACGGTCAAGAAGCCAATATTGACGTCCTCCAGGACAATCTTGATAGGTCTATGGGTGTGAAGAACAATTAGGGAATCATGTACTAGATTCTTCACTTATATATCTCTTCCCTAAAGATTTTCATTGTGGCGCTAAGCTCTAACTGGGTTCTCAGTAAAATAACCTTATCACCATGATTTTTCCAATATAATTATTTTTTATATACACATAGCATTACATTGTCTTTCGTAGGTAATTGCATTATAATTGAAGACTAAAGGCATAGGGAATGAGGGGTCGTGTGTGTAAAATAGCAAAGAACAAGTGGCTATAAGAACATACACAAAGTAATCACATAAGGAGATCTGCATGGATTTTTTGATGACAAGGATAGGAAATGGAAAGAAGGGGCACTTGTCATGTTCATATGCTCAATGTGGTGTTCTATTATTAATAAAAATTTGGCTTTCAAGCTTCCACATGATCTTGCACAAAGGATCATCATATTTTATAGGTGTTGATTCTAGGGAATCATTTATTTAATTATGATCTCCTACTTTATGAATTTAGTTTCCTAGAATTTGCTTGGTATGGTTTATCCCCGATCTCTAAGATTCGTTAAAGCAATTGTATAGGTCTAATTTGTATTTTCTAAGTTCACAACACCCTTCAAGATTGGATTTACACTAATGTGTTCAAATTTATAGAAGATTCTTTGGCAAATGTTAAACTTAAATATTTAGAAAATCCTTGTACGATGGGTTTACAATCAATGGATTTCAAAAATCATTTAGGATTCTCTAGGGTGCTTTACCTTATGAGGTTGGATTCAATTGCTAAAGACAATTTTAAGGAAGGTTGGGTCTTTTTTGTGCACATTTCGTGTGGCTTCATCTATATTTAATTCTTTGTATAATCTCTTGTATATTGAATCCTATTTGAATCTTAAGTTGAGGTTCCACATCACAATACATCTTGTATTGCATTTAATAAATGTGAGTGATATTTAAAGAAATATTTTTAAAATTGAGATAATTTATAACAATTAAATTATGTCCTACATTGGTGATCAAAACATCATAGGAGTATTAGGGGGTTATATGTGTGTTGAAAGAGTTTCTATAGGGGTGGATGTTACACATGACCTTGTTGTGTTATTGTTGGATGAACTCACAATGCTATAACTTTGAGTGTGGTGGAGATGTTTCATGCCATGACCAAACACTCCCACAACCTTTATCAAAATGTCAAATACAAAGCCAAGGCCAAAGGAATGGGTTGGATCCACTTTTGACAATTATCTGTCATTTAGTTGCTTGTTATTGTTGAAGTTTTCCATCAAGAAGATGACAACTAGTAAAAA
Source organism: Sequoiadendron giganteum (assembly GCA_007115665.2). NCBI lineage: Eukaryota > Viridiplantae > Streptophyta > Pinopsida > Cupressales > Cupressaceae > Sequoiadendron > Sequoiadendron giganteum. The sequence continues at coordinate 184,368,267 of CM021102.1, read as the reverse complement.
AGAAAAGTTATAATTAAAGAATTACCACAAATTGATAGTTCTATAATGTAGATTGAGGGTTCTTTTGATATCATTCAAAGTTTGTTCACCCATTTTTTGTATTAAAATTAATTATTATATTTATAAAGTATTATATTTGTTACATTTGTTTGATGGAGATTAAAATTGATTTTTTTTAAGATACATGAGATTAGGGGACAATATTAGTTTTTTTAGACAATTATGGTTTATGACTTGTTCAAAAATGTTTTTTCAAGTTGTCAACGTCTTCATCAAAGACTTCGCTTCAACAATGCTCTATGATTAGCAGACTTCCTCTTTCATTCACATTGCTTTTTTCTTTTTGATTTTTCATCACTAGAAATTAGATATGACAAGATTTATGAAACATCAAAATATATGAGTTGTTTATATATATTTTCTCTATAATTCTTATTTATTATTTCCTTTAGATTTTCTTGAATTGTGCTTAAACTCTCTTCTTATTTTTCATTGTTCTTTTTAAATCCTATAGATCAATTTTAAACCATTTCTAAGGAAATAAAATCTATTTAATATAAATTAACTTATTATAATAATGACCCTAATTTTTATTAATTATTAAAGCCCTAATTATTTAACTTATAATAAACCTTAATGTTATTATTGTTATAATTAACTATAATGATAATTAGGATTATAATAATAATTTAACCCTAAATATTGACTTATTATTATGAACTTTAATTATTATTATTATAAAAATTATAATAATGATCAACTATTAATAAGAAAGTTAATTATTAGGGTTAGGGTTCAATTAAATTTAAGATTAGGGTTCAATTAAGGTTAGAGTTAGGGTTCAATTATGGTTATGGTTTAAATAGGGTTAGGGTTTAATTACAATTAGTGTTAGGATTATAGTTCAATTAGGGTTAGAGTTAGGGTTAAGTTTAGGATTTGATTATATTAGGGTTAGGGTTAGGGTTTAGCTAGGATCAAGGTTTAATTAGGGTTAGAGTTTAGCTAGGATCAAGGTTTAATTAGGGTTAGAGTTAGGGCTTAATTAGGATCAATATTTAATTAGGGTTAGGATAAAGCTAAGGTTTAGTTAGGGTTAGGGCTAGGGTTCATTTAGGGTTATAAGAGAAATCTTCAAGTTAAGGTTAAGATTAAATTATGATTAGGGTTCAAATAAGAATAGGGTTTGGGTTCATGTTTAATTAGGGTTAAGGTTGAGATTAGGTTAGGGTTCAATTAGGATTTAATCATGGCTATAGTTAGAATCAGGGTTGTCATTAGAATTAGGGTTCATATTAGAAATATGATTACAAATAGCGTTAGACTTATGATTAAGGTTGGGTTAGAGTTAGGTTTAGGGTTCAATTAAGCTTAGGCTTAGGTTTCAAGCTCAATTAGGACCTTATGGTTAAGTTAGGTTAGGGTTAAGAACTAATTAGGCTTTAATAAGGGTTAGGATTAAGATTTGATTAGGGTTGGGGTTTAGGTTCTGTAACAGTAGATTAAAAGATGATCTTTCCAATATGATGAGATGGATAATCTGCAACTAGAATAACAATGTTAATCCTAATCTAAATAATAATCTAAAATCAAACAATAAAGAACGAGGAAATAAACATAACAAACTAACAAATTAATGGAAAGCTCTCATTGAATATGCGTTCACCCCTTCGAATTATCTTGATTGTTCTTCTCTATTTTGCCTTTTCAGTATTCTTCCCCTCAAATTTCTATGTTTGAATGCAAGCATAACTTCGTCGAGTGTCTAAGAAAAATATCAAAGATAAGTTTCTTCTCAAAAGTGTATGATTTCGAGAGGAGGAATAATGATAATGATAGGCCATTTTATAGATTTTGGGTTTTCGAACGATCGGCTCAGATCGACGAATGAGATTGATGAATTCCATGCGATGTGAGTTCTATCTCAAATAGAATGTGAGTTAGAACATGAGTTTAGGAAAGACCGTAGGATAGAGACTAAGTTAGAACGTGAGTTAGAACACGAGTTCAGGATCTTAATCTTCAAAAATAGAAGAAATAGACTTTGTATGTCAAAGAAAAAGTTAGAACTCGAAGAATAATGCATTTGAATGCAAACAGGAGTTAGAAATAGTTAATCGACTAGTTGTGATGGAGAGTTTTCTCGCAAAGATAAACAGGTGTTGAATCCAAAGATAACTGGATAACTAAAAATAGATCTCGAGTCAAAAGGTGAGTGAATGACTTAGATAACTAATTGACAGAAGAATGTGACATAAATAATTAAATATGAATTAAATGTTAATTTAATTCAACATTCAAAAATAGGAGACTTTAATTAAATAAATAAAGATAATTTATTTAATTTGACTGTTTGAAAAGGATAATATGAATAATTAAATAATAAATATTTAATTATAGATAAAGGGGGTTAAATGAATAAGTAAATAAAGATATTTAATTATAGTTGGAAAAGTATGATAAAGGGGTAATTAAATAATAAATTATTTAATTGATAGATAAAAGGGGAAGAATTAATTAGTTCACAACATAATTAAATAAATATGATTTGTTTAATTAATCAAGTTGAATAAAGGATATTTATAAATTAATGAATTAATAAAAAAGGGGTATTTAATTAATAGAGGAAATATGTGTTAGAAAGGTTAATTAAATAATTAAAATTATTTAATCAAGACCACAGACTATAGAAAATGATGTCAAATGTGTACTCGTAGGCCTAGACCAATTTTCGGTATCTACAGTTTGCCCCTCTTTGATACAATGTTGGTACATCATTGTGTCAAAGAAAATATGCCCTGATCATGCCCCAACATGAAATAGGTTAAGGTATGCCCCCTCGGGAAAATTGACAAATTTTTGAAAGTTTCAAAAAAAATCAAGAAATATTCTCGATAAGTCAATTTGATAGTCAGAAATGCTATGGAGTTGATGGAATTGAATTTGGAGATGATACGGATGTGTACGGGTCATTTGAAGTGGAAAGGTTAAGCAGCCAATAAACTAGGCCTAAAGAAATTCCATTCAAACCCTACCTATAAATAGGAATTAGGTCTAAACCTAATTCATTTGCACCCGGAGGAGTTAGAAAAAGAGGAGATTTTCTCTGACTAGCTGACGAAAATGGCACCTATTCCCTATGATGCACATCGAGGATATCGGATTTGGACGTTCAGGAGACCAGCCGATGCAGGACCATCGATATGTACCCAAAAATGAACTCTTGAAAATTATTTTTGCACGTAGTTTTAGGTGTTTGAAAAGTCAATTAGCAAATGCGGTTCGTCGTGAACAACACATATGTCATCCTATTTGTCGCATTTGACTACGAAACGACGCATGTGCGAAAACACACCTAGGCTAGATTTGGCATTTTGGGGAAGGATCGCATATGAATTATAATGCACCGCATATGTATGTATGCAACACATCTACATTAGGAATAGTCACATGTAGGGTAGTGAACCACATATGTATTAGTGAAACGAATATGTAGTAGCTGGGTAGGTTGATGAAACTGCACCGCATTTGTTAAAATGCACCGCATGTGGTTTAGTGAACCGCATGTGTTGTAGGTTGAAAGGGGTTGTGTAAAAATACAACGCATATGTAATATGTACCACAAGCGAGGCTCTATGAAATGCATTTGCAAAAATGCACCGCATCTATAAAAGTGAGCGGCATTTGACTATTAAAAATTTTGAATTTTTTTCTAAGAAAAACTTGAAAATTCTTGACATCATGGTTTAAATGCAGGTGATTTTAGATCCTATATATATGCGGGAGTCATGTCCAGACACATTCAATCTGAGAGATCAGTTGACAAGTGTAGAGATTCGACTATTATGGAGACTTGGTCTACGCCATTGTTTGTTGATGCCCACTATTCAGGCGAACAGGGGGATGTTGACAACATTATGTGATCGATGGCACTCAGAGACATCGTCCTTTCATTTATTGACTGGGGAGGCCACTGTCACATTGGAGGATGTGTACAAGGTATTGAGACTGCCTATTAGAGGAGAGCAGGTTATGTATGATAGCCAACGCGGATTGACCGAGTTGGCGAGGTTCTATCAGGTAGACGACATCAGTAGGCTCGGCATCGAGTACTATGAGATCAAATGGCCAGTGTTAGTAGATAGATACGAAAAGATTGACTATATTTTGTTTAAATTAATAGGAGGGATATTTCTTCTAGATAGATAGGGTCACAGATTTCTAGTGGGATGGGGTGCTATGTTGGTTGGTATGCTGGAGAGTGAGACTAGGTATGCATGGGGTCCATGTCTACTTGGGATGTTATACTTTCATCTACATGACATTGCTTATAGAGATGCACAGTCACTGACCTGTGGGACCACTCTACTGATGGTATGGGCTTGGGTTTGTCCTCCAGTTATAGTAGAGCAATAGGAGAGATTCCCGTATGTGTTTTGATATACATGACACATTACTTAGACACATGTGGGAGACATCAGGTTTTGGAGACATGCATTAGATATTTTGGATCAATTTACATGGAGACCTTACATGGATTGTGAGGAGTGGGCAGATGAGGAGGTACATTTGGTATTCTGCAAACAGACATAGTACCTTATTGGGAGGATTGTTTCTAGTGTACATATCATTGAGCGACACTTGCCAGACATAGTTTTGAGATAGTTCGGTGAGGTTCAGTATGAGCCTTAGAGTAGAGCAGAGTTTGCTTGGTCATCCAGAGAGGTTCCATATTGGGGGCCTATGATTCTAGTAGCTACTACTGAGGCAGAGATATAGGCATTATAGCCAATACAATAGGGTTGGAGAGATGGAGCATCGGACCCAGGGATGACAGTTGTGTATGACGCATGCTGGGTAGAGCATCGGCCTATTCCTTACACGGATCAGGATCAGCCAGCACCTGTTGAGAGATGAGGCACAGGACCTAAAGGATGGCAGAAAGGTGGAGGTGCTAGATTTGGGAGAGTTGGAGGGAGAGATGGTGATGGTAGAGGTGGTAGGTGAGGACGGAGAGGACGGAGAGGGGGTCAGGTAGGTGCACTTTCACCTATCCGTGAGGCAGTTGCAGAGGATGTACCGATGTTGGACATTGGAGGGGGAGTGGATGTACAAGCTGGTGATGAGCATGGTGTAGAGGAGGTAGTGGTAGAGGAGCGTGCAGATGATCTAGATATTGGAGTAGAGGATGTTGCAGAGGATGTAGATATGGATATCGCTATAGACCCTCTAGGTGTTTTGGTAGGATATGGAGAGGATGGTGTTGAGGATGATGTTGAGGATGATGTTGAGGAGGATGCACTGATGGAGGAGCAGGAGAGAGAGATCTTAGAGATCAGATTGTGGAGGGGAGATGGGAGGAGGATGCTCCTAGGGATGGTGACAAGGAGGCTTTGGAGGAGAGACTTAGACTTATGATAGTGGAGTTTGATGCTATCAGGTTAGAGAGAGACAATGCCTACATAGATAGGGATAGTGCATTCACTAAGAGGGACAGTGCTCATACAGAGAGGGATAGTACACTTATGTAGAGAGATCGGGCTATAGCTCAGAGACAGGAGATAGAGCAGCAGTTCACACAAGTTAGACGCCTTTGCAGTGGGTCCTCATCTAATGGCATGGTACGAGAGTTAGTCTGATCGATTGAGAGAGCCACCTATTACAAGGACTTATATGAGGTAGTGGTGCCAACAAAGAGATGGGCTCCTAGCTTTTTAGAGGTGCGAAGTTAGAGATCACAGAGCAGGAGTCAGAGGACACAAAGTACAGAGGGTGTGGTAGGACCATCAAGGGCAGATCCATATGAGAGGCCTTCCACCTCGTAGAGAGAACCTTTGAGGATTTTCCCACCACCTTCACCATGTGACAACAGTGGTAGTGGGACACGATGACAAGGTTACATATGTATACATTGTATTTTGATCAGAGAGCCTGCGAGCTCATGTTTTATTTATGGATACATTCAAACATTGTACTGTGACACACTATTTTGAGTGATATATATATATATGATTTTGGCGGCTTCTATATGATATGTAGTTCTATTTTATGGATGATGCATTATTTCTACATGATTATGTTTCCTAGATGATGTATGTACATGTGTTATAAATGAGTGTTTCTACATGTTATGAGTTATGCATTTTGTAATGATATGGATGTCTTAACTTACTTATGATAATGGATGCAATGTTCTATATAATGCTTATTTATATGTGATGGTAATATATACATGCGATGTTTACATTATGTATGTTATGATGATAAAATGCCTATTATGTCATGATTTTAGATGTATGCAATGAAGATGCTAACGTTACTATCTATATGTTTGAAATGTAATGCAACTATGTGAAATGCTTATTGAATGTATGCGAATGCAGATGATCTAATGTTTTGATTGTATCACAGGACTTTATCATTATGTTAACGAAGAGAAATATTAGGATGAAATGAATTCAGAATGTTAGTAAGAAATAATTAAGGTTGATTAATTGAGATAAACTGTAATCTTCGATATAGTGCCAAAATATGCTATGCTTGCTTGTTATCATCATTGGGCGAGACATGACACAAATGGATAGTACACACTATGATATGAGATAGACCATAGTGTACAAATTCATCCATCTGCGAAGAACAAATAGTCACAGACAAGGAGTGTCTTAACTCATACTAAGGACAGTATTGCCCCAGTCATTTTGTTGAGACAAACCACAAACCGCAGACAAATAAAAGACTGGTCATGAGATGTCATTGCTCCTCTAAATCCTTGATAGGACATCCTTGAGGAAACTAGTAACATGACTCAAAAACCAATGTTTAAAAAGACAGTTGACAGACAACAGCCAAAGAAAAAGAGTCCCGAGACATCCTTTCTTCTCTAAATCCTTCAAGGGACATCCTTGAGAAAGCTAGTAACCGAACTAATTCACAAATCGATAGAAAGATAAGACAAAATAAGATTAAATTCATAAATCCAAATAAAAGTATTCACCAAAACTTGATTTTGTAGGACTATTTGATGTTGATGTTTGACATAGCATAATGTGAGAGAATGACACATACTGCATAAGACGTTGAGTCTGGTTTCGACCTGGTGACTATCTATATAAGGCATGACAAAGTCTGGTTTTAGAAAGACACATGTCATATAAGACATTGGAGCTTGATGACGTTGAACTGATAAGCTACATGAGACTATGAAAATTTGATGACGTCTATTGACAAGAAAGCCATATCTTGTGTAAGACATAGGTTGATTGCTTTGAAAATGTGTTTGATATTGACTTGATGACTTTGAGATGTTTTTCCTTGTTCATGCATGACTTGTTTTGATTCCTTGACTGATAATCTAATGTGTGTGTATAGATAGTGTATGACATGAGATGATACCCTCAACTATGATATGCAACTTGTGTGATAATGACTATGTGTGAGAAACCCTATTGGATTGACCTAGTGTGGTCTTGGGAGCTCATCAATTGATTAGCCTTGCCTACATTGTATATGCAGAGACCTCGTAGTTCGACACGACCAATGACTTTGAATGTACAAAGCATCATGATTTTAAATGTGTGTGATACATGACAAACCTAGACTGACAAACCTAATGCCTCAGGGGCACATCGATTGATGGCCTTGCCTACATCCTAGTCGTAGAGGCAATGTAGTTCGACTATGACTGACTAAATATGACTGACTTGACTCTATTTTTGGTATTTTCTGACATGTTTTGATTTTTTTGGATTTTTGAAGTTTTCTAATGTTTTGGGGATTTTTTAGGACATTTTTGATGGTGTGACATTATGTACAAAGTGTCAGGGCATAGAACGAGGATTTTCCCCTAGTCAGGAATAAGACGTGCAAGATGGAGTGAGTAATGTGATGGAATGGACATTAGATGTCAATCGTTCCAAGCAATGGATAAGACAACCATTTATTATGAGTGATGGTGAAGAAGTCTGAATAGAATGATGGTAGACGAAAGAGCGAGCTTGACTACACATGGCACTTGTTTGCCAGGTTTTCACCATGGTACTTATCCATAGTGCCACCGAAGCGGTTTTCACTATTGGATGGATTTATTTCTCTTTACTTTTTTATTTTCTCAATTTTTTGGTGTTACAAAGACGCTTGTTTGCCAGGTTTTCATCAAGGTAACCATTTTTTATTTTTTTTGTATTTTCCAAGATTAAGACATGGATTCTCAAAAGCTAAGAATAGAACCTCTTTAGATGTAGACTATTGATAGGTGACAAAAGCAGCTCTCCTTCAGGAGTAGAGAGCTGGTATGCTCCTGACCCAAAAGCTTCGGTGATGATATAAGGCCCCAACCAGTTAGGTTCAAATTTACCTAGTTTTTCTCATTCAGCTTGGTTCTTAGGATTCTCCATTAATACCAGGTCACCAATGTCAAAGTGTATTGAGAACCTTCCTATTGTAGCTACGGCGAAGATGATTTTGATATGCTTGCAAATGATCTAGCGCTTTCTGTCTTCGTTCATCCAGTAATTCTAGCTCTTGTAACCTAGAGACACAGTATTCTTCATCGTCAATATGACCCTTCAAGGATACCCTCAGGGAAGGTATTTCAACCTCAATAGGTAAGATAGCTTCGGATCCAAATATGAGGGAATATGGAGTGGTGCCAGTGGGAGTGCAGATGCTTGTACGATAAGCCCATAAGGCAGGATTAAGTTGTAGGTGCCAATCATGACCAATGTCATTAACAGTCTTCTTCAGAATTCTAACAATGGTTTTATTAGATGCCTCGGCTTGGCCATTACCTTGTGGGTAATATGCGGTGGAGAAATGGTGTTTGATATGGAATTTGTCACATAAATGGCGTACTTCTTGGTTCTTGAATGGGCGGCCATTATCTGTGATTATGGATTGGGGTACACCATACCGACAAATGATATAGTTTAGGATAAACTTAGATATTTGTGTGTCGGTAATGTAGGTCATGGGAATAGCTTCAATCCATTTGGTGAAGTATTCGGTGGCGGTTATGATGAATTTATGGTCGTTGGATGATGGAGGGTGTATCTTACCTATGAGGTCAAGTCCCCATTGGGTGAAGGGCCATGGTGAAGTAATTGGATGAAGCTCCTGTGTTGGTGCTCTTATCAAATCCCTATGTATCTGACATTGTCTACATTTCTTTACAAAGATGTATGAGTTTTTCTCCATTGTAGGCCAATGATAACCTAGTCTCATAATCTTATGGGCTAAAGTAGGACCACTCAAATGAGATCCACATATACCCTCGTGTACCGCTCGCAAAGTTGTTTGTGCTTCTTTAGCATTGAGAGATCTCATTAGGGCGTTATCTAAGGTAGGTCTATACAAGGTTTCTCGGATGATGGTGTACTTAGCTGACTTTTAGATGAAGGTTTGACGTTGTTTATTGGACAAGTCTTGAGGTAAAGTTTGGTCAGTAAGATAGTCAAATATGTCTTTATACCAAGGAGACGTAGGACCAAAAATGGTACACACCATCACAGTATCAGGGACATCATAGGTGGGGACCAACAGCTGTTCAACCAAAAAATTGAACTTAGGCACGTTACTCAGAATATCCAACAAGGAACCCACGGTTGCCATAGCATCTGCAGCTCTATTCTGGATACGTGGTATTTTTTGAAAAGTAATGTCATTGAAATACTGCTTGAAACTATCAGCCATATGCTTGTAAGGAGCAAGCTTCTCATCCTTAGTCTCATAATCATCATTTACCTGCCGAATTACCAGTTGAGAGTTGCCAAAAACATGTAGACTCTTGATCTTCCACTGAGCTGCCATTTTTAACCTTATCACCAAGGCCTCATACTCTATTATATTATTGGTACAAGGGAAAGCAATCCTAAATGATTTAGGAATGGTATCACCTTGAGGTGTAACAAATACGATACCGGCTCCTGAACCATGATTCGTATGTGACCCATCAAAGTACAATTTCCAATTGGTTTTAATGTCAATGTTGAAGAGAAATTCATCAGGAAAATCTGCCACTAATGGATGATCTGCCTTCATAGGTACATTAGCTAACTGATTTTCAATCACCTATCCTTTTATAGCCTTCCTCTTGACATACTGAATGTCATACTCGCTAAGTATCATAACCCATTTAGCCAATCAACATGTTAATGCTGCCTTAGGAGGTATTTAAGTGGATCAATCTTTGCAATTAACATTGTTTATCGATTGAGCAAAGACTACCACAAGACAAGCACGTTCTATGTTGTTGTAATTCAATTCATAGCCCACTAAGGTACGAATGATGTAATAGACTGCTCTCTCATGACCTTGATCATCGTGTTGTGTGAGAAGAGCCCCTAATGCCAACTGAGTTGTTGAAAAGTATAGTATCGATGGTTTTCCCTCTGTAGGTGGTATTAAGACTGGTGGAGTGAGAAAATAGTCCTTGATTTGTTGGAAGGCTTCCTGACATTTAGGTGTCCACACAAATGGTACTCCTTTCTTGAGCAGATGTTGAAATGGGTGTATTTTATCTGCCAGTTGTACTATGAAATGCCTAATGGACTGTAATCTTCCCTGTAGGGTTCTGAGTTGACCAATGCTAATTAGAGGAGGCATTTCTATTATAGCTCTTACCTTCTCTGGATCTACTTCAATGCCTCTTTGAGAGATGATATACCCTAACAGTTTCCCTGATCTCACTCCAAAGACACACTTCTTTAGATTTAGCCTGATGTTGTAATTCTCTAGCCTCTGGAATATCTTGTTTAAAACCTTCAAATTATCTTCCCTTGTTTCTAATTTAGCTATAATGTCATCTACATAATCTTCCATGAGAGTATGTACAAAGTCATTGAAAATTGTAGTCATTGCCCATTGATAGGTAGCTCCTGCATTCTTAAGGCCAAAAGGCATAACATTCCAACAATATGTGCCCCATGGACATGTGAAAGCTATCTTGTGTTGGTCTTCAACTGCTATTTTAATTTGGTTATATCCAGAGAAACCATCCATGAGGGATAGCATCTCATATCCTGCTATAAGATCTACTATCATGTCGATATTTGGCAAAGGGAAGTCATCCTTAGGACATTCCTTATTGATGTCTCTAAATTTTGTGCAAATGCAAATGCCCCCAGTTTGTTTAGTCACTGGTACAAGATTTGATATCCAATCTACATAGTCTATTGTCCTTATGAATCCTACATCCAAGAGTTTCTTAAGTTCTGCCTTGACCAATAGAGCAATTTGCGGATGCATTTTCCTTAACTTTTGTTTGACTGGCTTAATACCTGGCTATAGTAGTAAATGGTGCAATATTAGGTTTGGATCAAGCCCAGGCATGTCAGTATACGACCATGCAAATTTTATTTGTCTCTTTGTGAAGAAGTCCTTAAACTCAGGTTTTTCTGTCTCTGTTAAAGAAGCTGCAAAATATACCTTCCGAGGATTCTCTTCTGTACCTATGTTAACTTCAACAGATTCTTCTACTAGCATTGGTGAATTTTCTTGTTCAAAAGGGATAATATTTAGACCTCTATCCTTGGGTGCCTCTGAGAGGTTTTCGCCCTCGGATATGTCCTTTATTTTGACTTTTTCTTCGTCCAAAGGCGCCTTTCGATTTTCACCTAGGGACTCATCATATTTATTTTCATTATTATTTCTTTTTATTCTCATTTTTTGTGACTAGAGGTGTAAATAGACTCCCCAAAATATGCTTTGTCGTCCAAGTCTATGGTAAAACCAAATTTATGATCCTCTCGTGGTAGGCCTTCTCTAAGTCCCATGAACTCAGCAATTGCTTCGTCATTCTCGAATGTATCTATGATAGGTGTACCTTGTTGATCCCAGTCGATAAGTTTGGGATATATAAGGGGTATGTCATCATCAAAGTTTTTAAAGGTAGCTACTGACAAGGTGAGTATAGAATGGTTGACATGGTCGCAAAATTTTTGGCCTAACTCCTTCTTATTCTTCCTCCTAGGGGTAGGTATACTCTAATGTGGGACTATAGTAAGGGTGGAATCATCAGAAGATGGTTTGTCAAGTGCCCAAGATGCATGATCAAGGGTTTCCCAATAAGTTATTTTTCCATTCTTCTTTAGACACATGTTTCCTAGGACGGGGACTAGATGGTTTTGGTACAGGTTTCACATTTAGGTCCAATTCTCCAAATAGAGCATCTATGTTCATGGTATTGGTAGATGAAAGGGAATCCCATTCACAATCGCTTGAGTAAGGGGATTCATCATAAATTGGGGGTTTGTCGTAAACTGGGGGAAGTGGTTCATGAGATATATTGATGTTTGCACAAGCACTCACTTCCTCTTGAAATGGTGATGAAGTACTAGGAAACCCAATTCTAAGAAGTTGACACCCTAGCCCTAGGTATTTCGGTCGTGGGTAGACAGTGATCTATTCCGTCCTTCCATTTTGATATAGTCCTAACCCACTGTGCCTATCATAGCCTTCATTTTGCATTATATTAAAGCCTTTTCCATACTGGTCCTTAGCTGTTTGAATAGACGGGAAGGGGTATTCATTGTCTTCTTGATACAACCAAGAATCACCTTGATCCATAATTTCTTCACTTAACTCTCCCCATTTGGTCAATGTCATTGTAGGGGGAACATGAAATGTGACCACTAACTGTCTTCTATTAGCCATGGGTAGGCCATATGCCTTAGGTGGAATCAGTTGACTGACATAGTATGATGCCTTTATATGATATTCGCCATAGCCCTTGTCTTGGATCTCAAGCTTAGGAGTGGATGTTGGTGGTTTGAATGAAATGGACTTAGTGAGATGTGATGGGTCAACGTATAAGGATAAAGTGGATGATGAAGCTTCTTGGTTAACTAGTACTTGTCGTTGTGGAATTTCCCTTAGGCTTGTACAATACTGAAAAGGATCTGGATCACTATCAATAGTGATCGTTGTACCATTATACGGGAACTTAATACATTGGTGATATGTTGAAGGTACAACTCTCATTGCGTGTATCCAAGGTCTACCTAACAAGTTGTACGAAAGGGTGAGATCCAAGACTTGGAAGTTGGTGTTCATGATTGTTGGGCCAATGTTGATAGTGAGTGTGACAACTCCTTTGGATGATCTTTCCTCATCATCGTAAGCCTTGATGACTATACTATTAGAAGTGTCTACGCAGTCTTTTGAGAATCCTAATGCCTTAACCAATTTTAGGGTACACAAGTTCAAACCTGCTCCTCCATCTACCAAGACTCGTTGGACTTTAGTTTGATGGACTAAGACTTCAAGATGTAAGGGGTCATTATGATCAGACTTTTCAGTTGAGTAATCTTGTTGGGAAAATGTGGCATGATGCGAGTTGGTCAAATATCCCACCATTTCTTTGAAACAATTGACATCTAAGTCTGTAGGAATAGTTGTGTTCTGTAAAGCTTTTTCAAGAATGGCTCGATGCTCAGGTGATAAAGTCAACAATTCCAAGATAGATATTTGTGCAGGGGTTTTACTCAATTGATCAAGAAGGTTGTACTTAAACTTGGAAGCTTGCATAGGTGGCTCGGAAGAAGGACCAAGAATAGTAATCTTAGTTTTGCGTGTGTTCACATTACATTCTGGATGCTTCTCAATGATGATGGTATTGACATTCTCATCTGTGGCTCGGAGGTGATTTATGATCATTACTTTACCATAGTCATACTTGGTATTGTTATAATTGGCCGATGGATTATTCTTGGGTCCTAAACTGGAGGCTTTTCCTTTTATGTGGTCATGTAATGGGTCTGTGAAGACCTTATGATCACTGTTCTTGGTATTTTTCTACCCACCAACCTCTATGGTGGCATTTTCAACAAAGTCTTGTATAATATTCTTGAGTTGGTGACATTGTTGTAGGTTGTGTCCTTTCGTTCGATGATAGTCACAAAAAGAGTTATCATCCCACCATGAAGGTTTGAATTGTCCAGGATCATACTCTCTTGGTTCCAAAGGTTTGATGAGATTATGTTTAATCAACTCTTTGAAAATTGTCTCGATTGTTTGTCCTGAAGGTGTAAATTCACGTGTAGGAAATCTCCTTTGCAGTCTTTGTTGTTGTGAATTTTGGACATAGTTGGTTGTTTGATCTGGACTATTCATCGTGTCTTGATTGGAATTGTAACCTCTAAGTGTGATAACTGGTCCCGTATGTATGTGTTTAGCATCAACAATGTCGTCATTTGTAACATTTTTGTTTCTAGACCAGAATTTGTTTCTATCGTTTGGTGCGTTTTGATGTTGGACAACCAGATTTTTGCCTAGTACCTTAATTTCTCCTTTGTCTATAAGGCATTTCTCAAGGATGATGCCCTTTTGTACCAAGTCTAGGAATTAAGTACAACAATGTACCCTTAAATAACTTCACAGTTTTGGGTTGATGTTTTCTAAGAATATCGTGACCTTTTGCTTTTCTGGTATTTCAGTTGGACATCTGCTAGCTAGACTTCTCCATTTCTAGAAGAAAGTGGTGAAAGTTTCGCCATCTTCTTGTGTCGTGTGGCACAAGGTTGCTATTGTTACCTCATTGTCTATGTTAAAGGAAAAATGTTCAACAAAATTCTCAGCTAATTCACCCCAGGATCGTATACCATATGGTAATTTAGAAAACCATTCTAGTCCTATCCTGACAAGGGTTCATGGAAATAGTCTCATCAAGTATGTGGGGTCATACGATATGTCCATGCATGTTGTTGAGAATTCTCTAATGTGTTCCAAAGGATTCTTTCTCCCATTATACTTAGGAAAAATTGGTATAATGTATCCATGGGGGAAAGGTGTCATATAAAGTGCTTTGTCAAATGGACATGGACATAGGTCTTGCACTGAGATAGTTCGTTTGCCAGACATAGACATGTTGTCCATTTGTCATTGAAGAGTTTGCATTTGGTTTTGAAGGACATCTACTTGTGTCAAGGGCATGGTGTTTGCGTTGTTTGGATCAATGTAGGTGTTCTGATATGCCATGTTCTATGATGGGTTGTGATTTGGTGAGAGAATATATCCTGTTATAATGTTCTGATTTGGTATAAGGATATTCCCTGTCTGAATGGTCTGAGTTGGTATAGGAATGCTTCTTGTCTGAATGGTTTGATTTGGTATAGGAATGCTTCCTGCATGAATGATCTGATTTGGTATAAGTATATTCCCGCCAACTTTGGATCTCTTACTAGTCGTCTTGATGCCAAAGGGGTTGGAGGAAGTTGCCCCTGTAGTAAATTGTAAACCTTGTGTTATGTTGAAAGGGGTTGTGTTTACAATTGATGATGTTTGAGTTGGTATGCCAGTTGGTATCGCTGCGGTAATTTGGGGAATAGAAACTCTTGACGTCGTAGTTTATGTTGGTTGAGTAGACTGTGTTTGCAAAGTACGAATATCAAATCTTATGGGTAGTTTGGCACCTTGTAAAGAGCAAAAAATTCCATAAAAACAATTCGACAATACTTAAAATAAATTCCATTATATTCCAAATAAGTCGTCATCACATTCATTCATTCATTCATAAGAACAAGTCGAATACATAAAACGACATAAAAGTCAAAAGATAACATCATATTATTCAGTCTAAATCTTACAAGTGTCGAAATACACATTTCAAATAACATTTACAATGGAGGATACATATCCAGTTTACAAATCTCGAGACTTAGGCATTCAGTTGCCATAAGCTCGTCAATACATATACATCATGAATAATAAAGCATTTTAAAAGAAGAATCAGTCAGTCCATCTTCTATCCATAAGCAAATCTTCAAAGAAGATGAGAACAAGGATCAGGCGCTTTTCCGCCCAACCTCGAAGCTTACGCTTCCCCAGAATTTCTTAGTCAATCAAGAAATACTCGACCTTGCACAAATTGCTTAGCAAAAAGCAGTCTACAAGCAAGATGGAATCTCGTGCAAGCCTTGTACTACTAGTAATCCACAAGCATTTTCTAATTCAGTTAAGAAAGAAGCAAGTTCGGTACTAGGATATGGTAGAGAGCTCAAATAACCCATCTATTTCAATGGTACAAATAATTACTTGGCCAAGTAAGATGTCATGCATGACAATAAAAAGTAGTTTTAGAAAAAGCAAAACTACACTCCCTATTCACCCATATTCGGCACCCATCCCGGAAGGTAACTTTCCCAAAAATCAACACATGCAGAATTATCTATTATTCATGCATGGTTCAAAACAGTCAATCATAATCTTTCGCAATCTTTCAACATTTAATTGAAAACAGTATTTAAAAACACCACTTTTCATTGTTCCAATTCACAAAAAGACATAAACTCAACATTTTAATCCAGCCATTTAAATAATCAAATAAATTTCAAAAACGAAGGTGTATCTCCAATATGTCAAAAATACATATGAAACGTAAATTAAAAGAGCACACATTCAGTTGTTTCAAACTCTTCTTTAATTTAAGTTGTTCAAATTATTTTCAAAAATTGACTAAACCTCAAGTTTATACATTTCGATTCAACTTCGTTCTATTTTCAGCGTTTAAAAGTCCATCATTATCAAATTTAAAGCTAACTATTTAATATTCTGAGTTTTGATGTTTTCTATCAAAGAATTTCATAATTTCAGTCAAAGAAATTTAACTAGTTTGCATTAACATATTCATTTCTCTAATTTTGGTCATTTCGTTTCCAAGTTTAATTTAGTTTTCTAGTTTTCAATTCAATGATTCATAAACGATTTTAAAACGAAGTTTATAAATTCTCAGCATAAAACAAAATAAAAATAAATAAATTTCTGTTTCAAAGCTTTTCTGTCAAAAATCTTTATTTACTGTCAGCACGATTTTAACTATTTTCTGTTCTTGGTCTTTTTGTATTTCTCAAAATTGAAAAATCGTTTACAAACTTATTACCTATTTCTATTCAGTTACTGATCTAAGCAAGATTTAAATCAGTAATTCCTAAATTCTCAGCAACAATTTCTAAGTCTCTGTTTAACATGGTTGTGAATCTAACTTTACAAATTGTTTTCGGTTCTGAGTTGTTTCTAAATTTCTCTAACATTCTGGAATCATATACAGTCAAATTCGTTTACTGTTTAAATAAAATGAATAAATATGCAATAATTGTTTTAAATTCCTCTTTCCTAATTTTTAACAAGAATATTTTTTTTTTATAATTGAATACTGATTTCGAGAAATTAGGAGCAGACTTGATAGATTTATTGAAATATTCAACTTTCGAATTCTTACCCGGTAATATACTAAGTTCTGGGAGTTGTAATTTTTCTGATTCTTTTACTAAAATCTTTGTCTCTGGTTCTTTTCTCCTTGGCGCCTCTTTCTTATTTCATATCTTTCCTGTTGCTATATGTTGTCCTCCAAATGACTGTGGAGACTTCTTACTGCCCTGCGCATTGAGTGGAGTGAGGGGAGGGTGTACAAGAAGTGCGTGGTTCTCCCTTTGGTTGTGCCTCCTCTCTACCTTTGTTGCTATATGAATGGAAGGAAAGGTCATTGTAGGTGGCGTGGGTGTAAGGAAGGAGTAAGGAGCTGTGTGGGGTGAAGAGGAAGGTTGTTGCTAGTGCGTTTGACAGTCCACCTTTTCCCTTCTGCTTGCTGCGTGGAAAGTGGGAGGTGGGCGTGAGTTTCTCCCTCACCTCTCAACACTCTTTATATCCTCTGCCTTCCAATAACAAAATTCTTTCCTGGTTGATTTGCTCCAGATCCAAGGAAAAGGGAATATTTTCTGCTTCTTCCAAATTTCAAAAATTTGGTGTATAAATTTTCTCCTTGTCCAATTCGGATTTTCCCTCAGATATATTTGTTTTTCCTCATGCATTCATGCATATCTTAGATCCATAAATCTCTCAATTTGATCTTCAGATCAATTCCAAACTCCCAATTAAAGATATTTTTAAATCTTCCACTTTTGTTGAGTTCAATTTTGCTTGCAATTCCTAATTTCAAATTTTTGAACGTCTTTCAATTCCCAATTCACAATTTAATTAAATTTACAAAATGAATCTATTTCAAATAAATAAAATTCATTTATTTTTGCTATTTCCAATTTAAATATCATTTAAATTTAAAAATAACTTTATTAAACTAATATTTAATAAAAATCAAGTTTAAAACTCAATTACATTAATTTTCAAATTTTCAACTTCATATTTCAAAAATAAGAATAAGATATTAAATTCACCCTCTATTTTATTTAAATTGCATTAAATTTCACAATTTAACGAAATTATCTACGAAAACACATTTTACAATTTTCTAAAAAATCACACCAAAACTGAAATTTTCGATTTGCAAACATAATATATGCACGAGACATTTAAAATATCAATCTACATGAATGTGTGAGATCCCATCTATTTGCACACGTCAATCGGCTAAACAACTCTACCTGATCATTGTTCTCGCCTTCAACCTCGTTCACCTGTTTCCTGCGTTCACTTGCACTCAATTTATCATCAGTAATGACAAACCCTGAAATAAACGTAAATACAATAATTTGCATTTCAATTTAAATTCAATTTCATCTTCATTTCATTTCGAATTTCAATTAATCATCCTTAAAATAATCATTAAATAATCTAATTCGACATAAATGGTAAAGTCTGCATTTAAATAGATAAGCGTAAATTTCATACGTGACACACCTTCTACTAGCAACTTTGCTAGATATCGTTGGGGATCATTTGCCAAACATTCATCCATAAAGGATGCAAATTCAGGATCTTGTACTGCTGCGTCTATGTCTTCTATGTACATTTTCCCATGTGTGTCTCTAGTGACATGTTTTTCAAGCAAAGGTTTGTGCGGTCTTTTACCTCCCGATGGTTGATTTCTGAATGGATTGATGAATTCGTTGGGGTCTTTCATTGCTTTATGTTTCTTTTTGGACCTTGTTTCGACCATGAAAAAGTTGCTCAAAAAGGGGTAATGTAGACTATGTCTAAAAACTGATATGACCTATGTCTATTTTTTTGGATTTTTTTGACAATAAATGACGTTGCTAAAATGGTTTCTAAAATGACATATGATAGGATGGACAATATGCAAAATTTCGAGTAGACTATGATGATAAATGAGTCTAAGATGGGTATAACCTACCACCTATGGAATAAATGCATGCAATGATTTGTTTTTGACCAAGGAACCTGATTGTATGACAATGACAGTTGACAAGGTGAATTTTCCAAACTAGACTATTGAGCTGAAAAGATTCACTAAATGGGACTAAAGTGACTAGGTTCAATGATTGTGACAAACCGAAACATGAACATTTCCAATGACGAGGAAAGTTATCTATTATGTGATATGCAATTTATTAGGAAGTATCTATATGCATGCAACTTAGGATGACTATGACTAAGACGTTTACTATGACTAAGACGTATATGACACCTAATGATGCAAGGTTTTTGAGCAAAATTTTATTAGTTTCTATCCAAGGTTGATCTTAAGAACTAGAAGCAAATACAAACTCAGCTTACGGTTTTCGAAGTTTTATGTTAACAGGCAAATGCGGTTCACCTAACAGTTGTGGTTCAAAATTTGACATATGCGGTTTTCGACAATGCATGCAGTGTTTCTAATAGTTGTGGTATTTCCTATGAAAAATGCAGTTTACCAATACACATGCGATTCTAATTTTGGACTCTATAAACCTAAATTTTCTAACAGACACTTGCGGCTAGAAAATTGACAGATGCGGTTTACATGCACATATGCGACTCAAAATATGACAGTTGTAGCTCGTAATATCCAGACTATGAATAATTAATTTTTTGACAGACACATGCGACTTTTCCCCTAACAGATGCGACGTTTAAACTGACAATTGCGACTCAATTTTTTGACAATTGAAATTTTCCCGAAAGTTGTTTTGATGACTTCGTTTGTTGATCAAGATTTTGACGAATACAACAAAAAACAAACACAACAATAAATGTATTATCAATTTGTGATGAAAGACTTGTTAAGACTCAAAAATCATTTACAACCTAGGATTTTTGGACAATACTTGTTGAGTTCTTACTTGGATTTCTCCAGCTACACATATTTATGGCGAATGACTAGTAGCTTGACCCCACTGGCTCCCCTCCACGACACTCACTTATACAGGGCAACCAAGCTACTATACCCATGAAACTCCCATGACATACATTTCATTTCCACACATAAACCGTAAGAATGTAAGATGGCTTCACAGGGCCGAACCTGCTGTGTCAACAAGTAGGTAGGATTTTGGTAACTCTACAACAAGGTGTTTAATAAGGGCATTCCGTTCATGGGGCACTATCCAACGTCGACAAGAGTCCATTTTTGTCCATCTTGTCGAAATAGTGATCGTGATTTCTGGGCTTTCCCCAGAAATCTATTTTTATATACCGGGTGGGAGTCTCTTGGCTTTAGCATGTTACCGGTTTGAGTCGTCTTGGGGTGAGTACTTTTTCCCACCAAGACAGGCCCAAGTTCTAAAGTCAGTAATCATTTCTCTTACACCCAGGATCACATGACTGCACAAGGGGAGAGGATACTTCGATATACTAAATTGTAAGGGTGACAAATATGTGCAATGCACTAGACAAAGAAGACAGTTGTTCTTTTTAATCCAAATGGCAATTGTCTATCTACCAAACAAAAATTTCTTTTTAATCCACATGACAATTATCTATCTACCAAACAAAAGCTTGCTAAATAAATAAACACAAAGGCATTAGGTCCTACATACAAATTTATCAGTAGTTCATTGTTCTTGTCTTCAACTTTCATCCTGCAAAAAATTATCTTTGGTTTTTAATTGTCTTCTATGCTTCGTCCCGCAAACACTATGTTATTCCACCTTAACACAACTAAAACAAACATTAGCGAAAATCAAAACAACCTAAAAAGCGAAAATGAAAATATGGATGTATGGAAATCAATAAAAAAAAGTGGAAAATATTTACCAGTCAGATGCGGCTTTTGGAGCCACAAATGCAGTTCAATGTTGACAGGCGGTTGCAGTTCACGAATTTTGTTGACAAGCGGATGCGGTTTGGGATGACGGATGCGTTGCTATTTTTAGCAGATGCAGCTTGTGGATATAGATGCGTAATTTTTTTGAATAAATGCGGTGCGTTGTACGAAAACCTGCAAAAAAAAGAGAAAAACAAAAAACGAAAAGACGAAAAGATGTGTGAATTTTGAAGCGTGTTCACGTCAGGTTCACCAAATGTAACAGTAGATTAAAAGATGATCTTTCGAATATGATGAGATGGATAATCTGCAACTAGAATAACAATGTTAATCCTAATCTAAATAATAATCTAAAATCAAACAACAAAGAATGAGGAAATAAACATAACAAACTAACAAATTAATGGAAAGCTCTCACCGAATATGCATTCACCCCTTTGAATTATCTTAATTGTTCTTCTCCATTTTTCCTTTTCAGTATTCTTCCCCTCAAATTTCTGTGTTTGAATGCAAGCATAACTTCGTCGAGTGTCTAAGAAAAATATCGAAGATAAGTTTCTTCTCAAAAGTGTATGATTTCAAGAGGAGGAATAATGATAATGACAAGTCATTTTATAGATTTTGGGTTTTCGAACGATCGACTTAGATTGAAAGAGAGATCGATGGATGAGATTGATGAATGCCATGCGATGTGAGTTCTATCTCAAATAGAATGTGAGTTAGAACACGAGTTCAGGAAAGACTGTAGGATAGAGATTAAGTTAGAACGTGAGTTAGAACACGAGTTCGGGATCTTAATCTTCAAAAATAGAAGAAATAAACTTTGTATGTCAAAGACAAAGTTAGAACTCAAAGAATAATGCATTCGAATGCAAATAGGAGTTAGAACTAGTTAATCGACTAGTTGTGATAGAGAGTCTTCTCGCAGAGATAAATAGGTGTTGAATCCGAAGATAACTGGAGAACTAAAAATAGATCTCAAGTCAGAAGGTGAGTGAATGACTTAGATAACTGATTGACAAAAGAATGTGACATAAATAATTAAATATGAATTAAATGTTAATTTAATTCAACATTCGAAAATAAGAGACTTTAATTAAATAAATAAAGATAATTTATTTAATTTGACTGTTTGAAAAGGATAATATGAATAATTAAATAATAAATATTTAATTATAGATAAAGGGGGTTAAATGAATAATTAAATAAAGATATTTAATTATAGTTGGAAAAGTATGATAAAAGGGTAAATTATTTAACTGATAGATAAAAGGGGAAGAATTAATTAGTTCGCAACATAATTAAATAAATATGATTTATTTAATTAATCAAGTTGAATAAAGGATATTTATAAATTAATGAATTAATAAAAAAGGGGTATTTAATTAATAGAGGAAATATGTGTTAGAAAGGTTAATTAAATAATTAAAATTATTTAATCAAGACCATAGACTATAGAAAATTATGTCGAATGTGTACTCTCAGGCCTAGACCAATTTTCGGTATCTACATGTTTAATAAAGGTTAAGTTTTAGTTATGAGTTCAAGTTAATTAGGATTCAAGTTCAATTAGGGTTAGGGTTATAAGATAAAGCTTTAAGTTAGGCTTATAATCAAGTTTGGGGTTAGGTTTAGGGTTCAATTATGGTTAGGGTTAAGGTCAAGTTCAATTATGGTTAGGGTAAGGGTTGGGGTTAGGATTCAATTAGGGTTAGGGTTCAATTATGAGGGTTAGGGTTATGGTTCTACAATAAAGCTTGGGATCATGATTAATGTTAGGGTTAAGGTTCAATTAGGGTTAGGGTTAGGGTTCAATTAGGGTTAGGGTTAGGGTTAAATTAATGTTTTAGGGTTAAATTAGGGTTCAAGTTGAATTAGGGTTCACATTCAATTAGGGTTAGGGTTTAATTAAGGTCAATGTTTAATTAGGGTAATGGTTAAGATTAGGGTTGGGGTTCAATTAGGGTTATAGTTTAATTATGGTAAGGGTTAATCAAGGTTAAGGTTTAATTAGGGCTAGGTTTAGGGTACTACAATAAAGCTTGGGGTTATGGTTAATTTTGGGGTACAAATATGATTAGGGTTAGAGTTTTATTAGGGTTAAGGTTATGATTCAATTATGATTAGGGTTACAATTTAATATGCATTACTATTATTCTAACAATAATAATATTTCTAACCCCCAACCTTAACTCTAAATCTATCTCTATCCCTAACCCTAATTCTAAAGCTAACACTAATTCTAATTGTAACTTTAATCCTAACCCTATTTATAACCATAACCATAACCCTAACCCTATTTCTATCCCTAACACTAACACTAAAGTAAATATAACTTTAACACTAATTGCAACTCTAATCCTAACCCTAACCCCAACCCTAAAACTAACACTAATTCTAAATCTAACTCTAATCCTAACTCTAACCTTAACCCTAATTTTAATTATAACCCTAATACTAATTCCAACTCCAACCCTAAACAACACTAATTCTAATTCTAACTCTTTAACCCTATTTTTAACTCTAATCCTAACCCTAATCCGACACTAAAATTATTTCTAACCCCAATCCGAGCTCTAAATCTATATCTAATCTTAACCCTATTTGTAACCTTAACCCTAACCCTAACCCTAACCCTAACTCTTTTAATTGTAACTTTAGCACAAAATTTAACATTTATATTTAGGTACTTCTTAAATACATTTCATAATTAGAAGTTCCAAATATTTGTTCCAATGCATTCATGTTTGACACTCTCAATACAATACAAAAACAAATTAAAACACAAAATAAGTACTAACCACTATAATTGTCATGTTTTGTATATTAACTATACAAATTTAACCATTGTTAGGTGTGAAATGAAAAGTAATGCTTAGAATATGATTAAAAAATTGTATTAATTAATAATTAGTTAGACTTCAACCATATGTTTCTTCACATTTTATGCAATGGGTCCCATTGGGGTGCATATACATCACCCACATAGATCAATGCTATCTATAATAATGCAAATGTGGTTGCACTTCATATAAAATCAGACCAAATATTTAAAATAATAAATTCTAACCATCCTCCATATAAACTTCATTACTTAATAGCACTTATCCTCATTTCATTACCAATGATTGATTGCAATTAATAACAAGAATGATCAATTGTAAATTTTTGAAATTAACTCATTTTAAATTGCTTTCGAGCACAAATTCAATAGTTGATTACAATTAATAAAAATAATTATGAATTCTATAATTTTTAAAATTAGATCATTTAAAACTGCTTTTTATTTTAATTACTTTCGCCAATTCCAATAAAATAGATTAGATAACATCATAACACATTTCACCCATACAAACCAGACGTGGACACACTCAATTGGTTAAAATTGAATTCGTATACATCATAACTAATTGAAACATTTAAAATCTTACAGTTCTGAAAAAGCTCTTAAAATCTCATCATTCTCGAAACACAACGGTTAGTACACGTGGGACTGAAAGCTTTAATGGAATAGAATGCTGTTAAATGAGTTGAACAGAAATGGTAAAGACCGTAACATTGGAACTACTGCTCATTGATTATCTTTGTACTGACTGCACAGTGAAGGACACACTCATTTTTCTTGTAATTGCATTAATGGAGGAGTACTGGTTCGATTATTATTCCAAATCAGAACAATTCTAACTTAACAAAAAAATATAAACAATAAAGAATATATAACTTCCAAAATACGCAAAGTGCACACGCTTTAGACGCGACAGCTTGCGGAAAAATATTCTGTAGCACGCTGTAGAACCTGATTTTTCAGCAGTCAAAATCATAAAGACAATGATATACGGCATATAAGACAAGAAACGAAAGCATTTTGGAAATTGTAGCCAAGAACTAAACCGTTCAACTGATATATACTCAATTGAGGATCATTTAAAAAAGCAGAAGAGAAGTAAAAAATTAATCTGAATAAGTAAAAAGATTGAATTTGATGACGGGTGGAGGTTCGAGCTTTGGGCATCAAGGGTCAGGAGGAGCAATTAACAGTAATCATGGTAGTTGTGGATCCGCCTTCTCTAGCGAGGGCTCGGGTGGCATTTTCGAGCAGAATGAAAACAGAGCCCAACGTCATCCCTGGATAGCTGGCTATGAAAACCCTCCGGTCATCGTCTACCACCACCACGAAAGCTCTAGAAGGTCGGCTCGCAAGTCCATCTGCTTGGGCTGGAGCTTCACAGTTTCAATCAGTGCGTTAATAGGTATAAATATTTCATATAATTTTCCTTCTTCTTGTTTTATATTTATATTTGAAAAATATAGAGCCGTTTCAGATTGTAAGGTTCGTTTTCTTTCTTTCTTTCTTTCTTTTTTCATTTTTTTCATTCTTTTTTGGTAAATTTCCCTTGCCAGCGCAATCTTCGACCTAGCGATCTTGATCCCATGTTTTATACAATTTCAAGTCTTTATTCTATTTTATGGGACTTATTTTATTTGAAGTGGTAAATTTATTTCCCAGAGAGCCCTTAGGCTTAGATGCCATCAGCTAGGAGTGTCTTTGGGCAATCTAACTAAGGAATTGAGCCTGCCTAGTGCATTACTTACACTACACTCAGAATTAGATGTGATAGTTTACTCAAAGATTTAGACAATGAACATGTCTTCCATCATATTCATCGAGAAATTTTACCTGTCCGCTGCTATGTTGTTCTCAGAATTGGATGTGGTAGATTATTAGATTTCATTTTCACCTAGGAATTGCACCTCTACAGTAGGTATGTCCCGCACAAAATCTTGATGTGGTTGTTCCTAGATTAAAAAAGTCATTTGTATATATTAACATCTAACCTATCTTCTGGAAGTTTGAACACCCGCTTCCGCCACAAAGAACCCATTGATTTACCACTGAAGGTCATCCAATGGACTTACTTAATGGGAGTACTATTAAAGCCCTGATGATTTATCACTTGAGCTCATTCCATTTGACCTGTTTTAGGGGATTTGAAAGTGAGGATCCCGTATGGAAGCCCTTGGAAGGTCATATATAGTAATATTTTTCTCATTTTTGGAAGTTGTTTTTAATAAGCTCTTATCTCTGAATACTAATAAGAACAGAATAAAGATTATGATGGTTAATAGTTGTTACACTTACCCTTGGTAAGAACTAAGAAGTGTAATCATCCGTCAACTCTACAACAAGTGAACAAAGGAAAGGATAAAATTACTCAAGGTCAGTAGTTTGTAACTTTGTATCCATTGAATAGAAGTCAAGAACATGGTTCTTACAAAAACATAAAAACAGCAAATTCAAGAATATTAAAAGAAAGAAAATACTGAGGAAAGAACTTGTATTTGCATCCAAATGTCTTACTTTGTTTTTTTATCCGATTCATGCTCCTATATGTGATATAATTTTCCATAGTTTTAAAACTGCTAAGTACTCATCGTATTTTTTCACAGCCAAGAAACTTGCCCATTTATGCTTGGGTGAGTTTTGGCAAGTTTTATATAGCAACTCATGGTGAGAACTTGTTGGCTAGTGTTTAGGAGAAACTCGCATAGACTGACTTTTTGGGAATCTTGAAAATATATGTTTTTTTAATTTGCTGAGTTTTTACTCTGTTGCCAAGTCCAAGTCAAAGTTGGATCGGTTGATTTGTGAGTTTTTGAACTATGATAATTTCATTTGTCATACATGGTAGATTGCCTGAAAATGTTTAAATGCTTTTGAAAGAGCTTTATTAATATTTGTTAAATATAAAGTTCTTTCCCTGAGGAGATGGAAACATTAAACTGAAACTTCTTTCACTTGGGTATATCCTGGGTGATTCTAGTCTAAACTATTCTTTTCTAGAAGTTAGGAGGAAAAAATAAGTTTTTGATTGTTATCATATTTCAGGTGTATCTATGAATCAGACTATTGTTGTTATTTGTTCCTTGTAGACAAAATATTTTCATTCTTTTGGACCAAGTTAAGAGTTTTAAAGGAGGTTCTATGTTGTCTATTTGGCTTCTTTATTGCTGACTAATGTGATATTACCTTTGACTGATCGCTAGGATCATTGTGGATGTTGTTTGGTTTATATGGTTCTGAACATTTGGAAATGGGGCTCAACTATTCTCGGCTTGTAAGAGCCAATAAGTTGTTTGTGCAAGGAATCTCTGTAAGTATTTCCAAAAGATCCTTTTGGATTGGGGTATTTTGGGGAAGAGTAGTATAAGGGGACATATCTTTCCTCTATATAAGCTGTTGTGATTGATTTCGCTCCTTGTGACTTTACAGGTAAAAAATCGTGAACTAGCTCCAGGCCCTAGATTGTATGGGTTCCAAAGTCTACCTAGTCTTGATGATGAGAAGGAGTGGTCTGTTTCCCATCATGTTACCATCCCAGGATTTTACCACAAGGCATGAATACTTTCCATGTGATTTTGTTTTTTGATAAGTTGCACTTGTATTCATCAAAACACAATTGGAAAATCATGATTCACCATTTACGCCTACATTTAGGGCTTTGAGAATATTAAAGAGTGAAAGGGCTTTGAGGATATTACATAGTGAAACTTACTTTCAGCGGTACCATTTTTATTTTATTGTTCAGTAATGGTTTTGTGAATATTGAATATCAAAACTAACTTTGGTTACTATTATTTATTTTTATGGTTTAGGAATGGGCTTTCTGGCTCAATAGGAAATCGAAAATGAAATTGGAATATAAAGTAGCATCATCTTCCAATTTGTTCCTTGTAATTGCTCAAGGTACTACTTTTTGGCAACTCCCAACCTCCATTTGTTTTTGTTGCAAATCATTCTTTTGATTTTTACTTAAGAAATTCTCCTGTGTATTATCTACTCTTGTAAATTTTTTCACTTCAGTTTTGTTAACCTATATAAGGTGTATCTTGATTAGATATATAGTCTGAGAAATAACTTAATAAAATAATTAGGAAGGAATAAAACACTTTTTGGTTGTACTCTCCAAGATGTGAGTTCTTAATTGTTTACTAACTTATAAGAAGTCTCACTTTTGGAATGGTGGTGTAAAAGATAACTAATACCAATAACCATATAGATCCTGAACTTCATAGATTTCTGAGTGCGTGGATTCAAATAAAGACTTGATTACATTTATAACTTTCTGTGGGTAGAAATATTTCAGTCTCTACTATTGTCATGTTTAGCAAAGGAATTGGTAACTGCATATTTTGCCACGGTTGTATTTGTGGGCACAAAACAAGTCTTGTTAGTTTGAAAATACTTTCTGACTAGGTAACTTGTGGAGTGAATCATGTATGGCTGATTCTTGGAATAAAAGCATGTGTCAAAAATCTCAATGCATTTGTTCTATCCATGTACAAGAAAATGTAATGATTTGGCTTCACTGATATCCACTTGGATACTTGCTATGTTAATACCAACGTTATATCAGGGATTGTTCCCCTTGGATACTTGCTTCCATTGACAAAATAGAGATGCTACTCTTGATTATGCTTGTATCTGCACATTAAACCCATAGTGTTAGTAAGAAGATAGGGTATAGTATGAATGAAGACTGTCAGCAAACCCTTTTCGAAGGGACATCATTTGATGTTTATTACTGTCAAGTGTCAAGTAGCAAGCTCTTGCAAGTGGTACAATTTTGCATATGGCAGCTGCCTAAGCTGCAGGAGGCAAGCCTATGTCATGCTAAAGATTCCGCCAAGCAGAGGGGACTTTTGTATTACTGCACAAGGTATTATCCATGTGTCCCACAATAAACCTTTGGCTATTTTTCTAGACAACTACAAGCCCAGGGTTTCCTAGGCTGTGCAAGCAATCATCTTGTGATCAATAATTTTGCAACTAAATAAACATCCATATAGTATGTTGGAAAAATGAGAAATTAGATCAACTAGAGATAATACTGTAGGAATGCCTTACAATTTCTGTCTTTTTGGCCTTTTCCATCTAAAATAGAGCAAATTAAGATGGAAGCTCATTACCAATTTTCCCAATATAGGAAATGATTACCATCAGGCTTCTAGTAAGGAGTATCTAATTTTATGGAAGAAGGGCAGCAATCTTTGATAAAAATGCGGCAAGTTTAATATCTGATTTCAATCTGCTAGAATCTAGGGGATCATTATTGTCATCCCTTATGATGGGATTTTCAAGAGACTATTACAATTGCCTTGGATGCTTCTTGGAATCATTCTAGATGCTTCTTGGAATCACTCTGGATGCTATCTCTAGGGATGGTTTCCTTCACTCATATCATATCCATAAAATGTTCCTTTGATTCGCATAGTTCTATGTCTGTACTCTTCAAACCCTTCTTATCTTTGAGTTGAAGAATGGAATTAATCACTTCATTTCACATTCCTTTTGAGTGTTCTCTTTGAGCCTTTGTTTACCTTGATCCTTTAAACCCTAATGACCTTTGGGTTGATGATTTGAATGAATCACTTCCTTTTCCATAGCTGTTGAGTATCTTTTTGACCCTTATCTAATTAGGCTCCTCGAAGGTTTCTTCATCTTCAAAATGAGTTCTTTTGATTTGATAAACCCCCTTTTGACTTAATTAGGTTGATCCTACAGCCTGGGTTGGGGAACATGTAACATTTTTTGAGGTGGCTGAGGTACCTCGGTTTGAGCCAGTGCTGCTAATTTACTTGTTTTATACACAAGTGAGACGATGGCAGATCCATCCATCTTACTTGGATCTGACATGTCCACCCATATATGATAAATTTTTCTTTACGGAGGCTTTTGATCTGTAAGCAAAAAAAAGAGCATGCTTACTGTGTAGAGGAGGTAAGCCAGACCTACTAGTTTTGAGAACCAAGGCTGTAAAATTTTGTTTCTCTCCATAAGGATGATAGTTTCTCCCTTCTCAACAATGCCTTATTAGATCATTTGATCAGGCAGACTTTGATTTTCTTTTTTCTCCCTCCCTTTCTTATAACCTCCAAACTCTTTAACTGCTAGTCATGTCATGTCCCCAGAATTGCAACACTAAGATAACAATTGAAATAAGTAAATAAGATAAAAACATAGTAAAAGTATAAACATTAATAATTTAATTATAATTATCACAAGATAATATCGTAAATATTAAAATATGAATTCTAATAATTTAAATATTATTATAATATAAATAATAACAAATATATTTTATAATTATAATTATCAAGTATAATATTATAATTATAAATATTAAAAATAATATTTTAATTACCAAAATATAAATAAATAAGTGACAAATTACGTATATACAAATATTAACAATTTAATATTACTATATCTATAATCATAATGTATTAAATATAATATTATAAATATTAACAGAATAAATATTAGCAATTTAAATATTATAATTATAATTATCATAATGGATGAAACATTATTTACAGCATAATAATAAAATAATAATAATAATAACTTGATAATATCATGTAACCATAATATTATTTTGACAATATATGTTATCAGCATAAACATTATGTAATGCTATTATAATAATTAAGAATTGAACCACTCCTACCCTCAAAGTTAGTGATCACTAAAAGCAGAAATTACAAAGTGAAAAGGCATCGATCAACCCTCTTAATCACACTTAAGGAAAAGCAGCGATCATAATCATGAATCGGCTTCAACAAAGGAAAAGTCACGTCCTTCCAAAAAAGACACGATCACCCATAACAATTGCGTCTCTCCTCCAAGTGGGAAGATATAAAGGGGAACGTATGAGAAGAGGAGAGGGGGGATGAAGATCAGAAAAGAAGGAATATAAGAAAAAAAGCACGGGTTGCATACATACGGGAGAATATTCTATAAATTGTGATCTGTTTATAGCATAAAGAGAATAAGAAAGGAATGGATGAATAAAGAAAGAATATCTAAACATATTCTAATGGATGGGAAATTTGAGAAAGGTTTTGTTGATAACAATAAGTTGGTATTTTATGAATTAAATACCATTGAGGGAATCAATATAATATTCAGTTATAAATTTGCGAAAGCAGCAGATAAGAGAGAAGAACAAATATATTGTCAAGAATATATTTGAGCTTGTGAAGACCAGATCAATTGAGAATAAAGACTTCAATCAAGGTTTCAATCAAGTGAAAAGTATTCTCTAATTCATTTGTCATTTAGAAATTAAAGATTTCAAGCAAATTTAGAGCAATCGCAAAAGGGGACATTACAAGTCATGAAGTTGACTATAACATTATCCCAGTAAATGCTTGAATAATTTCAATGAGGAAGGAAATCGTTGTGAATAAGGGAGAGCTTAAGAAAATTGGCACATGGGAAGTTCAATGTAGAAGCTGCGTCAATGATTGATAATACTAAAGAGAAACATCAGTATACTGTTTTTATTGAAATGCTCCTTATTCTTTGACCTTAAAGGTCAATATTGGTTGTTTCTCAAACTATCTGTTTTCTGGGCCTACCCTCTATTCAATTGGGACTTTTTTGACCTAGGACCATAGATACACTGTAAGAGTAATTACTTCATTTGATTTGGACCTTGTGAACTAGAACCTCATATTCACTCTAAGAGAAATTATTTCATTGTTAGTCTTGAAGCTCTACTTAGATTTCACAGAAAGGAGTTAGCCTTGAAAAGAAAAGGGATTTGCCAAACTTACATCCTACAGGACTGTACTGGTCAATTAATGTAGGTCCTATGACCAGTAAATCTATACTGGTAACTCAGTTTTTTAATCTTTTCTATTGAATGAAAAGAGTACTATGAGATAATAATTTTTCAGTCTGCAGCCACACATGTAAGTAAGTTCAAGGGACCCAGTTACAAAATTCTACAAGTGATACTGTTTGCACTCTTTCTTTTCTTTGTGTTTCAATTTAAAAAAATATGATTTTGTGGGTTCCTTAAAGTGTGCTCCATTAATCATTGGCTAGATGGCATCTAAACACTGGAACATTGTTAAGGCCACGACAAGGTCAAGAAAGGTTTATGATCTTAAAATGACTACATCAATTGGACATTCTTCCTCTTAAAGTCATCAGAGTATGTCCAAGAAATAAGACATAACAAATAATGCTACAAGAGAAGTGTATGCTGGTCATTATGCTATCTTTTAACATCAATATCCAAAAAACTAAAAATCCAAGGCCATCTCCGATTAGGTCTTTCATGACTCATTATTAGAATAATGTATGAAAGTCATATTCAGATTGTAGGCAACTCACATGAATGAGAATGTGAAGGGATGCTATTCTAAAGAACAGAGAAATGTTTTGATATGAACATTAGTACTAAACTTTTATAGAGAATAAATTATCACTCAATTATAATAGCTACAAAAAGCAGTTCTTGCTGACAGTGACTAATTTGGAAGTACAAACTAGCCACATTTATCAGTAATTCTGCTTGACGGTATGAATAGAAACAGTTATCATCAAACCTTACTGATCCTATGTCTTGCCCTTGAGTTTTATTGGATGAAAAACTTCCACTTGTCAATTTAAGTACCAGCACAGTCCCAGCCTAGAACTGTCAGCAATCACACAGGAAGCATTTTTCAGCTTCAGAGGTGATATTCTCCATGAAGGTTAATATCCTCACGAAGTTCTGTAAACAACAGCAAAAAAACCACTCTTTCTCACAAAATTCTCTGCATACCGGAAAATGTACCCAAAATTTGCTTTTCCCTTTTTCCCATCCGTAACTCCCATCCTCAATTCTTGAAATTCCCAACATTTAAAATATTAATTTCACCCCTTTTTAGAAAAAGCACTTTATGTCTCCCCTTTTAATAATATTTTCAATTAACGCTAAGTTAAATATTAAATTTAACTTAAAACATTAGTGTTTAATTGGAATAATATGTTTTCGACTACAACTCGAGAGGGGATACTACACAATAGCCGAGACTGATTTTCATTCCTCGGGTTTAGTTATGTGTCTATCCTCTATGAATGTTGGACAACACTTTTGATTGTCTATACCTTTTCAATTCATATTATCTATGTTTTCATGGTATTGGAAATTAGGTTTCAACGGCACTTGTCAAATAAAATGCCTTGGACATATTCTTTTCTTTGTTTTTGAGTTTATCAGCCCTTGGAATGCAATATTTTTATCTGTAAGTTGTTTGGCAAAAAGCAGAATTGTTGTCTGAAATCCTTTTTTGAAGTAACTTATTTAGCCCACTAGCAATTTTTTTATATAGGTTAATAGACTGTGTTACAATTAGAGTGCTGTAGGTCTAAATTGCTCAATAGAGGAGGCCTTGAAGTGTTTGTTGGTACCAGGACAAGTTTTGTTATGGTCAGCTGTTTGCGCATTTCCTTATTCTTTCTAGATTTTCTAAATTCCCAGCCTACTGGAAATTATTTTGGATATTATTTTATAGACTGTTCTATAGAGAGCTATGGGTCTAAAATATAAATTATTCAAGAGGTAGCCTTAGCAATTTTGGTATGAAGACATGTTTTGTGACGTTCAGCTACAGGAAAATTTCTATTTTTTTCTAGATTCTTCAACAATTTTTCAGTATATCTTGTATTGTGATTTCCTAGAACTTTTGAAAGAATAAGGCTGAGAAATTGTCTGGTCCTAGAGATTTGGGCCCACAAGGGAGGAAAGGAACTCCTGTATTTCTGTTTCAGTAACAGGTGCTGTAATTGAATCATTACCTTTCTTCTCTCGATTTCCATCTGGACTCTAATCTAAGTCAGGGAGTGGCATTCTGCTTGTAGCAGATGGTTGAAGTAGTCAATACTGAGTTGCTTGATTCTTGTATGCATTCGAGAAAATCCAACTCTGACGAGCTCAGCTATGAAACAAGGCATTGATATGGGCCCTGTCCATCCACAGAATAAGCAGATGCCTTGAAAGTATCTTTGTAATTCTTTGGCTTCCTTGCATGAATTGTGATTGTTGTAGATTCATAGAAAGAGCTGAATGCAGCAAAAACACTGTGAGAAATGCATGTGCAGCGATACTGTGGTGCAGAAAGAATAAACTTATTTACATGGAATAACAAGCATACACAGCAACTACAATAAATTAGAATATTCATTTATCACAGAAGGTTAGAAATATTTCTGCAAAAACTGCTACAAATGATCATTCTATGGTCAAAACTTTAGCTGTCCGAGAGTTTAACAAAAGAGTGCAGTTATATATCAAGAAATTTACAGGAGCCCCTTTTCAATGAGCAGGAATTATGCAGCACAATGTGGTCAGTTCTCAAAATTGCATCTGTTTAAGTTCTGAAGATAGCCGCCTCAAATATTCACTAAATAAAAGTTCATCCAACACTTCATTATATCATGGTTGTAGCACAAAATCCCCTCTAATTTAAATATGTTCCATAAGGATGTGGAAATGTAAAATCTTCATCAGTATGAGATTTCCTTGAAAGATCAATGGCAGAAAAATAGCTTGTTTTGTTCACGGAACGAAAATGCTTGTCCCTACAGGATGCAATTATGAAATTGGTTCCCCTGAAGAGGTGGTTTCATAACTGCCTTGGAGAATTTGAAAATGCCACAGCAATTCCATAACTGGCATGGCTAAAATGAAACTGTAGCCTGTGCGAAACAGCAGTTTTGTCCTGATATGTGAAATCCAGAATTTGAAATGAAGAGTCTGACTTTTTTCATTCCAAATACTCTTCTGGGTCCTTCAACTGCATGAGAGTGATGTTCCAGCAACTAAATAAAGGCATGAGGAGTTTGGGTTGCATCATCAGAAGCTTGTGTGAGTGTTGTAGTGATCAAAGTTAGGAAAATTAGTTGCAGAAGTCATTTGGAGCTGAGCTATTGGAATGGCTATCAGTTGTATCTACGCCTGTACTTGTTCTTTGGTGATCAATTAAATCTCGGTACATGTGCTATTGCTGCCACCAAGCAGTTTGTTCAAGTACAACAGTATATTCTGATTTTGCACAACATTTATTCCTCTAAGACTGTTAATTTGTTCAAGTACATCATTAACTAATTTTTATGTCCTAGTGATTTTCTACAAGTTTAACTTGAGAAAATTATGAATCAAAATATGAAACTTCACCAAAGGCTAAATGAAAAACTGCATTGCACTGTAGGCCTAACAAGAACAAAAGATATTTGCTCATGGCAACAGGACATGTAACTTTTGCTAACAGCTAACTTTCTTGTTCTGAGTAGATATGTCAATATTTTTTATGAAAAGATATTCTTTCAACTAAAAACATTACTGCCTTTGCTATTCCACATATTTTCTTATGGCATAACTGAAGCTTAAGCTGAAAAAACTGATATGTTTTGCAGGTATTTTATATCCTCCTCTAAAACTTTGGCTAAGATGACCTTTCCGAGCATTATTTCTTTTTTTAACATAATATGGATGAATGCTCGAATGCAAGTGTATTAGCATAAATTTAATTGATTATATAAATTATTGAGGCTTTTCTCTCTTTTAGGCAAAATAAATAAATTTACAAGCAGTATTTCTTATTCTAACAAAATATGGGTGAATGTACAAATGCAAGTGTGTTAGCATAAATTTTATTAATTATCTATAATCCTAAGGCTTTTCTGTCTTTTAGGTAAAAACAATTACAATGAGTGGATCCAGGATACAGGCAATACAGATTGGTGTCTCTTATGGAAACCTGTGCATGGTATGTAGTCTGGCTTTTGCTCCATAAAAAATGAGACTGTGTGGTTCATATGATATTTGGGGCTAGTTTTCAGACTGCTGATTGGATTTATATATCATATCTATCACATGTTGCTTTCATGAAACTGTGCTAATAGTGTAAACTTTGAATTTTTGAATCATGGCTGCAACCATGATAATGGAGCTGGAATTTGGAAAGATGTTTTAAGGATATCTCATAAACCATGAATAAATGAATCTTTCAAATGTTCCCAGCTTATTGTTGTTGAGCCTCATGACAAGTGCCTCTTTGTTGTATCTGCATTGTACAAATTTCATAAGTATAGTTTTGAACATTCTCTAATTTAATTGATTATACTTGATATATGGTGTGTAGAAAAAGTTATGATAGTGTTCTATTGTACCAAGGTTTCAAAACTCGCCACTTGGCAAAGCTCAGCAAGCCAAATTTGACTAAGATTTGGCAACTTAGCAAAACCCAGCAAACTAAAAAAATACTTAAATTAATGAACTCAGAAAAACATGGATGTACTTGGGAAAACTTGGTTGGCTAGGTGAGTAAATGGAGGATTTATTCAGGTGCAGAAATAACCTGTGAGTTAGGCAAGTATTAAGTGAGTTTTGAAACCTAGACCATAACTGTCAGTATAGTTAAAATTAGTTCTCCATGTGATTGTGCGTCATTTTGGCATTCATACCAAATTAAAATGTTGTAATGCTCTATTTTTTTCCAAAGAAAAATTGCTGAGGCCTCATCACTTTCGGTTGCACAAAAGTTTTTAAAAGGTCTTTTGTTTTTAGAAGTGGCACTTCCAAAATTTTGTAAAAGGTGAAAATATCACACAGAGGCCAGGAATTTTAAATTCTAGCTGTAAAAATAAAAGAAGAAACTACCAGCAACAAAAGAAACACAAAATATGAAAAAGAAGAAACTACATAGAAGAATTAGATGTCTTATTCATACATCATATAAAAATATCAAAACAAGATGTTCAGTTGTATCAGCATTTTATGGGTCATGGATCAAAACTTGATCATCAAGTTTTACCTTCTCTAAGTTGAGATTTACATTCCCAAAAACTTAAGCTAAGTGAAATAGACCTCTAGTTATCAAGATTGAAAAGAAAATATCATACATATGGGCATCTGATCCAGATCAGTGAATATGAATGTCTTGTGTTGGTGCTAATGGATCAGAGATGATGAAGAAAACCCTATTGCATATTTAGAAGGTGGGAATGCTTCTTTATTGTTGCTTTAAGTTGAATATGTAAAAATGCATTAACTGTAACACGTAGAAAGTTTTTCTTGGCATTCATATTTTTCTAAGGTCTTTTTTGTGTTATAATTTTCAGATTTGCAATTTACATTACATTTAGAAAATATTTATCTAATATCATTGTTGGGACAGTGTGTTACGTGGGCTTACATGGGCCTCTTACAAAGTTTCCTGAAAATTATTCCTTTTAGTATGAAACTCTACTTAAATACACAGTCTCTGGGAAGCATGGGGACATGTTTCTAAGCATTTCTCCCACAGTTTTTATTCTAGAAATTGCAGTTGGGATAGAGTTTATGAAAATCAAGTGGTTGATTTTTTAACTAGCATAGGTATCTTAAATACATTTACCTATGAGGCACTGATAGATATCAGTCTTGAAGAATCTATCTAGAATGTCAACACAATATCTAACAATCATTTATTAAGGATATAACTTTGTAAGTGTTAATATTTTATGACATCTTGTCCAGGGGCCTCTGGCTAGGGAACATGGTTAGTTTATTTACATAACCTTAATGACATCACATAACATTTTTTAAAATAAAAATAGTCATCAATGTAATCCTTTAAAAAATAAAAATTCTAACTTAAAAAGCTTGATTTATGTGACACAACTAATTAAATTTTAACTTAATTGTACATAAAAAGGGCTACGAGATTAAAAATACTTGTAAAATATTACAAGCTTCAAAAAAAATTTTTATGAAAAAAAGAAGTTAAGTTAATTTTGTACACTTCTTCCCATGTCTTAATGAAGTTTAACAACTATAACAAAAAGTAAATACATATTACAAAGATTCACAACTCCATTCCATATATTTTAAGAAAATATTTTTGTAAACTAAAGTAATCCCAGTGGAAGTTTTAGACTAATTAGACACTAAAATAACTGGTGGGGGGCTGAGTGTATGACACTTAAACAAATACTTTAGAAACTAAAACAAGTGATGGGAAGCTGAGTAAGAAATCACAGACACAAGTGGCACCTGAACATCCATCTGTAATAACACTGTTGAACAATTATTGTGGGCCCACCAGTACATGGACTTAAGATTTTGTCTGCTCATTCTGTTCAAGGGTGACCACAAAAATGGCAATGAAGTGTAAATTGTAATTGCCAGTGTATACAGTCTTCCTTGATAATAGGAAACTATGTGAAAAGCTTTGGGCAAAATAATTCTTTAAGTGCTGAAAAGAAAAGTAATATCATTTCATTTTATAAGTGTTATGGTCATATGCAACAGCAGCAGCTTTGGTGGTGTCAAAAGTACCATGCCAAATGCAGGCTCCATGCTTGTCGAACTTTGAAATCTCCACAGTAAATTTTCCATGGCCTGTCACACACTCCTCTGTAATGTCTATCAAACAGAACTGAAATCTTACGTGACAAACTTTCACCATCACTCTGTCTGTTGCTGGCTTTTAGTCTCGCATTCTGTTCGACATGGCAGTTCCTTTTGAATATAATATGCTTAAAATAATTTTAAATTAATATTTGAAGGCTTTAAGAAATCATTTAAAAGTTGCGTTCCTGAGAAAGGCTCTTTGTGAACACACTCATTCCATTACAACCCCGTTGCTGTAGGTTACACCTCTCAGTTGTTAGTGTATCTTAGATCAGATTGAATAATGAAAGCACTTAAAAGAATTGCAACACATAAGACAATGAACACACAAAGATACCCTGGGAAAACCCTCCTCTTGAGGGAGAAAAACCCAGCAATGAATCTCTTCTATAATATAGAACAATGGCAGAAATCTGCTTACAACTCAAGCCCAGTAATGGCCAGCAATGGATACAATAAAGTCGCACCTCTCCTAGATGCACTAGATACAAATGAATATCTTCTTCCTTGAAATCGGACTGCTGCTATATGGTGCGAATTCTGCTCTTAAGGAAATGCGAACTTGCATGAGTGATTGGATCATGCAATGACAAATGAGACCTTGTATTTATACAAGTGTGGCGCCCCTTCAACATAGGTCGGCCCACATACAAAATAAATAATAAATACATAAAGTCGGCTCAAGCCAAGACTAAAATATGTGAACCAAGAAGGGTCGGCCCTTTAGCATTTACATTTATTGTTTGGTATAAATTAAATAGCCGAATGGCTATTCATTTAATTTATCTTTTCTTCTTGGAATTCGTGTGATGAAGTGCAGACCGTAGCTGCTATAACATCAACATCAGTGTCATATGTAATTGTATACTAGCTTGGTCCTTTGAGTGTGTTCTCCTTTTAGACAGCAAAGCAATTTCAAAGAATCATCTATTGAAGCATGGTTTTGGTACATTGTTTTTTAAATTCCTACATGACACTTATTACTGGGTTGGCATGGTGGCCATGATTGGATTGACCCATGCACTAACTGTTAAGATGCTGACAGATTAGCTTACCACTGTTGGATGATCTCTACTACATAAATCATCTGTCTCCAACACATGGATAGCTACAGCATACTATGTCGTCATGCTAATTCTGCCTATCACTAGAAAATTTGAGTTGTAGTACACGGTTCTTGAGATTTTAATATCAAGTAAACCTTGCTTTTAATGATGTGTATCTGTTGAAAGTTTGCAGCATGGAAGAGTGCCTTTTATCACCCACATTTTGGATCTTACCTTGATGAATTCAAGGACCTCATTTTAAGAACTTTATGGAACACAAATGGCTACACTTTGTTTTGGATCATGGTCAGTATCCTTCTAATTGCAGATGGTATTGTTCTAGTAATGCACACAGTGGTAGGCTTTTCAGATGCAGTTGGCTGATGGATATCCTTAATTTTGTGATGAACATTATCTGAACCGTCAGAAAACCAAAATTATGGAGAATATTATGTCTCAGAAATAAATTTTTAATGTTTATATTACATGAAAGGACAATAGGCCGAGGTGGTTTATTCTTACAGTTATTTAGGTGTTGTATATTCTTATTATGCTGACATACTGTCAGCTCTAGTTTTCTGCAGATCTGTATCAAGCTTCATCTTTTACCTCTATAACTTCAAAAAAAAATTATATGAGAATTGGAGCCCATATTTGGGATGGGTTGGACAAATTAGGACTGGAGGAGTAGTAATAACAATGTTGTCATGACATATTTGATCAAAGAGGAAAAATCCCATATTCAATCATCCTTTTTGTGTTTGGAATCCAGACTTCTGCTCTTTCTCTTATTTGACATTGTTAGCATGCACGGTAAGATTCAATGCATTTCTGATTCACTCTAGACACCAGATATAACCTGATCTTCCTTTCATTGCATCTTGCTAGGTGACAGTTCTTGATATTGGTATAAAATATTTCCCTCAAAGGTTCATCAATTTTCCATAAATCACCAAATCAAAAATTAATTGGGGGATCCATGAGGAGATGTATAAGGAATATCCGAAGGTGACATGGATTAAACTTAAAGAGCCTTTAACACTTAAACCTATGCTACACTATTGTCAATTTTATTTGCATTTCAAAGACAGTTGAAACAACATTCCACAAATATATCAAAGCACATGAGCAAGATTTGGAATGAGCAAAGCTCCATGCATGAAGCCAACTTAGACTCAACAAAAGAACTCAGTTAAATCTTGAAACTCAGAAAAAAACTCAACTATTTCTAATGAGTTCTTTGACCTGCAAATAAGAGCTTTTTTCTTTGTTTCTCTGCTGGCTGAATTTTGTGTTCAGATGCATGAGTTTTATGGCTGATTTGGAGTCATGCAACTATATGTCAAATATGTTGTACTTCATATTTAAAAGGCCATTTAGCAAAGCTCCAAGGTTGCTCCCATCCACTTTGCATCGAATCACCTTACCTGTATAGAGAGCAACATATTTGCATAATTTTCTTCAGCAGCCCAAGTTGGATGGTCATTCTAGTAATTTCTTTCCCTTGATTTTTATCATGATTTTTTCAGTTATTTCTATGGCTTGTTTAATTGTGAACAGGGCTCCCTGGAAATCTATGTTATGGAAGACTAAAGATGCCCAACCTTGTTTTCCTACAGATTTTCAAGTGTAAACAGAATATACCCAGCATCAAGTTGATTCAAATTGTGAGTGTAGAATATTAGATTCTTACTTCTAAATTTTCGATGGAACATTACAATAGAACTTGAGCCCAAACAATTTTGTGATTAGCATACATGTGGGCTATAGGGACGTTAGCCAAACATAAGCATAACCTCATTGCCAACTTTTTCTTGGTCTCTAATGTTAGTTTGTTGGCTTACTAATACATCTTTGCTTATCTTTATTTCTTTGGGTGTTTTGAGGCATCTTTCTAGATGACTCTTTTAGTTATCTGCTTGTCTTAATATTCTTGGGTTTTCTCCATGGGTTTGAGTCTTGATGTCTTTGTTCTTCTTGTTGGGCTTGTATAGGTAGGGTATAACTATAGACTCATGCTTAAGCATATGACTTATTGCAAATAGAAAGTACATATGTGCATCATCCAAGTAGATTTTCCTACACAGCTCCTCGGCCTTGAGTGTAGCTGTTGTTGGTTCACTTTCTATATCAAAACTCAGATCAGTGGGTGATTCACCTTCGGCGCATGAGATACCCTTTATTTGTCGGTTTTTTTTATAGAGAAGATTGTCACCATAGGTCCCATTAGATTTCAATATTGTTGAAAACATAAAGATCAGTTTGTATCTTCAATCTATTGATATCTCTATTGTTTGACTTCCCTCACACATTTTTTCCTTAGATTTCCTCTTCTCATTTCCTCTAAAGGTTGTGAATAGAATTGTTAGCTAGGACATCTACTAATAGTATGTTCAACTCTTCTGCACTTCTCCTTTGTAGCTGCTCATCCCCAAGTTGGATTTCTATGTTGAGCATTTCTTATAAATTCTAGATAGCATCATTATATAACTTGATCATCTACAACATTTGCAAGATTTGTAATCTTTGGGCACTATCTTTGCCCCTCATCACTCAAGGAGGTTGAGATTGAGGAGCATGTTACTTTTAGTTGTCCTAAATATACTATGAGATAAGGGGGAATATTGTTGTTTGTATAAAGACTTAAGCTGTTGTTTGTCAACCTTACTTCAATATCCTAATTAGAGATGCCTAGACCTTTTCCTTGAACAAGCTATTGTTTTCAGACATAGATACTTACAAGTGTTAGTTTTAGATCAGATATGCACAATAAGCAGAAATAAAACACAAAACAGTGAACACAGAGAATTTATCCTGGGAAAATCCTTCTACTCAAGGGAGAAAAACCCAGCGATACTTTACTAAAATTATCAGGTACAATAGTGCAGAAAATTGCACTTAGAATTATGCCAAGAAAGGTAGAATACAATAATATAATCCAACACTGTAATAATTCGAATCTTTGAGCAGAAATAGGTCTCTTTCTTGAGCAGCAAATCTTCTTCTTTGTCACCAAGGAACGAATGAACCGAATGATCATTGAATGAGGAGGATCTTCCTTCTATTTATACAAGTCCAGGCATAAGCTTCCACTTGAGCCGACCTAGCATGTATGATTTATGTTTATAATTAATTTTTGACTTGTCTTTTGACTTGAGCCGACCCAACAAGTATATATAGAAATTTATAATTAATTCCCTTTGTCTCTTGGCCGACTAGGGCAATGCCTCCTAAAGCTACAAACATCAACACTCCCTCTTAGCTAGGGAGGTATTGCAAAGTCTTCCTTGAGTCCCACTCAGACTCAAGGGTATCATGTCTTGTCATGGATTCTTGCAACATGACGTCCACAATGGCTACACCCAATTGTAGGAAGCACAACTCAATCTCAGAGATGTGATTTGTACAAGGGCTTTCACCTAATATTTCTCCGTTTCAGAGAAATATACGCTGCAAGGGCTTTCATCTCATATTTCTCTGTCTCAAAGAAATATACTCTATAAAGGCTTTCACCTCATATTTTTCATCTCAAAGAAATATACACTACAAGGGCTTGCACCACATATTTCTCCGTCTCAGAGAAATATATGCTACAAGGGCTTTCACCTCATATTTCTCCGTTTCAGAGAAATATATGCTACAAGGGCTTTCACCTCATATTTCTTTGTCTCAGAGAAATATACACTACAAGGGCTTTCACCTTATATTTCTCCATCTCAGAGAAATATACTCTACAAGGGCTTTCACCTCATATTTCTCTGTCTTAGAGAAATATACTCTACAAGGGTTTTCACCTCATGTTTCTCCCTCGCAAAGAAATATACGCTATGACAGATCAGTTTGTCATTCTGTCCATTCCCTTGAGATGGGGAGAATATCTTGATGATGTTGTGACTCCCTCTCAGTGAGGGCGACATACTTCATCACCCAAGGTTGTTTCGGAAGTACACAAACTTCACCCTGGAAAGAGGCTTGGATAGGATATCAGCTATCTGAGCATTAGTGCAAATATATTGGAGCTGGATTGCTTTCCTCAGCACCATTTCTGACCCTGTCATACTTGATGCACCCAATGTTCCAGACACTGGCTCTTCCTCTTAGTTGAGTCCCAGGCCTCACAACCCCTTGCAAGATCCCTTCCTTGACTTCACAAACAAAACTCTCTCTTGATCCTTGCCTCAATACAAAAATTACAAAAATCCTCCAGAAGTGAACTCCCCCCCATTGTCTGATCTTAGAACCTTAATCCTCTTCCCGGACATGTTCTCAATTCGTACCTGCTATGGTTGCTCTGGATAAACAATGACGTTTTTCGTACCATTGTTTAGTGTCTTCATCCTTCTCAATCTTCTTTGCTGATGCAAACTCTCCATCCAAAGGTAACCCAACTTGATTTTTTTTTTCCTTGATTTGGTGACCATCAACTAGGGTAGAATCAAAGCATGTCTCCAATGAAGAATCATGAGTGTTGTGTGCCACCAACTCAGTCCCATGGCTGCAAGCTATGTCTCCATGTTTGTTCATTTCTCCAGCTGGCATGTCTTCCTCACAGGATGCCTCAAGCTCTTCCTCCCTTCTCAAAGCACGCACATATACCTCACACATTTTGAAGAGATGGTCATTATCCATAAGGGGCTGCAGGTAGACATCCTCCATCATAGGCATGGTCCTTTGAAACTCTTGAAATTGTGTGAGGTAGA
Source organism: Sequoiadendron giganteum (assembly GCA_007115665.2). Taxonomy (NCBI): domain Eukaryota; kingdom Viridiplantae; phylum Streptophyta; class Pinopsida; order Cupressales; family Cupressaceae; genus Sequoiadendron; species Sequoiadendron giganteum. The sequence goes on along the minus strand of CM021102.1, from coordinate 184,324,358 downwards.
GGTCTTCTTTCAAGTGCTCATCCTTTCCTTCGATCTTCATTTTCTCCTCCAAGTGATGTGGCCCACACATAGCTCATTCATACCTCCATGAATTAACTTCTTCATTATGCCCAGGTGTGAAGACTAAGTCTTCATTATGCTCTATCAAAGGATCTCCATCAAAGTAGTAGGTAGAATCTTCTACCTCATGATCTTCCTCAATGGTTGATCTAGAAGATGTGTGCACCGCTATGATCTCTTTATCTTGCAATGTAGAATCAACCTTATCCAACCTTATAGAATCACTTCCCACTGAATCTTCTGAATTTCCCTTATGACCACCATTTGATTCCATGCCAATATGGTGCAAAGGTAATGAAACAATGCTAGGCTCAACCAAAGGAACATCAAATGAATTCATACCTTCTTGTAATCCCATATGGTTGGTTTGACAATCTCCATGGAGGCAACTTCTTCAATCGTCTAGTCATCTTGATGTCTTAAGTGTTTTCCACTTGCCATGTATGATGCTTCCTCGCCCATATCCTTATGATGCAAGTCATCAATAAGTAGTCCTCCTTCTTCCATGGCAGTGATGCCAATGTTTCTCTATCTTCTCCCATGATGTATGATTCAAACCCTCCAGGCTGGCAATCTGATAGCATTTCTAGTGTCTCAAATGGACAAAATATGACAATTTTGGATTTTCAGGGATTCCAAGTTATTTTCTGATTTCTGCTGTAGAATTTTGTGCTTGACAAGTCTGCATCTCCTTCATACAAAACCAATGATAACATGACACAAATATGAAGAATATAATCTAGTGTAATAAATCAGGTCTGCTACAAATATATGACTGGAAATATGAAGATAACAATGTCACATGAATGGCTAAATAGCCCAAAAATATAATACCCTCCAATGGCAATAACTATATGTCATAAGGAAGATGAAACAAAACATATACTAGCCTCTTCAATAGGCAGATCTGCTGTAGCTCAATGCTGACCTAGAAACCCAAGGCGCAGCTGCAGAAGCAAATGTAACTATGCCCTAAGGCAGTTCACCACTCATCCAAGGGAGTCGCTCTAGGGCTACAAGGATATCTCACCAAGTTCGCCTAACAATGATGCTCAAAATTACCTCAAGAGAGGTTTGCCTTAGCCTTATGATGTTTGCCCATGGTGAATGCTCCTAGCTGATATGAATGATGCTCTAAACCCTCTATGTGAATTGCTCTTCATTATTCTACTCTAGGTTTGCTCTTAATTGGACTGATTTCTCATTGTGTTTCTTGCTAATCCTTCACATATATTTATGCATTAAATCTGATCAGATTTCTTGAACCTTAGCTTTGATACCATGTTAGTTTTAAATCAGATATGCACAATAAGCAGAAATAAAACACAAAATAGTGAACATAGAGAATTTATCCTGCGAAAACCCTTCTACTCAAGGGAGAAAAACCCAACAATACTTTACTAAAATTATTAGGTACAATAGTGCAAAAAATTGCACTTAGAATTATGCCAAGAAAGGAAGAATACAATAATATAATCCAGCACTGTAAGAATTCGAATCTCTGAGCAAAAATAGGTCTCCTTCTTGAGCAGCGAATCTTCTTCTTAGTCACCAAGGAACGAATGAACCGAATGATCATTAAATGAGGAGGATCTTCCTTCTATTTATACAAGTCTAGGCATAAGCTTCCACTTGAGCCGACCTAGCATGTATGATTTCTGTTTATAATTAATTTTTGACTTGTCTTCTGACTTGAGCCGGCCCAACAAGTATATATAGAAGTTTATAATTAATTCTGATTTGTCTCTTGGCCGACTAGGGCAATATCTCTTGAAGCTACAAACATCAACAACAAGGAGTCCCTAAAGCAACAGCGAATCTTCTTCTTAGTCACCAAGGAACGAATGAACCGAATGATCATTAAATGAGGAGGATCTTCCTTCTATTTATACAAGTCTAGGCATAAGCTTCCACTTGAGCCGACCTAGCATGTATGATTTCTGTTTATAATTAATTTTTGACTTGTCTTCTGACTTGAGCCGGCCCAACAAGTATATATAGAAGTTTATAATTAATTCTGATTTGTCTCTTGGCCGACTAGGGCAATATCTCTTGAAGCTACAAACATCAACAACAAGGAGTCCCTAAAGCAACAAGCAATTTATTTCCATATTCTACTATAGTAGAGGCATTGGATGTGTTGAACATCACATAAATACAATGAATTCATGCCTTGACAGAGATAGATTAAGAGATGACACTCCTCTGCATATAACTATTGCTTTGAGGGTGCTCTAAACCCCCAAGTTTCATTGGAGTAAGAATGAATCTGCCATGTTCCACATTGACGAACCTCCCATTATCCGTAACTTGTGTCACAAAGGACACACTTTGCTTGCTTTTCTTTGTCTCTAGAGGTTCATTGCCTTGCTAGAAGAGGTTTTAAGGCTACTCCTGGGTTGTTCAACAGACACCCTCTGGACGTACCTTGAGTATCTTCAGATCTTGCTTAGGTCTTTCTTGTGAAGAGAGATGCTGATGTTGTTGGTCATTTTGGTTTGAGCCTTGTTACAGACATGTGATTTTTGGTCTAATTTTGTAGTCTCTTGCTTGATCTTTATCAGTTCTTGTACCTTTGAGAGGTACTTTCTTATTGTTTGGAGTTCATCATTTTTGTTTTGTTCACCTTTTTTTGTACTTTGTGTTTAGATATTTTTCATAACCTAAGAATACTTTTTTTCCTAGCACTTCTTAGTAAACTATTGTACTTTTTGAGGTTCATTTATTTATTTTGGCTATTTGTGGATATTAGTATAGTTTCTTGATTTCTTTCTTTCTTTCATTGTATGTTTAGACTTACTATTTTCTTCTATTAGTCTTTTATTTGAGATGAAATAGGGCACCTTGCCTAAGTTGCTGGTAATGAGTAATATTTAGATAATTGAAACAAGGTTGGTATTGGTATTTCTTTCTTTCATTGTATGTTTAGACTTACTATTTTCTTCTATTAGTCCTTTATTTGAGATGAAAGAGGCACCTTGCCTAAGTTGCTGGTAATGAGTAATATTTAGATAATTGAAACAAGGTTGGTATTGGTATTTCTTTCTTTCATTGTATGTTTAGACTTACTATTTTCTTCTATTAGTCCTTTATTTGAGATGAAATAGGCACCTTGCCTAAGTTGCTGGTAATGAGTAATATTTAGATAATTGAAACAAGGTTGGTATTGGTAAGTTTTGATAACATCATTTGAAAATTAAAGGGTCATTGTTACAGTTGGAGAGTTAGTTTCTTTCTGTCTCAGATCTAAAAACTGTAGAGAATAATGTTTTGACTTGTATATTTAGCCTTTCTTATACTTCAACACAACCCTTGGTTGAGTTTAAAATGAAAGTAAAGGTACTGTTTATTTGCATTAGAAGTAGGAGTTATAAATGATATTAGCATAGTGGTTATGTTGAAAAAGTTACTAGGAATCTTGTCACGAAGAGTTAAACAATATTAAGGGAGTTACAAAGCATCTTAGTTATTGTAGGGAGTTCCAATAGTCTTGTCATAATGAGAGAATTACAAGCATCTACTATCCCATGTGTAAAAACAAGTTATAAAAAGGTTTTATATCTTGGAAGGAAAAGGGATCTTTTGGATACTAAGTTACCGGTTCGGGTTCGGGGACGGGTTCGGGTACGAGAACCCGGTACGTGGGTACGTGAAAATTTTTTTTAGGGGTTTGGGTACGTATGGGTACGTGTATATATATATATATAAAAAATATATATATATATGTATTATATATACAAAAAAAAAAGAGAAATATACAGAATTGTAAAACTAAATCATTTCATAGTATGATACTTGATCATTGATCAATGTCAAATGCCAAAGATAAATATTAAATGTCAATTGATAGTTGTATTTGACTGATTTGAAAGCAAATTGGGTACAAAATGGCATCCTCATGTGGAATGCGTTGATGTTGATATTCTTAAACAAAATGAAAATAGAAAATTGTTTTTGTAAAACTGAAAGTAAATACTATATTAATATATTTTACAAATTTACATCTTCCTCTTTCCCATAAAAATGAGGTGCGGCATGGAGTTTTGTATGGTTTCAAAAGCCTTAAATGCGATATTATAGATGAAGACTTGTAGGAAAACTATGGAAACTTGGACTTGGAGAGTACCAATTAAATTCAATGGGAGTTTGAGGGCAATGTCTCCAATGGGGTCGAGGGGCAGCGCCCCTCGTGGGGGTCTGGGGGCAACGCCCCCAGCGGGGTTGAGGGGCAACGCCCCCAGTGGGGTTTGGGGCACGCCCCCAGCGGGGTCGAGGGGCAGTGCCCCTCATGAGGGTCCGGGGGCAGCGCCCCTGGCACGCTCCCTGTCGTGGTACAGGGCGGGGTCGAGGGGCAGCGCCCCCGCCGCTAGCACCAATTTAAGGCTTTTGAAACCATACAAAACTCCATGGCGCACCTCATATTAATAATAATAATTTAAAAAAAAAAAGTTTTTATAAGTTCTGGGCCGTGGGTTCTTCGAGGTACGCCCGGGTACATGCCTGGTACCTTCGGGTCCGCGCACCAAACAGCCGGATGCGCCCTGGGCACGCACCCTGTGCGTACCCAGCGCGTGCCTGCGCGCGAACCCGGGAGAACCCACAGGCCTGGGCACGCACCCTGTGCGTACCCAGCGCGTACCCGCAGGCGAACCCGTACCGGGTTCGAACCCGAACCGGGTTCGAGGCCTCTAGGTACGCATCCGGTAACTTAGTTTGGATATGATGAATATGGATGGCTGGTAGAATACTAGCACTTGGCATGCAACACCCATATTTACTTTGGAGGGTAATTGGCCTTAGCTGGTGTTGATACCTTCTCAACAGAGTTTTTTGTCATCACGTGTTATATATGTTATGTTCAAAATTTTTGGTTTTTGATGGTATCAAAGTTTCATTGCTTAAAGTGTTTTAGCATATACTTCAATATCATTTGGATTTGAAAATTGTACAAATTTCCAAGTTAGAGAGATTTTTGTTCTGGGTTTTTAAACTTTTGCTATATTCATTTGTTTTTTGATTGGTTTTATAACAGTTTTATTAGAGTATTTTGTTATATGATACTCATATCAGAACATTTTGGTAAAATAACAGTGGGACCAAAGCTTTTTGGTCTTCAATGGTGATATCAAAGCTTTTACTAAGCAACAACTTTTATTATTTGGGTTTGAAAACAGTGCATCCTGTTGATAAAATCTCAGAATATTATTGAATAATCAGATTAATATTATTCAAGAAGAGCCTTGCTCTTATAGACTTTACAAAGACTACAAAATTAGGGAGAAGATTTAGTTAATTGAAAGAGTTAACTAAATGTTAACATAAACAAACTAAAACTAAATTGAAAGAGTTAACTAAACGTTAACATAAGCAAATGAAAGCAAAAGAGTAAGTTAACTACAGGTTAACTTACGACTAATTGAAGAGTAAATAAAGTTAAGATGACCATTAATATTATATTTAATATTTAATACCCTCCCTCCCTTAATGGTCATTGTACAAACAAAAAACTAAGTCTACCCATATTGTGTTGGTCATCAAAATGCATAGTTTGCAGACTCTTGCTTAGTCTGCTCCGATACGTGAGCACTTTGCTAAGATGCTTCCTGGTTAGACTTCTCATTAGCCAACCGCTTTCTGCAATACCTTTGTATATGACCAATCTTCCCACAGTAGTGGCAAGTAAAAGACTTCTTGGAGCCCTCCGACAAATCGCCTCGTCATTTCTACTAAGTGGACTTGCCTTTGCCAACATCCTTGGCAGTAAATGCTTGTTCAACAGTAGGAGACTCACTGCTGCTCCCAAATTGCTTCTTCCATCGATCCTGTTGCAAAAGCTTGTTGCACATCTCATCAAACTTCAAGTCAACATTAGTGGATGTAATGTTGAGCGTTTCGATGAAGTGCTCGTAGGAATGTGGCAAACATTTCAAAGTGATCACCACCATATCCTCCTCTTCTATCTTACGACCAATGGCCTCCAATTGATCGCCAATATTTTTAACTTTCATCAAGTGCCTTTGGAAAGACACTTGGTCATCCATCATAATAGAAAAGAGCATATTCTTCAGAAAAAAAGCCCTTCCCTTGTCTGAGGTCTCATGAAGATCTTTTAGATGCTTCCAGATCTCTGCAATAGATTTACTAGATAGTATATCTGGTAACATGTCATTGGTGATAGATAATTTAAGAAGCATGACTGGCTCCCTATTACTTCCATCATACTTGTCCCGATCGTTCCCAATAGTAGTGGGACTAACTTTTGTACCAAGAACAAGCGCATCCATACATCGGTACTCAAAGATGGTAAGCATCCTCTACTTCCATGTGTTGTAATTCTTTCCATTGAACCTCTGCGAACTTTCCTATATAATATTGGACAAAAACGCCATCCCTCCCGTTTTCCAAAGCACAAAAATGAGGTAACTTCTATGATCAATTGGCAAAACACTAGACAATCAACTGGCACAACTCCGATTTCTCAAAAATCGTTTGAAAAAGAGGCTCAGAATCTGTAAGATTTTCAAAACTCTATGTAAATTTTTTAAGAAAAAAATCGAAAACTCTATACAGAAATTTTATTCTTCATAGAATTTCTGTCAAAATTGGCTCCAAAAAGACTTTTTCTTCTTCAAACTGCCATCACCTTAGAAAACCTGGCCCAAATTTCAAGACATGGATTTCGAGACACCCAAAAAAATTGAACACCTACCCAGAAATCCTCTCGAAAAACCCAGAAAGAATCTAGAATTAGAAAAAAAATTCAGCCTCAAAAACAAAGAGTTTTTCAAAAACCCTAGCCATAGCATCCAGAAATAATTTTTACCCACTATTTTGTAGAAAAACGTCTCAAAACAAAGCAAAAATCTGGATCAAAGAAAAAGCACGGCACAAAAGAGACTAAAAATGGCGCCCAAATTCGTGACCTTGAAGGATAGAAAACACGTCCAAGAACTAGCTCGAAAATGCACAAAAAAATGCGTTTTAAAAACACAACACCCACAAACGCCTAGAAACATGAAGAAATAATGCATCTTAGAAGAAGAAATCGCGGCCCAAAGAACAATAAAAATCGCGTTTCAGAAAACGCGTCAAGAAAAATCGCGGCCCAATAGAAATCAGAAGTCACATCCACTAGGAAGACAAGTTGCACTAGTAAAAATGAAGAATGCGCGCCCAGACTACGGCCAAAAACTTCACAAAACCATGCTAGAAATGATGCCAAAACGCAAGCAAAAGGAAATACAGAGGTCACTAAAACATGGACCAAGTTGTGCGCGGCTTGCAAAAAAATTGACGAACTAAAAAAAATGCGATTCTGAAGGTCGTGATTTCTAGTGAGGAAAAACTCACAAAAAAAATCAAACATAGAAGTGATGTCAAAAAACAAGTGAAAAATTGCGGCCAAATCTACACGATTTTTGCCCACGAATTCGTAGAAGGAGGGTCGCCCAAAAACCCTATGATGTCTTCAGCAAACAGGACCCATGAAATTTCCTTCAGAAAAAAATCTGAAAATACTACTTAGGGTTCGAGCCTGCGCTTTGATACCATGTTGATAAAATCTCATAATATTATTGAATAATCAGATTAATATTATTAAAGAAGAGCCTTGCTCTTATAGACTATACAAACCCTACAAATTAGGGAGAAGATTTAGTTAATTGAAAGAGTTAACTAAATGTTAACGAAAACAAACTAAAACTAAACCGATAGAGTTAACTAAACGTTAACAGAAGCAAACGAAAGCAAAAGAGTAAGTTAACTACAGGTAAACTTACGACTAACTGAAGAGTAAATAAAGCTAAGATGACCATTAATATTACATTTAATATTTAATACATCCAAGTTAGAGAGGTTTTTATTCTGGATTTTTAAACTTCTGCCATATTCATCTGTTTTTGATTGGTTTTATAACAGTTTTATTAGAGTATTTTGTTACATGATACTCATATCAGAACATTTTGGTAAAATAACAGTGGGACCAAAGTACTTTGGTCTTAAATGGTGATATCAAATCTTTTATTAAGCAACAGCTTTATTCATACTAAGGGACCTGATATTCATAATCAGTTGTTCACAAGACAGGAGATAGACTGTGTAGCCTCAAATTGTCACTTTTTTTGTTAAATCAAAGGAGCTTCAATTGGGGGTCCCTCCCATGAAAGAAAGAGCAGAGAAAAAACAGAGCTAAACTCCTAGCGCTGAGAAAGCAAATAGCCACCAGGACAAATCCCAACAGAAAGAAACAATATGGAGGCCAATGCTGACAAGCCATGACCAAAAGAGATTGAAGGGCAAAATAAGCTGCTTATCCTGACCAAGCCAAAAAGAAGACTAACAATATGGAGGCCAATGCTGATAAGCCATGACCAAAAGAGATTGAAGGGCAAAACAAGCTTGTCCTGACCAAGCCAAAAAGATGAGTAACCCACAGATCTGTTAATATCTTGAGACAAGATCTGTCACCGTGTTCCATAAATCCATATCCATGCCATGATCAGAATTATATGGAGCATTGAAACCAATTGCCATGTTGGAAAGCTTATCAGTGATCTCGTTTCCTTCACAAAGTGTGAGAAAAATCAGTGTTTCTTAGCCTGTGCTTGATAGACAGATACTCTTTCCTAATGGAATTAAGGCAGCAAAAAGCGAATCTTTTCTTTATAAAATGTCTCAATCACAATCTTAAAGCCCCCCTCAACAATCAGCTCCACAAAACCTTGCTCAATGGCCACATGCTGCCCGGCAATTGGACTAATTGCCTCTGCCCACTTTGAAGTGGAAGGCGGGAGGCACAGAGCATAAGTATAAAGCCACTGATCATTGCTATTTCTAAAAATACCTCCAGCCCCCACTAGCCCCACACAGCTCTGTCAAAAATTAACTTCATAATCTCAGCAGGTGGGGGATGCCAGCAAGTGAGGCCCTTCGAATCCATTTATCATCCCTCCCAATATTAGGTGCCATTTAAAATTTTAGACCTTAGGGCATGGTTCCAAAGCTCTTTCCTTAAAACAGCACCACAGCAATTCTTCTAAGAGCCCTATTAAAACCCTCAAGGTTTTTTAGATGTAGACCCCTTTTTCCTTGGGCACACATATATCCTTCCATCTAACCAGCACATACTTGTGGGTGGAAGCATTCCCCTCCTATATGAAGGAGTGAAAGACAGCTGTGAACTCCTTGATAATTGTTGATGGGGACATTAAAATGGAGAACAGGTAGATGGGCAGCCTGTAGAACTGATTGAATTAGCTGCAGCCTAACTGGAATAGTGACACTCACTTTTCCATGAGCCCAATCTAGCTCTTATTCTCCAGCAAAGGATTTCATAAGCTTTTTGACATTCTTCCCATAAAAACTGGAATTCAAAGATACAGGCTGGGAAGGGACCCAATCTAAAATCCCAAAATAGCAGCAAAAGGCTTTTGTCTAAAAACAAGGACGTTAAAGACAAAAATGTTGGACTTCTCACTACAAATGAGCTGCCCATACTTGAGAGTAAATCTAGGAGAGTTTTCTTTTGCCTAGCCTCCACAGTTGAAACAACTCTGAAAAGGAGGTTATTGTCAATGAATTGTAAATGGGTAAGAGCTTCCATTTTTGAAGAGATTTAAAGCCCCTTTATATGCTTATGGGTTCTAGCATTAACAAACAATCACCCCAAGGGCCCAAAGAATTGGCTAAAATGATGAAGAGGTAAGGGGCAGGAAGAGCCCTTGTTAGAGGCCTCTACTGCAATCCAAAAGACCATTGAGCTTGCAAATCTAATTTATCTATTTAGTAGAAAATCCCAGTTTTGCAAGGATTTTAAGAAGAATGTTCCATACCACTCTTTCGTATGCCATACTGATATTGAGATTTGTGAGCATACCTTCCCTTTTTCCTTTGGGAGATACAGTGTACCAGTTCATGAGAAAGGATCGACACATCTAGGATTCGCATCCCTTTCCACAAAATTGCCCTTTGCTGGAATGATAAAGACAAGGCTTTTTTTAATCAATTGGCAATTGCTTTTGAAATAATCTTGTAGACTCTATTGCAAAGAGAAAAGGGTCTAATAGCAGAAATCCTAACACAATCCATCCTCTTCAAAATTAGACCAATAAAGGAATCAGAGCAATTCAAGAGGTGACCAGATTTTCTAGACTCCTCAGCTGGTTTGATGATATCCTTTTTCATGATCTCCCAGAAAGGTTGGAAGAAGGCTCGTGGGAAGCCATCTAGCCCAGGAGCCTTGTATTTGCCCATACTGGGAACAGCAGAACAGTCCCTTTTTTCCGGAAAAGGGGCAAGCAAAAACTGATTTTTGTCCTCCATGATGACCTTTGGGATTAAATTTAGAATGGCGTCCTGAGCTTGTTCATCCAACGATTGAGAGATGAACATAGCCTTGAAGTAGCTTTTAGCCTTCAACTTCACCTCCTCTATATTAGCAGTGGTTGAACCATCTGCTTTGATTAGAGAATGGATGCATGTCTGTGGGGGATAGTGGCATGGTGAAATTTTTTTGAGTTTCTATTCTCCTCTTTTTTCCATGTCTCCCTAGATCTCTGTCAACATTTAACCTCCTTAGAATAGAGGTCTTGTAAATCCTATAACAACTTATCCCTATCAAACAATTCTGGAGAAAGACTCTACTCCTGAATGGTCTGCTGTACAAGTCATTTCAACTTCTTAGTCTGGATTCCTACAACTCAAATTGCCAATTTTAAACACCACTGAATGAACTGTTAATGCTACTGCATCAAATTGTAATAAAATGAAGAGTGTCTGGCAGTATTTATTATTTTCCATACTATGTAGAGAGAGGCTTTAGACACTGACCATATTTTGTGGTGTTCACTACTTGTATAGGTCCAAAAATCAGTCACAAAGTCAAAAGTTATTTTAAGCTTCTAGTTCAAAAACTGAACTGAGCAAAAAATTGGCAGGCCAAAATTTTGATTTGGACTCTGGACCTGGGAAAAACTTGGCATATTAAAAAAAACATAAATTCACAGAATAAAGTTAAATAACTGCAAAATAGTGTGAAAAGGCATACAAAATGAGCTTAATTCTTGCATAGCTAAGAAGATTGTTGAGAACTATTGAACTCCACAGTAGAAGGAAAAAAAAATTGAATTTTCTTTGTTTTCCTGCTAGCTGGAATATTTTTGGAGAGTACTTAGCAAAAACTCGGGCAAAAATTGGTAAAGCTTGGTGAATACTCCAATAACTTGTCTGAGGCATTTGACTCACTAGTTGGTTAGTAACTTGCTAAGTTTTAAATTATGTTTATGCTGGTTGTGTATGACTTCTTTAGGGTCTGGATCCTTATTTTTTAAAATTGTCTAGCCAAAGGGCCAGAATAGTGCCATGTGTAGAACATAAATTTATTGCATGAGCTTGTAGAATTTTATTCTAACTGCTGTTTTCCTTATTTACTTAGTTTCTTTTGTATGTAATTTGATTTCTTCCTTCATCAATCTTCACATTTAAAATACTGGGAAGTATGTGCCTAAAATGACAAATAGATAATCACACTTGACTCACTAGTTGGTTAGTAACTTGCTGAGTTTTAAATTATGTTTATGCTGGTTGTGTATGACTTCTTTAGGGTCTGGATCCTTATTTTTTTAAATTGTCTAGCCAAAGGGCCAGAATAGTGCCATGTGTAGAACATAAATTTATTGCATGAGCTTGTAGAATTTTATTCTAACTGCTGTTTTCCTCATTTACTTAGTTTCTTTTGTATGTAATTTGATTTCTTCCTTCATCAATCTTCACATTTAAAATACTGGGAAGTATGTGCCTAAAATGACAAATAGATAATCACACTTGACTCACTAGTTGGTTAGTAACTTGCTAAGTTTTAAATTATGTTTATGCTGGTTGTGTATGACTTCTTTAGGGTCTGGATCCTTATTTTTTTAAATTGTCTAGCCAAAGGGCCAGAATAGTGCCATGTGTAGAACATAAATTTATTGCATGAGCTTGTAGAATTTTATTCTAACTGCTGTTTTCCTTATCTACTTAGTTTCTTTTGTATGTAATTTGATTTCTTCCTTCATCAATCTTCACATTTAAAATACTGGGAAGTATGTGCCTAAAATGACAAATAGATAATCACACTAGAGTTTCTCATTAGAGCCAAGTTGAATTTCCTTAGGGTAAACTGGTGAAAATGAAGGTAAACATTTAGGCCTGGCGTAGCTAGCACCCCTATCACTCCTATTTGGAATATGGGGTCCTTAAGTGGAAAATGGTATTTAAAACTCTACCCAAATATTTTATGGACTTTGTAGTCTATTCAGTTACAATTTTGTGAAAAAAGCCATAACAAAGCCCAACAGAACATGTTCATACCTTGGGGATTGGGGAGGATGGTGCTTCTATGAACATGATCAAATGTCTCTTTGATAATGAGTTCTTTTTATCAAGAAATATTTCTTCAAAAAATATATAAAATTGCAATTTTACAATATAGGTTCAGTAGCTCAAACGATGTGCCCTGCAATAGTCTTTTCATAATTTCATTTGCATCAGGTCATGGCCACATTACTTTTGAAACAACCAAGGATGATGAATATTATATTGGCATAGCAAATCTTTACCAAACGAGCATACAAGTGAGTTTGGAAATCAAATAAAAAGATTGTTCTTCTGAGTATCTACTTTGCTATAGAAATAATGACTTTTGCAAGTTGCTTTGGGAAACAGTTAGAGCTCAATATGGAAATAAGAGCCAAAGTTTATGAAACAGAGGAGGCTGATTTCTGGTGCCCCTTGGATGTAAGATCATGTATGATTGACTTGCCACTGAAGGGATCTGAAGTTGGAGTCATAACAACACCAAATGAGTCACAGGTATCTTCAGGATGAACTTTTATTTAAGAATCATTGATATAGATGCATCTGACTAATTTTATTATGAGCATGACAATTGAACAATGTTTTGTTAGATCTAAATGGACTTTGGGAAAATTGTTGTGTTTGCATCAAATGTGCACTTTATGTTATGTTTGCAGCCAACCATGACTTTTTTGTTTGTTTATTTTAATTTAACCATGAGGAAATGTTCTATAATGCTAGATTATACCTTTATTGTGCATTTCTTCTTAATATAGTAATCATGAATAAGTTCAGAAATTATCATACCATTCCATAGAGCAGAAATACTAATACATTTCAACATCATCTACTAACCCAAAAGTAACAATTACACTTAATTAACATATTTGCTCAATGATAACAAAATTCAACAACACTTGTCATTGTCCCTCATACAATTGGTAAAGTTTCAATGGTTGCTGCTATCTTTCCTCCACAACCATGCATTTTCTTAGGCCTCAGTGGTGCCTATGACATCACTATTATTGCTAGGCTCTCTAGTGGTCGTGGTGCAATATTGTGTATGCGACTAGATTCCAACAGGGATCCATCCCCTGCTCTTGACATCATGGTTATAGTGCAGCCTTTGGTGCCGACATTGACGTCTTGAAACTATGAGTCCTTTCCTTGGTACTTGACGTTTCTTCTAATAACCAAGTAGCTGGTGCTCTAAACTTAGTTGCTATAGGTTTTGGTTGTCATCGCTTCTATGCAAACATTGCGGGTGTTGTTTTCCCTTCAAGGGATATAGAGTTCATCCCCTCCCTTGTGCATAGTCTTCTCTGGTGGTTTGTGGTTAGGATTTGCTTGAAAATGAGGATTTTTATCTGTGTAGGGGTTTGGTTTTGCAAGTTAAACAATTTTGGCCTTTCCTTCTTGATTTACACAAATGGGTCTTGGATACTAGGGGCCTCTTCATTGTGTCTTCTGACTCATCAACAGATAAGGGACTTGGTGCTTGATGGTAGGTTATGGTTGTGAGGTGAGCATGCTCTCTTGGTCAACCCTTTATCTATCTCCTTTAACTCTATCTTTAAACCTTTCAATGTCAAACTTATGTGGGTTTGGCTTTCAAATCTTCTAGTCAAATTTTGGGAAGATTCCTACTATGAGGCCATTGACAATGCTATTGTCATTTTAAGGTTGACTTTACTACTTCCCGCATGGTTCACTCTACATGTGCTTGTATTTTGGTGGACATTGATATCTCCAAGCCTGTTCACGAAGATATTGTTTTGGTGGTGGGGGATAGTCCATGAACCTAACCGTTGGATATGAGGGCCTCCCTATCAGATGTAGAAGATGCTTTGCCATTAGACACTTAGCTTTTGATTGCCTTCCCTCCCAATGCAAGAGCGTGATGATGTGGTGGAGAAATGCCCATGAAGATAACTTGACTATTCTTGCTTTTGATTCTCAAGTTGATGGTTCCTCTTAGGATGACAAGTCTTCTTAGAAGGCTAGATCTTCTATTCTTGCTCCTCTTATGGATTTCATGGGGATCTCTCATGCTATTATTGTGACTCTGATGAGTCCCATTCCTTTTGCACCTATCGGCAAAACCCAACCACCTTGTGGCTTGATTGCTTAGTTTGCTACTCCTTTAGCTTTGGCTTGGCCTTCAATTTGCTCCTAAGGCAATTGTTCGATGCTTGGCTTCTTCGAGTTGAAACTTCGTTGACTCTGTTGCACCCATGGATGGGCCCTTTGTGGGGGAATCCCTCACTGCTTCCCCAAGATCCAAGGACTTGGAAGATAATATTTCTTGGACACTTGTACTAAGGTGGAATAAAGGTCTTCCCAAATTTGTCTCCCAATCTCATTCTAGTATGAAGGGTGTGAGATTGAATAGGGTTGGGTTTGGCATTGTTTAGGTTGGTTCCTTGGTTTGCCATTGCCTACATGCTTGCTTGGGACCTAGTACTAGACATGCTTGCTTTGGTTCTTAATATTAGACAAAGACGCCATCCCTCCCGTTTTCCAAATCACAAAAAACGAGGTAACTTTGTGATCAGCTAGCAAAACACTGGACAATCAGCTGGCACAACTCTCGATTTTTCAAAAATTGTTTGAAAAAAAATTTGGCTCAAAAACTATAAGATTTTTGAGAAAAACCCTCAAAAACTCTGTGTAAATTTTTTTTTAAGAAAAATCTCGAAAACTCTATACATAAATTTTATTTTTCCCAAAATTTTTGTCAAAATTGGCTCAAAATAAAACAACCCTTCTGAAGGAACCACAAATCTAGTCACAAAA
Source organism: Sequoiadendron giganteum (assembly GCA_007115665.2). NCBI lineage: Eukaryota > Viridiplantae > Streptophyta > Pinopsida > Cupressales > Cupressaceae > Sequoiadendron > Sequoiadendron giganteum. Next base: position 184,309,169 of record CM021102.1, on the reverse strand, counting down.
GTCATGAAGAAAAAATAGGTTTCAAAACCCTAGTCGACCAACAGGAAATCGAGCCACCATAATCAAATCCATCGCAAGCGATTTGCAGAGAGAAAATACTAGTCGTGCAGTCTAAAAACATAGAGCCACGCAAATAAAATGGCGCAATTAGAGGCCACAAACCACGAAAATCCCGTCACAGGTGTTGCGGATTGATGTAGAGGCACAAGATTTGAACAAAAGAAACCCTCACGTGGCAGAGAATATAGAGGTCGTGGATATAAGGCTGGATGCCAAACTCGACACCAAACACGAGGGAAGAAAACAATCTTTGCGCAAGCAAAACACAAAAGTTGCGAACAACAGAAATTCCAGGGCAAGAAGCCACAAAAACCCTCGACAACAAAGCCGACACCCGCGTTTTTGCTGCTAATAAACCCACGAAGCCTTCACAAAAGATCCACGATTTGTAGCAATAATAGGGTCGCGATTTTTTGCAAAAAAACTCACGAATTACTAACCAGGCTCGAACATGAGCTCTAATACCATGTTATCAGAATATATGAAAGATATATTATTGAATAATCAAATTGATTTTATTAAAGAAGAGCCTTGCTCTTATAGACTTTACAAACCCTACGAATTAGGGAGAAGATTTTGTTAACTGAAAGAGTTAACTAAACATAATTGAAAGATAGACAAACAATTAACTGAAACAAACTAAAGCTAACTAAAGACTTAAATAAAGCTAAGATGACCATTGATATTACATTTAATATTTAATAGTTGCTAGGGCATGGTAGCTAACCACTTTGCAAGCTAAACTTGCAATTGTTACTGATTGCCCTTGTACTGTATCCACACCATTATCTTGTTGCTCTGAGATTGATTTGTGACTCATTAAGAGATTTGATTTTTGTGGAATTTATGTTATTAATGCTAATGTGGTTGTTGTTGGGTTCATTGGTGCCATTCTTTTTCCCCATATCGAACTCAAAATTGCTACCAGCTCATTGTTGTTGAGTTTGTTGATGGAGAAATTGAAGAGTACCTAACATAGCCTATGGATTTCCTTTGGTTTATCTTTTAATATAGCGATACGACACAAACGTCCACAACTTTGTATCTAGACGTATCTAGCATGGCAAAAGGTTCGTCCTCATTTTTGGGTATGGGTGAACATGATATTTGAGTTGTATCTAGGCAATATTCTACCCATATCCATATTGGGTATGTTGATACTAGTGTTACAAGACTCGGACTCGCCTCGGACTCGACAAGCCGATTTTTGACTCGGACTCGGACTCGGAGCCCAGACTCGCCCCAGACTCGACAAATAGAAAAACCCAAGAAATTTAGAGATTTTTAAGGATTTAAAGCTTGTTTCATGCACCCTTTAGTAAATAAACCTCAAATACACAATAACATCATGAAATAGAAACTACTATGATCCTATACACAAACATCTATCGATCACATAAGTATAAACGCAAATTTTAGCTGAAGGAAATAACACATTCAGATATATAAATATTGTCAAATGTATACAAAACACATGGAATATGAAATCTGTGGCATCAAAACAAATATCAAAACTAAAAATATAAGTCTATGGCTCAAAAGAGTTTGGATTACTCATCCCAACATCATGACAAGTCATGCGCTAGTGTCTAAGATAGGTCCTAGATGATGATGTAGCCATGATATATGCTTGCGTCTCAATGATTGGTATGTATATTCAAGTGAGGAATTTATTATTAAAATTTTATTGTAGCCTTCAAGATTGCATGTTTTGTTGTCTAATGTATGGAACAAGATAATCCTTGATTATGACTTTGACTATGAAAGATGCAAAGATTTGCAATAGGGGATATGTATTTTGTAGGTTTTATGATCATGATTCATCATTGGCTTATAACATGCTTAGACCTATAGTTTGATGAGGGTTTGGGGGAAACACCCCAACGGGGTTGAGGGGCAGTGCCCCTCACGGGGGTCTGGGGGCAGCGCCCCCAGCGTGGTCAAGGGGTAGTGCCCCTTGCGGGGGTCTAGGGGCAGCGCCCCCAGTGGGGTCAAGGGGCAGCGCCCCTTGCAGGGGTCTGGGGGCAGCGCCCCTCGTAGGGTCCCGGGGCAGCGCCCTGGGCGTGCTCCCTGTCGCGATACAGGGCGGGGTCGAGGGGTGGAGCCCCCGCCACCAAGCCCAAATGAAGACCTTCAAAACCACACAAACCTCCATGGCGCACACCATTTAATTAAAAAAATTGTAAATAAAAGATTTTTAAAAAAATTAATTAAAATGCCTGAGTCTGAGGCACGAGACTCGGCGAGTCCAGCGAGTCTCAGTGAGTACTCGGCATCCGAGTCATTTTGACTCGCCCAGCCTCACCCGCCTCAGGACTCGCGAGTACTCGCCGAGTTTAGGCGAGTCTTGTAACACTGGTTGATACACATGCGAGGGGAGGGAAGGGTGTATCCTATAACCCTTCCAAATAGAATTCATACAAGTAGGACACTTAGCATAAGCTTATAAGGTTTAAAGTTGCAGCTTGTAATCCCCCAATTTTTAGAATTTACTCAACACAAGATAGAGAAAGTATTTTTTGACAAACAGGTTTGGTGAAACTAAGGAGATACCCCACACAATCCCACCAAGAGTCATCAATTATCATCTACTTAATATTTGTTTCCCTCTCAGTGTTGCTTTGCTTCCATATGGACCAAGTTTGGGTTATGACCATGCTAGAAAGTGCCTCTTGAACTTTCACAAGTTGTCTCAAGACAATTGTGTTAGAGGAAAAATGACTCTCAACAACCTATTCAAAAATAAAAAATAAAATAATTAAAAGGAAACTTTAAAGAAGAACTAGAAGACAATCAAATTAAGACTTAAGTAACTAAATTGAAACAAATAATTTTCCAAGTAACTAAAGTGAAACTAAAACATAAAATTTTATATTGCTTAGTTTTAATTTATCTTCAATAGCTCCAATTTTGAAAATTATGCCTTGTGATATGTGGCGGTTGGTGATCAACATTTGGATCTCCTTAGCCTATGCATACAACTCTTTTATCCAATCAATTTTGTTCTCAATATTTTGTAGCATAAATTGAGAGAGTGAACCACACAAGGTGTCCAAAAGATGTGTGAATAGCATTTCTCAATCAACAACCTAGCAGCTCTACAATTCTTTGTGTTCATTTTGACTTGCCCAATATTATAAGGTCTCATTTTTTTAGTGGCTGTGATAAAAATGTTAGCAATAAATTGGCCATCTTTCACCTCTTCATCACAATCTATGACTCTATAAAACATTTCCCCTTTAGGGGACATTGCTATGACATTGATCAAGGGCTGATTTTTAGCATCTTTCCATCCATTAGAAACAATGAACACCCTTGTCTCAGACCATGAATCTCTTATGGGCTTCAATAACCTTGGCCCTTCTATTCTCTCAAAGCCTCATTTTTTCTTAGCATATTTTGCCAATATGGTGAATGAACAAAATTGAAAGCCAACCCATTTGCATAAATGCATCTTTATGTGTTGATCAGCAGTGTGTCAACTCTTATTTTGAAATGCCATTTTTGAAAGTCCCTATTGTCTCTTATTTGTAGAGTGTTGTTCTTTAGGAGTGGCCAAAAATGGGTGGCTCTCAACCACAACATTAGGATTAGATGGGGGCATAGGGGGTTTCATTTTTTTTATCTTCTTTTTGCTAAAGGATGATTTGCTCTATGACCTATTACTTCATCTACTTGTTCTTTGTCATTACTATATGTTCACTTGCTCTAGTGGCAACACCATTCTTTCAAGGGAAAGTTTTGATGCCTAGTCGAGGAATTTCACACAAATGGGCTTCCACCCAGCTATATGAACTTGAATACATGACATCACACCCCCTGCAAATCTAAATATAACCCCCACCACTTGGAACCACTTGTATCATATTAAGATACTTTCAAAGAGGAGAACTCAAATCTATTTTAAATTTAGGTTGGGGCGTGGAGTTAGAAATAGCTACCAATGTAACTCGTGTGGCAACAAATTCAAAACAAATTAAAAAAAAAATAGATATATAAAACCTAACTTTTAAAATTTTAAGCATAGTGATACATTTGTAGAAAAATGAAAGAGAAACAAAGGAAAAGAATTTGTTTCATGTTTGTAAAACAAAAATGCAAGGAAAACAAAACTTACCTCCTTTAAAAAATATTCTTCTATGATCTTTTGGAAGCTAATGGACACCTGTACATGCGTAGGAATAACAATGCAACTATTGTGGAACCTTTAGTGATCAATCTTCACCTCTTTTTGCTAAATTAAAAAAATAGATTTGAGTTCTCCTTTTGGAATAGTATTTTCCTTTCGCAATCAAAATGTGCTAAAATGAGTTTGTTTTATTGTTTGAAATGCTTTAGTTGGCACTTTTAGGGTTAGGAATTCATTTTAGGGTGACCATGTCAGTCAAAGGTGAAATTAAAAAAATAAATTAAAATTCTGTTAGAAAAGTGACGGGCTCTTTGTGGGTTTGCTACAATCTATCTAGATCCTCCCAAGTGTCGCTCAGGTTCTTCCCAGATGAACCCTTCCTCTTGCCCATATTTTGCTAGAATTTATAGGGGAGTCAAACCGGATCATGGTTTTGGTTCAAATTGGATTTGAATTCGGTCGGTTACTAGGTGGATTTGATAATAAAGTTTAGAAGCTTTTACTTTGAAGCTTTCAATAAATCAACTTTAAAAGCATAATAAACTTATCAATTAGAAGATATTTTGATCACATAGACAAATATACATTGATCAAATTACTTGGGATTTAAGTGGGAAAAAATCGAGAGAATAAAAATTTGTTGCTTTTCCATTTGGCTTGACCCAAAATGATTTTTTATTTTTTGCTTTTTAAAAATAGAGTTGGGGTTTGGGGGTGGTAGCCCCTAGCAAGGTTGAGGCAAGTGTCCCTTGTGGGGGATCTAGGGTTGGAATCTCTTGTAGTTAGCATACAATACCTTTATTATGATTTGTTATTATGGTTATATTTGACTATGTATTAATTTGTTGTTGGCTTTTGGGTACTTCTAGGAGTTGGTTGGTAGATGGTTGTGTTCTCATGGAAATCGTCAAGTCCTTTAAACAATCTTTATGCAGTCAAGAAAGGTAGTTGGATTCTTGGCCGACCATCTTTGGTCTACTTATATAATAACTAATAACATTATTTGCAAATAAAGACATACTTTACTCCTATATTTGGTATGCGTTGTTATCTTTGCCATTGATATAAGTATTATTTTTATTAGATAGAGCAATAAAACATCTAGTATTGTTGTCTTAAAAGAAATCGGGTTAGTTTTAAGAGATTCATGTCCTTAGACCCCAATAAAGGCGGGAAGAGACCACAAGATGGTTGAGACCAAGAGACCAGGCAATCTTTAAGGATCGTAAGGCAAAGAGAATGAAGAAGACTATGAGAAATAGTCGAAGAAATTCTAGCAGTGCAAGTTCAAATTTGGAGTCGATCTGAAGAAATAAATCAAAGTCGGAACCATAGTTAGAGAAACAAAAGCAATTCCACTATAAGAAAACATACAAAGGGAGAGTGGAGGATATAGCCAAACACTTACCACTACTCGATGAAGCATGGGTTAATCCTTTTGACTATTACAAAAGCAACACGTAGAAAGTTAACCAAGATTGCATAAATATTAAGAAATAAGGAGCAAAAACTTCCTTATATAGGATTACAAACACCTTATCCACAGAGGATGAGATTGACACCTTAGAGAATAAGATTGACAACTCATAAACCAAGAAGGTAAAATTTGAAGTCAACATGACTTTATTAAAAAGGATTCCTAAAAGCTAATTGATCATTACAATATGAAATATTACTTTAATAACTGTCATTCTACTAACTTCACCAAGCTTATCTCAAAATTTTACAAATTTTGTTAGGACCCAAAGGCTTGGTAAGGATGTCTACAGTTTGATCTTCTAAAGGACAAAACTGCAACATAACCGATCCACCTTCTACAAGTCTACAAGTTGCTTGATGAAATGACAATGAAGCTCCACATGTTTGGAATGCTCATGGAAGATTGGATTCTTGGCAAGTTTGAGCACCCCTTGATTATCACAGCTAATTGATCATTACAATATGAAATATTACTTTAATAACTGTCATTCTACTAACTTCACCAAGCTTATCTCAAAATTTTACAAATTTTGTTAGGACCCAAAGGCTTGGTAAGGATGTCTACAATTTGATCTTCTAAAGGACAAAACTGCAACATAACCGATCCATCTTCTACAAGTCTACAAGTTGCTTGATGAAATGACAATGAAGCTCCACATGTTTGGAATGCTCATGGAAGATTGGATTCTTGGCAAGTTTGAGCACCCCTTGATTATCACAGAACAAGGGTGAAGGCCCTGCTTGAGTCATCTTCATGTTTGAAAGCATCCTTTTGAGCCATACTGCCTCACATGCTACTTTTATTGTTCCTTGATATTCTACTTCAATTGAGTGGAGAGCTATTGCTTGCCGCTTCTTGCTGGTCCATGTGACTACACCTGTGACAAGGCTGAAAACATATCTAGAAGTGGATATTTTGTCACCAAGAAAACCTTCCCAATTTAAATCTGTGAACCCAACTAGCCTAGGATCGTTTCTTCTGATGTATAGAATGCCAAAGTCAAGTATCCCTTTCACATATCTCAACACCCCCTTCGTTGCAGTCCAATATTGTAATGTCCCCATTTTCGATGTCTTCTTTTGTATTAGTACGGTTCTGACACACTTACTATTTTTAGTAAGTGCTATATTTAGTAATTGGTCTGACAAGTAGAGCAGTGTAGGGTTTCCTGTTTGGGCAATGAGTGGAAGTTGTTCGATGAACTTTAATGCCTTGTGCCAATCCTTTCTGTGGGGATTTTCGGTGTTTCAAGCGTGGCTTTCTATTTTTAGCAGGAGACCAATCCAATGCTTATTGTCTACAGTAAGCCCATTGGCATATTAGTTTTCTTTCCAACTTGAGTTTTTGGGGTATTTACTAGTACTTACTAAAAATAGTAAGTCTATTCTTAGAAGTTGGACCTGGTCAGGCTCCCTCAGCAACATTATTTTAGTTGAGGCTCTTGGTTGCTAAGGTTGGAATATATAAATATTTGCTTTCCTCTTTGAAAATGAATTAAAATAAAGTTACTTTATAATTTAAAGTTGAGGGTCAGAGGGGACATTAAAAAGTACCTTGGTGCCTAAGTGATAACTTTAAGTCATTTTAGAAAGTTACAAAAGTGCAAATAGTTTCCTTATGAGCAGGACACCTAAGAGGAGTAAAATGAAGTTTAAAAATGAAATTTAAAATAAAGTCATAGCAAAAAGGGCGTAGTATTTTGGAGGGAGTTTAATTCAAACCTAATTTTCACCCTAATTTCTTATTGAGGCTTTATAAGCTCATTTGGAGGCTTCATTTGGTTATGTTAATTTTGGTTGCATAAGGAGATGCTGCTGGATTTACTCTAGAAGGTCTGAACGTGAGTGTTGAAGATGAAAACCCTTGAAATCTTGGATTGGTTTTGGTAGTGCAAGACCTGCCCTAGCCGGTGAAGGCGTGGTTCCATCTAGGGATCACATTCTAAGCTTCAAAGTTGCAGTTTCAGTCATTAGAATGAAAATTTTTGAGTATTTTGATGTGAGATCAGTTTGGTTTTGGTTTGTGATCACATAATCTCTTTTTGGCGTGGATTTTAAAGAGTTTGGGAGTGGTTTCATCATTTTTTGGGCACTTTAGCATCTGGGTCTGATTGTGAAGTTTTGCACCTAAGTCACCAATGGTTTGAGAACTCTTTGTGGGCATTGTTTCTAATGGTACTCCTCAGCTAGGCGCCTCTTAGCATGTGATTGCATGAATTTTCTGAGCATTCAAGGATTTTATAGAGCAAGTCGTCCAATTCAGCTAGCCGCCCAGATTTGTGCGTATTTTCCAGATTGTGTTTGCTGATGTATAGACCAATCAGAGCTCTTGTGGAGGACTGAAATCACTAGTTGTTGTCATTGGAGAGTAGAAGGTTTGCTGATAATCTTTGTGGCTTTGTTAATTGCAAGTTGGAGATGCCTTTGTGGCTGTTTGCAATCATTTCCAGGTCTGAAAATGTTTATTACTGAGTTTGATATATGTTTGTAAAGTCTGAAAATTTCTGTTATGATATTAGAGAATTATATGCTGAGTTCTTTCATAGTGCAAGCAAGTTCACTTTATTTTTCAGTGCATTATGTTATTTACTTTAAAAGCAAGCTCAAACATGAATGGCCTATGAAACTCATGCAAAAAACATCTCAAAACAAAACTCAAACAACAATCAGAAAAAGAACAACACAAAAAAAATTGGGGTCTCACATTACGAATGTTCTACATTTGGTGCTATCATGAATCTAGAAACAAAACTAACAACATAGCTCAAATTAGGTCTAGTGGTTGTAATATATATAAGGCTGCCCACTAGTTGCATGTATGCTGACTATTAACTACCTTTGAGTCAGTTTTGGCTGAAAGTTTTAGCCCTTTCTCCATAGGTGCTGACAAAATTTTGCAATCTGTCATTTTGAATTTGTTGAGTAAACTTCTAAAATATTTGGATAGAGAGATAAAAGTATTGCCACTTGTTTGCCAAACTTCTACACCTAGACAATAATGTAGGAGGCCTAAATTAGTCATGTCAAAAGCTTTACTGATAACAAGTTTGATCTATTTAATAGCACTTGCCTCACTACCTATAGTAATGATATCATCCACATATATGATAGGAAGAATGAGATCATTACCCATGTTTTGACATACAAATTGGCATCCGAAGGACTCTGCTGAAATCCTTGTTCAACCAAATACTTGTCAATTTCGATGTACCACGCCCTAGGTGCTTGCTTCAAGCCGTTTAGAGCTTTCTTCAATTTGCATACAAGATGCTCCTTTCCTATAACTTGAAAACCTTGCAGCTGAGCCATGTACACTTCTTCCTCCAAATCTCCATTGAGGAAGGCACTTCTTACGTCCATTTGGTGGATTGTCTAGCCAAGTAGAGCTGCCATGGCTAGAACAAATTGGATGGCGCTCATCTTTATTGTAGGAGCAAAGGTCTCCTCGTAGCCAATATCCTCTCTCTATGAGAACCCTTTAGCAACCAACCTGGCTTTGTACTTGTCAAGTGTACTATTTTCTTTATACTTGACCTTGTACACCCATTTGCAGCAAATGATCTGAAAGATCCCAAGTTTATTCTTCATAAGACTCGTGTTCGGTTTCCATGGCTTTTTCCCATTCAAGTTTTTTCTTTTGCCTCAACAAACACTTGTGACTCATACACTCCTTGAATATTGGCCATGAGAGCAAGGTTGACTGTGTTTGTCTTGCTCTTGCCTCTCAATGATCTACCTTCGATCATTTTGCTTACCCGAACATCTCCAATGGTGCTTAGAAGATGCTACATTCAAATCAGCATTATCATCATGCTTTGGGCTTTTTATTTTTGTGTCATTTGGATGCTGATGCAGGTTATCATCAATAAAAACTGGGTCTATTTATTCGTGCTCGGAATCCCCCCTTCAGGTGGAGCTTCCTTAAGCTGAATACTTGTATCCTTAGCAAGAATAGGCTAATAATTGGTAATTTGGATCTCAAAAGATGTTTGGAAAGGCCTTGCTTCCTCATCAATCACAACATCTCTATTGAAAGTCAAATGATTAGTGTCAACATCAATCAACTTTTAGGTCTTATGATTGTCATTGTACCTTATAAGCATCAATTTCTTACTCGTAGGATCTAATTTGGTTCGCTTTTCATCTAGAATCCAAACACTTGCAATAGAACCAAAAATATTAAGATGATCGTCGGTTTCCTCCTAGACCATTCTTCCTCTATGGTCTTATGTTTCACCACTTGTGTGGGAGACCTATTGAGCAAATAAATTGTAGTATATATTGCCTAGGCTCAAAACCTCTTGGGAACACTCCTGTTCTCCATCATACATCCGACCATCTCTGTTATAGTACAGTTCCTTCGTTAAACTATTCCATTCTGTTGTGGAGTGTAGTGTGTGATAAATTGTCTTTTGATGTTGTGTTTAGCACAAAAGTTGCTGAATTATTTAGAACATAATTTGCCTCCATCATCAGATCTAAGAGTGTTTATGGCACAACTTGACTTTTTTTACTGATGCTTTGAACTTTTGAAACTCATTAAACACCTCAGATTTTAATTTCAGAAAATATACCCACACTTTCCTACTAAAATCATCCACAAACAAAAGAAAATACCTGCACCCAGTGATTGATGTTGTGTTCATTGGTCCACAAAGATTTGCATGAACTAGTTGCAGGATTCTCTTGGCTCTCCAAGCTTGTCCATCATCAAAGGGTGTTCTATGTTGCTTCCCATCTTGGCAAGCCTCGCACACACTTTGTATTTGTTGCTGAATGTCAAGAATTCCATCTACCAAGTTCCCTTGGGCCAACCGAAAGAGGTAGGACAAATTGAGGTGTCCATACCACTGATGCCAAAGAGTAGTAATGGCTGATGCACTTTTAGTTGCCAATTTCCTTGACCTATTCGTTTTCAACTAATCTATACAGTCCATGATCTTCTATACCAAAAGTAATATTTTTCTTGGTATCCTTGTCAATGATATTGCATTTGTGTTGCTGAAAATGACATCTAAATTAGGACTATGTCACATAACCTAACTTATAGAAAGTAGATTGAGCTCCATTCTAGGTATGTAGCACACATTGAGAAAAAGTAACTTTTCCCTTTAAAGGTTATTTGTACAATGTAGACACCTTCAACTGTGCACTTCTCACCACCACCAAAGATCATTGAATCAGAGCAAGCAACATACTCTGTGAACTAGTCTTGCTTGTTGGTGAAGTGACATGATGCTCTTGAATTGATATACCATGTAGATGACTTTGACTAATCTATTGGTCTTCGGGCCATGAAGGCATAGAAAGTTGATGCCTTCTCTTCTGAATGCTTTGTGACATGAGCCTTCTGTTGATTCTGTTGAGGCCCTCCTTGGTTGGATTTTTGTTTAGCCAACCTCTTTTTGCAACTATTCTTCATATGACCCAACTTACCACAATAATGATGTTTTCAAATTATTTGCTGCATTTGCATTGTGACCTTGTCCTTTCTTGTGTGACCATTTGCTTGTGCCTTTGTCTTTGGATGCAAAAGCATGTTCCACACTTGCTTCACTTTTGCTAACAAATTGTTTCTTCCATCTGTCTTGTTGTAAGAGATTATTGCATAGCTCTTCAAACTTCCGGTCAACATTTTTAGCGGTGATATTGAACATCTCAATGAAATGCTCATAAGCATGTGGTAAACTTTTCAATGTGATAACCACCATGTCCTTTTCTTCTGTCTTTCAACCAATGGCTGGCAACTAATCCTTGTTGTCTTTGATCTTTAGTAAATACTCCTACAAAGACATTTTTTCATCCATGACAATCGAAAAAAGCATATTCTTCAAAAAGAAGGCCCTACCTTTATTTCAAGTTTCATGAAGGTCACGTAGATGCTTCCAAATGTCAGTGAAAGTCATCCCTGTTTGGACTTTAGGAAGCATGGCATCAGTCATTGATAATTTGATCAACTTGATTGATTCTCTATCATGTTCATCAAACTTGTCCTGGTCATTACTTGCAAACATTGGTTGGATGGTAGTACCAAGGACAGTCGTTTCGAGGCATTTGTACTCGAAGATTGTTAGCATTTGCTACTTTCAGGTGTTGTAATTCTTTCCAATAAAATGTTGGTTTCTTTCCAACATGATGTTGGGTAATGAAGCCATCCCTTCAGCAATTCAAATTACGGAAAATGAAAAAAATTGCCTGCCTTGAAAGAAAATCATAGGAATTTTTAGGACATTTATTTTAAAACCCTAAGCAGCAAACAACACCCATGATTTTAAATAAAAAATCGTTAAAAATTGCAACAAAATTATGGAAAGTTTTGCTAAAACCCTAGTTGCCCAAACCTACAAGCCCTAAGTGTGAAAACTCCATGATTTTATCCAAAAATTGTCAAAAAAATAGTAGAAAGTCACCAAAAGCCCTAGGTATCGTCAAGCAAATCTGAAAATCGCCAAAACACCCACATTTTTTGATGAAAAAAGAATGGCAGAGAAAAATCCCAAATCGTGGCTCCTAGTCCAGTCACCAGCAAAACCAACCCTAAAAACACAAAAATATCATTGTTTAAACTTGTGATTGTGCAGGTGCGATTTTTTAAGCCAAAAAGCTACAATTTGTTCTAGAAAAATGGCACGATATTGCAAAAGGAAATGGTGCGATTTTTGTAGAAAAAACAATCACAAATTTCAAAAAAAAGACTTGCGATTTTTAGTAAAAAAACTTGGCATGATTTTCTCACCAAAAGAACCCACGATTTTTACCATAATTGTCGTGATTTACACCACTGTTTAAAACCCACAAAATTTCTAAAAACAATTCGTGATTTTAACAAAAACAAAAATCCATGTTTTTCAAATAGAATAAACTTGTGAATTTTTGCTTAAGTCTTCACGCAATTGCGTACAGATCTGTATGGTGCCCTTTGGTACTTTATGTGTCACATGCATCCAATTCATCACTGCTGGCAACAGTCTGTAGAATTCCACACGTTCTTAGATCTTGAAGCTCGACTTGGGCTCTGATACCATATTACAAAAATAGCACACAAAAAGGTAACCAAGATGCATAAAAATCTATTAAGAAATAAGGAGCAAAAACTTCCTTATAAATGATTACAATCACCTTACCCACAAAGGATAAGATTGACACTTCAGATGATAAGATTGACAACTGATAGGATAATATTGACAACTCATAAAGCAAAAAGGTAAAATCTAAAGTCAATGTGACTATTAAAGAAGATTCCTAAAGTCTATCCTAAAAGATAATTGAGCATTACAATATAAAACATTAATATTGACCAAGTGGAAAAATCAAGACAACCTTCTCTAGAAGAGGGAAGTTGGGAGATAGAGTCAGATTCCTTAACAAAAGTGTACAATAATAACCTTTGGGCCATAGAAAGGTTGTCAATTGAAGGAGAAGATGTTGAGCCAAGGGTCTATAAAAGAAAATTTGAAGGTGAAACAAGTGTGTGGAACTTTGAAGCTAATGGAAAGTGGAGGATTCCCAGATGGCCAAGAGTGGGAGAGAAGCATTAGAATGCTCGAATCAAAGCTCCCTAGCAAGTAGGTTCTAGACATTAGGTTTGCATTTGAACAAAACCATGTAAGCTCTAGTAGAGAAAAGCAAAAGTTGCCTAAGTTAATAGGTAATGGATCAAAGGATCTTGTTAGACACTATAAAACTTGTGAAACAATTTGGATAGAAAATGGGCAAAGATGATAAGACAATTAGGCTATGGTCTTTTCCAACCACCTTGCAAGATGTAGCAATTGATTGGTATATAGAAATTGACGAAGCCTTCTGAAACACATGAGAGAGATTAAAGAAGGCCTTCGAGGAAGAATTTAAGCTGGTTTGAGATGATAATGAAATAGTTTACAATACAAGACAAGGTAAGCATGAAAAAATATGAGCTTATAATCGTATACTTAAATAATCTCTTGTAAAGTTAGAAAAAGAACTTGGCGACAGTCTCAAGAAAAGATGGTTAATTGAAGGTCTAATACTGTCATTAAAAAAAAGGATGGTAGTACCACCCTCTTCCTATGTAGAAGCCCACAATCAGGTGATGGACATGGGAAGTGAAGATAAAAAAAATTGTAAAAGAAAACTAGAGGAAGATGGAAGTTTGGATGATAGTAGCAATGTGAAAGATGCCCTCTCAATTTTTTTTAATTTTTCAATGACAATTACAATGTAATCAAGCACCCATTAAGGTTAGCTGAAAACCAAAACGATCCAGAAAAGAACTCTAACCAAGAATGCGCCCTAAAACCACTTAAGGAGGAGGGGCGGGCATATGGTCAGAGGATCCCTAGGATTTAGTTAATCAATAACTGAAATGATTACAATTGAATGAGGGGATTCACCACTTGACAGTGGGTATAAGAAAGCTTAACAATTCATTTATCCACATTGGCAGTATACCATCCAGGGGTGCTTAATATGAAATTAAGAAATCAATGCAGCAATAATAAACTGGAACAGTACTACTGTTTACAGTTTTTACAAATAGGAAAGAGTTGCAAATTACAAGATTTTTACAATGATTTCAAAGCACCAAGATATGGGATGATTTCACGTTAGATATCAACAAGAATTGATGAAGAAAGACTAGAAATGCAAACTGAAATAAAGTTTGATATAGAAATCTGCAATTCTGGAAATGAATTATCAACAACTGCAAAATCAATCAAATGCTCATAACTTCACCAAATTACCTCCGATTGAACTGAAATCTTTTGCAAATGACCTCTAAGAGTATGGCATCCAAGAACCAATCAGGAAACAACATCAAATCCTTTTTATTTTTTGGGCACAAATCCCAATGCCACTGAGAAAGGTATGGCCCTCCTTGAGGGGCAATTTTAGCATTAAAAATCAGATACTCCAAATAAAATCTGCTAATTCATGAGGATGGTCACACAATAGTATAGAATTCAGTTGATCAAATACCCATCAAATAAAAATCACCATGAGAGCTACAAGTGAAATCGACTTTCAGCCTTGTCTGCAACAACTCCAAAATTGAGAATTATCATCAAAACTTCAATTATAAAGCTCAATTTGCTAATCTAGATGAGAAGCAACAATAAAAACCAACTAGGTGTTATCTTTCAAACACGAAATTGGATTGTAACTAGTAGGTCAGCATTCCTCGAAGTGAAAATCAAGTTGTCATTTTGATAGCATAACAATAGCATAAACATTGGATGTCAAATGCTATAGCAAAGCTTCATCTTTATAGAAAATGGGATGACTCTTCAAATTCCAAGCAAGGGATGCCCCAATAGACATTTGAATTATTTTCAACTTCCAAAAATATAAAACTCCCTCAATAGGCGTCCAACTTCAAGGCATAAGATCTTCATTAAATGTTTCTTTAATTAATTCCTTAATGAAGGCGACCCCCTTCATGGCCACTTTTTAACAAAACTTAAAGTTAGTTCACTAGGCCAAGTGGTCAATTGAAAATTAGAACATTAATGCCTTGTATTCAAAATCTCATCAAATAATGTTTTTTTAAGCCAGAACGGAGAAACACCTTATTGCTCCAACTGAAGAGGAACTTAACTGAAGAGTTGATAATTGAGATACTGCCAAAAATAGAATTTACTATAAATAGTAAATTCCAAGAAATACCACAAAACCTCCAATAAAGGAAACCCTAATTTACCTCAACGAGCCTACGAGCCTCCGGAATAGGCTGATGAGTAAATTGAACTGGTTACTGATGAGAAGGGGACATTACAATCCACCCTCCTCGAGATTGCTTGTTCTCAAGCAACCGCAAAGCTGAATGTTGTAGGATGTGTTCACTTTCCCAAGTTGCATCCTCAATGGGCAAGTTCCTCCATTTTACTAAATACTCTTTGATTGTTCTCCTCCTCAAAGAGCGTTCTCTAGTATCAAGAATCTCCTCTGGAATCAACACTAACTGACTTTCCTCATCTAATGGAGGTAACTCTGAAGCAGCCACCACATTGTGCCCAAGTGCCTTCTTGAGGCGAGACACATGAAAAACGTTATGCACTTTGCTGTTAGCTGGAAGCTCCAACTCATAAGCCACCTCACCAATCCTCTTGGTGACTTTGAATGGTCCATAAAAATGTGGCTTTAACTTTTCGGCACCCCTCATCTTGAGAGAAGACTGCCCGTAGGGCTGGAGTCTCAAGTAGACCATGTCTCCAACTTCAAAAGAACGTTCAACACGCTGCTGATCAGCATATAACTTCTGCTGGTTTTGAGCTCGTTGCAAATTTTCTTTTAGTGACTTCAGGATGTCTTGATTCTGTTGAAGCATATCCTTCGCCTGGGGAGCTCTACTATCACCAAACACCAAGTCTACAAAGTTAGGAGCATCATATCCATAAAGAGCCATAAAAGGAGACATCTTAATTGACATGTGATAAGAAGAATTATAACAAAACTCCCCCAAATGAAGCCACTTAACCCAAACTCTTTGCTGCCCCGAAACATAATTTCTGAGGTAGCCTTCTAACCACTTGTTGACAATCTCAGATTGCCCATCCGTTTATGGGTGATAACTAGTGCTTGGAGTGAGCATTGTACCACTCAACCTGAAGATCTCCTGCCAAAAAACACTTAGGAACTTGTTGTCCCTGTCACTGACAATGGTTTTAGGCAAACCATGCAAACGGAAAACTTCTCTAAAAGACAACTCAGCTACTTGAGTTGCTGTGAATGAAGTAGTGATATTATAGAAATGAGCAAATTTAGTTAATTTATCCACCACAACATAAATACAATCATGTCCTTGCACCTTGGGTAAACCAGTCATGAAATCCATAGCAATACTTTCCCATTTCTGATTTGGAGTTGGCAAGGGCTACAACAAACCAGCTGGAAAAGAGTGTTCATTTTTATTCTTCTGACAAGTAGAACACTCCCTTGTGTAATTCATGACCTCCTCCTTCATTCCTTTCCAAGTAAATCTTTCTCTGATCTGTTTATATGTCTTGAACATCCCTTGATGACCAGCAAGAGGAACATCATGAAAATACTGAAAAATATTCTTTTTAAGCTTGGATTTGGTACTAAAAAGATCCTACCCTTATAGATAATCAAACTATCAACCAACTTATACCTTTCATCATCCAAATGACCTTCTATAATGCTGGTTGTGAACTAATTTTTTGCATAATCAGCAGCAATCAACTCTTTCCAATCTGCTGAAAGCTCACAGATTGACTGCAAATGGGGTCTTCTTGATAGAGCATCAGCCACTATGTTATTTTTCCTTTTGACATACTCAATGTCAAAATCGTAAGCTTGAAGCTTACTCACCCACTTCTGCTATCTTTCATTTAAATCCTTTTGGCGCATAAAATGTTTAAGACTATTATGATCAATCTTAACAACAAATTTACTTCCCACCAAGTATTAACGAAATTTAGACAAAGCGTGCATGATGGCAAGCATCTTTTTGTCATAAATTGAGTATAATTTTTCTGCTCCTCTCAATTTTCTGCTCTCAAAGACAATAGGGTGTTTGTCTTGCTTGAGAACAGCTCCAACTCCTTCACCTGAAGCATCACATTGCAATTGAAAGGGCTTCTTGAAGTCAAGCAAAGCCAATATTGGACACTAGCTCATGATCTGCTTGAACTTATCAAAGACTCCTTGTGCTTTATCTGTCCATAAAAAAACTCCTTTCTTGGTAAGATCTGTAAGGGGGGCTGCCATGTGAGAATACCCCTTGACAAACCTTCTATAAAAACCACACAAGCCCAAAAATTCCTTCAAATGAGTCACGTTCTTTGGAGGTGGCCAATCAATGATGGCTCTAATCTTTTCAGGATCAACTATGACCCCCTTAGAACTGATAATATGGTCGAGATAGAGAAGCTCTGTCATCCCGAACTCACATTTTGATTCTTTGGCAAACAAACATTTTGCCTCCAAAATACTAAGCACTTCTTCCAAGTGCTGAAGATGCTCCTCCCAAGACTTGCTGAAAATAAGAATGTCGTCAAAGAAGATAAGCACAAACTTCCTCAACTGCTGCCTGAAAATCTTATTCATACAAGATTGGAATGTTACGGGAGCATTTGTCAAACCGAAAGGCATGACAAGGAATTCAAAATGCCCATAGTGGCATCTAAAAGTAGTCTTCTCAATTTTTGCTTCTCTCATCTTGATTTGGTGGTAACTAGATCAAAGATCAATCTTCGAGAAATACATAGCCCCATGGAGCTCATCAATAAGCTCATCTATCCTAGGAATAGGTTATCTATTTTTGATGGTCTTCTGATTCAATGCGTGATAGTCAACACACATACGCATTGTGCAATCTTTCTTTTTTACCAACACCATTGCTGAAGCAAAAGGGATTTTGCTTGGCCGAATGAACCCTACCTCCAAAAGCTCCTTGATGGTCCTTTCTATCTCATCTTTCTGCTTCTTCGGATATCGGTATGGAGTAGTGATAACTAGCTTTGCACCCTCTTCTAGCTCAATCACATGCTCACACCCCCTTTCAGGAGGTAAGTCGCCAAAGACTTTTCTCTTCTTAGAAAGCAAGGCTTGAATATCAAGGGGGTTTTGCCTTTTCTCCACTATTGGATCAGCTGGTAGGATCATACATTCTGCTACCCATTCCACTTGATCATGACGGATCAACCTCTCCATTCTTTTCAAAGACACAATTCGAGGGCCTCCATTCGACATCCCTCTCAAAACAACCTTCTTTTCATCAGCTTGGAATTTCAATTCCATAGTTTGTAAATTCAAAGTGATCTCTCCAAGAGATCGCAGCCATTGTTATCCCAAAACAGCATCGGTATTACCAATGCCAACTACATAAAAATCATCTTTTACCTCATAATTTCCCAATAGCATAGAGAGATTGGGAATTTTCTTTGTGCATGATATGGTAAAACCATTTGCTACCATTACCTTGAATCCTTCAAACTCTTCAGTCTTCAATCCCCTTTTGACAACTAATCCTTCGTCAATGAAATTATGAGTTGCTCCTGTGTCAATTAGAGCAACAATCCTTTGAGAACCAACCACTCCACGAACCCGAAAGGATTCATTCTTTTGGAAACTAGACAGTTGTGCAAAGGCACTACCATCTCCTATCTCTGTCTCCTCTTCTGGAGCTTCTTCATTATCACTACTTGTTGATTTGTACTGCTGATCAAAAAATTTTGATTCTGCTCCATTATCAGAATAACCCTCCAATTGATGTGCTTTACCCTTTCCATAACAACAGTGACCCTTTGACCAAGGCTCACGACAAGTATAGAAAACTCCCTCCTTTCGAAGCTGATCACGGAGTTCATCTGACATCTTTTGGGGATATACTTATTGGGCTGACTTGGAGGAAACTTCTTATCCTTCTTGAAAGGTTTAGACTGAAATTTTGGCCTTGGAGCAGCCAACTCCATGCTCCTTGCTTTCTTGATTGCTTCATCCAAGGTCAGTGGATCAAAGGCTTTGACCCATCCCTTCAAAGGCTCCATTAATCCTTCAGCAAATAGTACCACAAGTCTTCTCTCAGTAATGTTGGGCACCATTACTGACAATCTTTGAAAATAAGCCACATAATTTTCTAAAGATCCTTGTTGCTTCAACTGCGCCAATTCTCAAAATCTCAACTCGGGATCTTTGGTATCAAATCATTCAATCAACTTGTTGGTAAATTCTTCATAGGTGTGTATGAGGTTATGGCCAAGAGTGACCAAACCGTGAGTCCACCATTTGTGGGCCACTCCGTCCAAATGCAATGTGGCAAATTTTATTACATCTTCTTCCGGCATTGGTCTAAGTGAAAGATAATTATCCAACTTCTGCACCCATGCCCTGGCTGTACACTTGTTACTACCATCAAAATGGTCCAAAGTTATCTTTCCCAAAGCTTGTTGAAAATCATTTCTATGATTCATTGGAGGACGGTGTTCATTCCTTCCACCATTTCTTCTACTCCTTTGATTCATGAATTGATCAAAGGTCCAAGCATCTCTCATATCAAGTGGCAAAGTGATATACTCCATAGTTTACATACTCAGAATCGGAGAGTACTCGGCAAGCCCAAAAATTTTGACTCGGGGAAGACTCGGAAAATACTCAGCAAATACTCGGCAAATGTGTGTGGATATTTATGTATGTGTATACTCAAGACTGCACTGTGCACACATACATATCTATAAACATACACAGGATGCCAAGTTTTCATGCATATACACACACAAACATATTTATACAAATACAAACTTGCCAAGTTTGTGGATTTTTTGCGAGCTACTGGTGATTAATCGATAATTTGACGGGAGAAAATCCATCTGCATACTACCCGAGAGTAAAAGTAGAAATTACTCGGCATGCAAATTTTTTGGAGATTACTCGGCTACTCGGAGAGTATGTAATCTATGGGTTGCCACGCCATGCTGCCCTTTTGCATCCTTCTAGTACTATACTCCATATATGCTTGTCTAGCATCATCTGCAAAAGGTATCCCAACTTCTGGTGGTGGTTCTTTCCTTGGAGTGAATGTAGGGAGAAGAGGTCTAGATGAAGATCCTCTTGCGATTGTAACATGTCCAACAATTCTATCCCTTCCATTTACCTCTAAACCATTATTACCATTATGGCCATAAGTTCCATTAATACCGTTGTTTTCACCAACTTGATTCTGTTGGGGCTGAACATTGTTTTGACTAGCTTGCTGATCCATCTTAACGTGCCATCATGTCTAACATGTTGTCAAACTTCTTTTCTGCTCTGGCATCTCTTTCTTCCATTGAAAGTCTGGGCTCTTCTGACATTCTTTCAACTGCTTTACCCGTCTCTCTCAAAGCTTCTGACAATGTCTCTACTTCTGGCACTGGTGGGAACTGAATATGAGACCTAGCCTGATTTCTGACGAAATATCTGATTTCTCTGTCCACTCGTCGGTCAACTAGATGGCTGAAAGTCATAGGATGACAGGAACTTCTGCTCTGATACTCCTTGTTGAGCTGCTGCTCATTTGGACCAGCTAGGACTCGAACCTAGGACCTTCCATTTGCTACTAGAGTGCTCTACCAATTGAGCTACTGGCCCCTTGTGGCTAGCCCATCATCGGTCTGGGTGTGGCTTATTTCCAACACCCCCCCTTAAGCCACACTGCGGGTGCTTGGGGCTCCTAGCTTGGCTCTGATACCACTGAAAGATACCCTCTCAATTTTTTTTGATTTTTCAATGACAATTACAATGTAATCAAGCACCCGTTAAGGTTAGCTGAAAACCAAAACGATGCATAAAAGAACTCTAACCAAGAATGCGCCCTAAAACCACTTAAGGAGGAGGGGCGGGCATATAGTCAGAGGATCCCTAGGATCTAGTTAATCAATAACTGAAATGATTACAATTGAATGAGGGGACTTAAACTCAACACCAAGAATGTGCACTCAAGATCCCGTAGAAGGCGAGGTGCTAACATATGGTGGAGTGGTAATAAAAAAATTGAAAGTACTTAGGTGGATAACCAACCATGAGAGAATTTCCACTCTTCCACTAAAACAGTGGGGGGAAAGAAATTACAAATAAATGATTCATCTGTTGCGGCAAGCATCCACTCAAGAGTGAGGATTCATCACTTGACAGTGGGTATAAGAAAGCTTAACAATTCATTTATCCACATTGGTGGTATACCATCCAGGGGTGCTTAATGTGAAATTAAAAAATCAATGCAGCAATAATAAACTGGAACAGTACTAGTGTTTACAGTTTTTATGAATAGGAAAGAGCTGCAAATTACAAGAATTGATGAAGAAAGATTGGAAATGCAAACTAAAATAAAGTCTGATATATAAATCTGCAATTTTGGAAATGAATTATCAACAACTGCAAAATCAATCAAATGCTCATAACTTCACCAAATTACCTCCGATTGAATTGAAATCTTTTGCAAATGACCTCTAAGAGTATGGTGTCCAAGAGCCAATCAGGAAACAACATCAAATCCTTCTTATTTTTTTGGCACAAATCCCAATGCGACTAAGAAAAGTACGACCCTCCCTGAGGGGCGATTTTAGCATTAAAAATCAGATACTCCCTGCAAATTCACGAGGATGGTGGCCAATAGTATAGAATTCAGTTGATCAAATACCCATCAGCAAATAAAACTCACCATGAGAGCTACAAGTGAAATCGACTTTCAGCCTTGTCTGCAACAAGGCCAAAATTGAGAATTATCATCAAAACTTCAATTATAAAGCTCAATCTGCTAATCTGGATGAGAAGCAACAATAAAAACCAACTAGGTGTTATCTTTCAAACACGAAATTGGATTGTAACTAGTAGGTCAGCATTCCTCGAAGTGAAAATCAAGTTGTCATTTTGATAGCATAACAATAGCATAAACATTGGATGTCAAATGCTATAGCAAAGCTTCATTTTTATAGAAAATGGGACGACTCTTCAAATTCCAGGCAAGGGATGCCCCAATAGACATTTGAATTATTTTCAACTTCCAAAAATATAAAACTCCCTCAATAGGCATCCAACTTCAAGGCATAAGATCTTCATTAAATGTTTCTTTAATTAATTCCTTAATGAAGGCGACCCCCTTCATGGCCACTTTTTAACACAACTTAAAGTTAGTTCACTAGGCCAAGGGGTCAATTGAAAATTAGAACATTAATGCCTTGTATTCAAAATCTCATCAAATAATGTTTTTTTAAGCCAGAACGGAGAGACACCTTATTGCTCCAACTGAAGAGGAACTTAACTGAAGAGTTGATAATTGAGATACTGCCAAAAATAGAATTTACTATAAATAATAAATTCCAAGAAATACCACAAAACCTCCAATAAAGGAAACCCTAATTTACCTCAACGAGCTTACGGGCCTTTGGAATAGGCTGATGAGTAAGTGAACTGGTTACTGATGAGAAGGGGACATTACACAATGGTCCAAGTGCTTTAGAGGGACATGTTTTAGATGATGAAAGAATTGAAGGTAGAGAAAGAAACCAACAAAGAAACTAATGAACTACAGTGCATTGAGTGCAAAAGTGAAGGTCACACCAAAGGTCACTATCCTAGAAAAGTGTTTTGTGAGATTTGCTAGGTTACCAGTCATTCAATAAAAGGGTGCCCATGTAATTTGAATCCAATAACACACAATTACTCTTTACACAAGGAGAGTAGTCCACTCCATTGAAGCCACTTAATGCATCTCTAGGTAGTTATTGAAATAAAAAAGGAGGTCAAATTCAAATACAGTACGACCCCAAAGGACATCTGATCATACAATGCCAACAATGTAATGAATGGGAATACTTTGTGAGAGATTGCCAAAATGAGCTAGACAAATTGTGCAAAAGGTGTGGACCTAGAGATTATGAACATAATAGATGTCCAAAGCAAAAGGCCAACATCACCATAATTGATGTTGAAAGGCATAACAAAGTATTGGTCGTTACTCGAGCCCAAGGAAAGAAGGTTGTGTATTTGGACCTATGTATAGATCAAGAAAGACTTCATGAAGCAAGAGCTGAAGTGGAGCAAACTATGGATAATGAACAACGCTAGTCAAATGCAAATGCAAGTACGGTAACTAACTAATTACAATCCAAGAAAAATATTGCAAAGGCAAGTATTTCAAACTACCATACCAATTAAAGTAGTGTATATATTACAAAGTATTCGCGAACTCCAATATGTTATGACTAATATTGTATTTATTACAATCCATTTGAAATTTGGAGAGAATGAAGATCCAATTATTGAACCTCCATTGTCGGGCGACCAAGTGATCGATCCAGTGTCACTAACAATTAACATGGCAAAAACCAAGAATGGCGAATATGGAGATCCTTGGAAGGAATCTCACTAATACAATTGTAGATCGTGAGTCTGGTGTGAACGTACTCCCATAAGACACATAGAGAAGTG
The DNA here is from genome assembly GCA_007115665.2 of Sequoiadendron giganteum. NCBI lineage: Eukaryota > Viridiplantae > Streptophyta > Pinopsida > Cupressales > Cupressaceae > Sequoiadendron > Sequoiadendron giganteum. The sequence continues at coordinate 184,285,594 of CM021102.1, read as the reverse complement.
ACTATTTGGGCCTCAACTTTTCAACTGGTGGGTGCAGATCAACAAGGTATAAAGGTACTTGGGAGTTTTAAAGGGTCAAAAGGTAATTATTGGACCCAAGCTTTTTTGTTGAATTTTGTGGTCAGTTCATTGTTGGTAGTAGCCAAAACCGACCACAACTAGAAAAGGAATACAATTTCCATTGAGAACAAGGGTCGGAAGTATATAATCGATTTGAAGCATCAAGCAATTAGTGAGAAAGTAGCTTCCTCAAATTTGTAGGAACCGAATGACAAAGGGATTTTGGAATTGAAATCATATTTGGAAGATGAAACAAATTCTCTCCACAACCTGTTTCATTGGCAAATGGAGGACTATGAGGTATTTTTGATGAATTTTAATTTTATTCAAATTTTAGCAAAGAGTAGCAAATTAACAATCTTGAATAGTTGGATAGTTTGTGTGTTGGATGTAGTACAAGGATCGTAGAAGATGACACTTTTGGCTCTAGCAGAGGCACTTGACCACAAAATTAATGAAGGCATGTCTCGGAGTAATAATATTAAAATATTTAATTTGGGGTTTACAATTACTTGTCATTAAGTTAGATCAACTTCATAACAAGATTATGAAAAAGGGAAAAATATGGAACCTTTTTTTTTTAGTTAGAGCGAAAGATCCTAGGTGGATCCCACATGATAAGAGCAAAATTATTAATGAAAAAAATGATTATTATAATACCACCTTTTTTCCCCATCGTACGACAATTATTCATAGAGAAAGGACAAATTGTATGGCCTCAAACTTTCTCCATTGTATGACCATATATAACTACATCGTTGATCGTATGACCACATATATTTGTTTCTACAGTATGACCATCTTTCTTTGTTGCCATCCTATGGTTGTACTATACTTCTGCCACCATACCTTTCTACTACTTCTTCATCGTGCCTCTTATTATTGCCACCATATGGACTTGCAAGGAGCTATTTGATTTTATTGTATGGTTAAATTAAGGAGACTTAATTGTACTGTCCAATTTTACACCTTTGAATTGTTTGGCCTATCCTGTTTTAATCATAGTCTCATTCATATCTATCTTTGTTTTACAATCTTCTGTTGTCTTTGTTGTCCCTATTGTATGGCCTCTTCCATTTGGTGTACGACCTGCTCAAGGAAGTTGTAATATTTGGTTTGGCACATTCCACCTTATTGTTGTATGGTCTGTCCAACATAATTTTATTTGTCTGGTCTTTGTTGTATAGGATGTTCAGGCTGTAACTACTTCAAGTGTATGGCCCTTATGGGCTGCTCTTGATCATTTGGTAAAAATAGGGAATTCCTCATACAAATTGGTAAATTGGATGAAAGTGCATTCTTAGAATATAGGGATACTGAACACTGTTTTCATGATTAGAATGCTTCTAAAGTGCCTGCAGTATTGTTTGGATCTAGTGATAAATTGGGTGAAACATTTTCTAATTCCAGTGTGCAATTAGATTGGGTTCCTGGTTTGTTTGGTTCCCAGCCCCAACATTCTCCTTAAATTGGTAGGTGTTTTGGATATGTTGGCTCTACTTATGCTCCGTGTGTACTTCCAGTGGAAAGTGTCAACATCAAGGTTCTCCTTCGTTTACATTGCCATTATCATTTTGTTTGGTTCCCAGCCCCAACATTCTCCTTACATTGGTAGGTGTTTTGGATATGTTGGCTCTACTTATGCACCATGTGTACTTCCAGTGGAAAGCGTCAACATCAAGGTTCTCCTTCGTTTACATTGCCATTACCATTTTGGAAAACTATTACAAGTTTGGAAAGTCTTCCCTAATGGTACTTTGCTTACTTGTTTTCCTTATTGTCTAGAAGATAACTTTTTCTTTTGGGGGGGATGATGTAGTGAACGAACAATACCTTTGTTATGATTTGTTAATATGGTTATAACCAACTATATATTAATTGGTTGTCGGCTTTTGGGTAGTTATAGTAGTCGATTGATAGATGGTTGTGTTCTTGTGGCACCTATCCAGTTCTTTAAATAGCCTTTGTGTAGTTGGGAAAGGTTGTCAAATCCTTGGCCAACCATTTTTTGTTACTTTTGTAATAACTTCATGTGCGAATAGTGATATACTTTACTCCTAGATCTGGTATGCATTGTTATCTTTGCCATTGTTATTAGATAAAGAAATAAACACCTCTCTTGGGGTTGAGAGGTAGTGCCCTAGGCATGCTCTCTATTATGACATAGGGCATGGTCAAGGGGCAAAGCCCACGCCACCAAGCCTAAATGAAGGCCTTCGAGACCACACAGGTCATAATTTTATCAATTTTAACCAAGCACCAGGAGCGCAGATTCCAAACCCTCCAAAAAATGTGAGTGTTGAAGCCAACAAGTAGTAATTAGGTCTTAACTATATTTATTGCCAATATGTTTGTTGGTTTTTTCTTCAATGGATTGTGTTTTTAACTTCAAATAATTTTTTGTTCTCCTTGTTAATGCTTGCAAATGAAATGAATAGCATTTATAAGTGACGTAGTTTTTAGATTTTTTCCAACTTTCTTCCTTTGTTCTTCATTATGGTGGAGTTTGAGGCTTGAGAATCAAGGAGTCTGACCAAACTCGTCACAAACTAGGTCTGAGTCACTGGGACTCCTTTAACAATGCTTGGCTTGGAGCTTGCCAATTCAGGCCAAAAACTGACAAGTCTTGTAACTATGATAAATGTAATATAGTTGATATGGGGAATGTAAGGACTTACCTTGTATGCTTCTAGGAAAATGGTGGATGTCCCTCGATGTCTTGGGAATGTGTGGACATCCCACAAAACCCTCTAAACAAGGACAATTCAAACACAAAAGAAATCTTTAAACGTCCTTGGAACATGAGAATTTGTTTTTTTTTTAAATGGAACATAGGGGTGATGGGGAGGAGCAGTGGAGATGTGGCCCTTTTGCAGTTTTAAAATGTTTAGGATGATCCAAGAGGATAGAGGGTGCATCTCAGTGGTACACTGCAGTTTATAGTTAGCATTTAGCATTTTGTAAACTGTAAACACAAACTTAAAATTCTAATGAGGGGAGTGCAATCTTATGAAAATGTTTGTGCTCTACCTCAACTGAATATACTTGCTGAGAGCATTGGAAAGCCCTGGTATGTTCTGAACAGATGGGGGTACATCTCTCAATCTCTTGGGGATGTCCAAACATCCCCAAGAAGTCCCCTAAACCAGGAAACATCAGATGCTTGGACATCCCCAAGAAGTCCCCTAAACTAGGAAACATCAGATGCCAAAGAAATCCCCAAACATCCCTGGAGAGTGAGAAAAAATAAAAAAACATTAGGGCCCCTATGCATCCCTGAAATATTCAAAGATGGACTGGGGCAGCGGACACGTCCAAGTGGTGCATTGTAGTTTACAATTAAATGACATTTCCTAAAAGCATTCTGTAAAGTTAAAATGCTAATGTGGGAGTGCAATCTTTAATATTTTTTGTGTACAACCTGGACTGGATACACTTCTCGAAGTCCCCTGAACCAGGAACATAGATGCCAAAGAATCCCCAAACATCCCTGGAATGTGAAAAATTCAAAAAACATTAGGGCCCCTGTGTATCCCTGAAACATTCAAAGATGGACTGTGACAGGGGGCACGTCCGAGTGGTGCATTGTAGTTTACAATTAATTTATTAAATGGTATTTCCTAAAAGCATTCTGTAAAGCTAAAATGCTAATATGGGAGTGCAATCTTTAATGCTTTTTGTATAAAACATGTTCAAGAAAGAAATTTCTGTCAAAATAATTACTTAATCAAGTAGTATTAAATTATATTATAGTCAGAGGATAGTTATTAGATCTCGGAAATGTTAAAGATTAGCTTATATTCCCAAAATCTTTGCCCTAATATTGTTTTATATTTTATTATTTTTTTGAGATGGCCATAAATTATGACCCTGTATTGCTCTCAAATTTCAAATTATATTGGCCTATGTTGAAAACTTTATATGAAGGAAGTCATGTAAACAACCTGCTTTGGGATATTTGCTTGGAAAAATTCCCATGTTCCTTTTCTCATTTTCTTCCGACTATTTTTTTTTGCTCAAAATGTTTTTTCTTTTTTAAAAGTTCTGTAATTCATTTGTCAAACATGGCTACCATGGTTTGTTTATTGGAGATATTAAACATTGGATTTGAATTTTGGTAAAGGAATTGCTCAATGTATGTTTTTGTAAATAGGCCTTGAATTTGTCTCTGTTGATAGTGGTTTTTACTTACCTGAATACGTATTGGCTTGGTTCATTTCTCCATGCAGGAAGGCCTTGATGTATGGCATGTGACTGTCTCGTACGATACTCGTTGGTCAACTTACATTGTCATATATGGTTAGTTTACTGATAAAGAATCATAATGAGATTGGTAGAAGTTCCACATAAATCAATACTTTCTGTATTCTGGTTTGAGGTCAAAGCTTATGGAGATTTTAATGAAGAATGGCCAAATAATTTGTGCAGGTGTGTTGGGTTTGATGCTGTTGTCAACCTGTTGTTGTCGAGTAAGGTCCAAAAGAAGAAGAGATTATTTTCCGGAAGTTTCTCCTTTAAATTCACAAACAGCTGCCACTTGCTTTCGAACCAATCCAACAGGTGGCAGCCTATACCCACACAATGAACTGCAGACAAATTCTTCAGAAGCTGACATGACAGCAGTAGAAATATCTGATGAAAATCTGTGTACCATCTGTTTTGAGGATCGGAAGAGTAGCTTTTTCCAGCCATGTGGTCATTGTGCAACATGCTTCAATTGTGCTCTGAGGTGAAGCATCTACTACTTGACACCACACTATATTTTCTTATGCGTAACATATGTTGATTTTAATTAAAATCCTGAGTGGAAGACAGGGATCTTTAAATGTCTAAATTGTTAAAGATATGCTTTCTTTACCGTTTCTTAATGATATTTTTTTTGCACTTTTTTATCATCAGGGTAAAGGAGGCTTCTGCAGCATGCCCAATCTGTAGACAGCCTATTCAAGATGTACGGAAAATATATATTACTTGATCATTCAAGGATCGGCATCATTTTCCAGGATATTGTGATTCTAAATATTATCATGTGGTCAAATACTGATTCAAATTTGATGTACATGTACGCAAATATTATATCTTACTAATAATTGGAATTAAAAGAATAATGTTTTACAGATGTCAATACCATCTGAGAATCTTTTCTGAGATTTTATTGTCATTGAGTAAAGCTAGTAGTATGGAGTCATGGGCTACTAAATATTTGTGCATTACTAGGAAGTTCTCAAAATAAAAGAACATCATATAGCAGATTGCATTTATTTACTAAATGAAAATCTGTGATCTACCAACATAATGCATTTTGTTCAAACGATATCGAGGGATTGATTTTGTAACTTCAGCATATTGTTCTAATATATTGCTTTAGATGGCCATGTTCAATTTGCATATTGTTGGAGCAGGGGGTCTAGCTCGATTGGCTAAAGCATCCTGTTGCAGGCAAGAGGTCACGAGGTCTAGTCTCCCCCCAAACCCGTGGTACCGGAGGGCACAATTCCTACAGTCTAAAAAAAAAAATTGCATATTGTTAATTCTAAAATCCTGCATGTCCATTTTTTAACATTTCAGACATGTTATTTAAAGGAATGTAATCATAGCCAGTACTTATTATTGGGCAATAATTATATTTTAGACCCTATAACTGCAAGCTCTGAATGTCAAAGAAAACCTTGCTTTTCCTGATACATAAGATTATGCATGTTATTTAAAGGCATGTAATCATAGCCAGTACTCATTATTGCACGATTATTTTTTTTTTGAACCCTATAAGCGCAAGCTCTGAATGTCAAAGAAAACCTTCTTTTTCCTGATACGTAAGATTATGCCAAGTGTTTTAAAATCCTACAAGTGCAAGCCGTATGCCAAAGAAACTGTTTTGCCCGATACATAATATCATAAAAGCATTCTTTGGATCCTATGAGAGCAAGTTTTGTAGGTCAAAGAAAACATTGTTATGTCTGATACATAATATTACGAGAAGCTTTTTTCAATCCTTCGAGTGCACGATCTGTATGTCAAAGAAAACTTTGTTATGCTTGATAGACAATACCACACCAAGAAACCTGGAGTAGCTAAAACTAAATGTGTTTAAAACTTAGTTTTTTTGAGCTGCTTAAAGGCTCCTGTTGCTTCTTTATTCCAGTGAAGTGCATATTAGTGGAGCTGCAATGTGGCCATAGTTCTTGATAAATCTACGGTAGTAGCTTGTAAGTCATAAGATTTTTCTGAGGTTCTTGATAGCTGCAATGTAGCCATAGTTCTTGATAAGTCTACGGTAGTAACTTGTAAGTCGTAAGATTCTCCTGAGGTTTTTGAGAGCCCTTGGTATGGTATTTGGTACACAGCCTATTTACCATTCTACCATTTCTTTGATCTTGTTGGGATCCAGTACCTAAACTGTAAAAGATCATGTGTAAGGCTTTGCATGGAAGCTGGTTTTTATTTCAGTAGTAGTTGGTGCAAGTTGCATCTTCATTATATGCTGTAAATGAGAATATAATTAAAGGGCGTCGATATTAACACAAAAAGGATTTGAATATGGAATTCATCAAACTGTGAAGTGTAGGAGCAAATTTACGTACAATATTACTGAAAATTCATAAAGGACCTCACGTTTTGAAGGAAATATTTGCATTATTCTTATGCTTATTATTTGGTGATATCTAGATCTGAGATCCAGTTTGTTAAAGAATAATGCCCTATTTAACTCATCAAGCAAGTCATCTAAAACAGGAATAGTAAACTTAAAGTTGATGGTGGACTTTAAGAATATTGAAGCTTTAGTGCTTGTACATGCCACTAAATTATGTGGATGGACTAATGTGACATGTATTTGTACTCTTCTAGGAGTGATTGCATAGTACCACAGAGTTTCCTGACAAGGGAACGTGGGGATGGGGGACCATGGGCTTAAGTTTGGGGATGGCGGGGGGATGTTAGTGGGGTGGCAGGGGGGTCAGCGATGCTGAGATATATATAGTACTTGAAAAAATAGCTATAAGATGTATAAGTATACGAATTATAAATGAAACTTTGGAAAATTAGATTTAAGCATTTGAATGTTGAAGTAAAACTTGGCATCACTCCTCTTCTTGCTCTTCATCTTGCTCCTCCTCAACCCTCTTGATCTTCATTCTCACTCTTTCACCTTACAGAGGTCAAAGAATTTTTTTATTTTTTAAAAAGATTTGCTTTATGGTCGTTTGGTCGCAAGAGACCTTTGGAGGTCTTCAAGATGGTCCAGAGACTCCTAGGAGTCCCTTGGACGTCCCGAAGTCCCAGTGACATCTTGGAGACATCAACATTGGGGGTGGGGTGGCAGTGTTGGTGGTGGGGTTGTAGGGGGACATCCCCCCCAAGTCCCCAAGTCTCTGAGATGGGGGACGTCTTGGAAACATGAAGTTGAAGGGGACGCATCCTTGTGGAACACAACTGTCAACTTATTTGTTTTGATAAGTTGCATTGCACATCATCTTGATAGATTGTTATAGATGGCCTAGTGCATTTTGTATACTGATACTACTAATGTTCCTACATATGCATTTGTAGCTGCATTATTCAATCACATATAATCACACTCTGCACTAATCATTGAGCAATACTTATTTCCATAAACCCTATGATTGCAAGCTCATTGTTAAAAGAAAAAATTGTTCAGCTATATAAAATGATCAAGCATTTGTCAATCCAATGATTGCAAGCTCTAAATGGTAGACAACTTTGTTAAAGCTTCTATATATCTTGTGAGTGCAACCACTATATGTTAAAGAAAACTTCGTCATACTTGATACATAATAATACACTCTGTTAAAGAAAACTTTTTCATACTTGATACATAATAATACACTAAGAGATATGGAGGAGATGAAACTAAAGTAGGGCATGCTATTGTTTTGAGTTACCCAAATGCTTTGGTTGCAAAATCATTCAAGTGAATGATGCATCTTTCATCAATTACATTGTTATTGGAATTGCTTTGTCATACTTGATATATCATAATACACCAAGAGATATGGAGTAGATGAAATTGGACTAGGGCACATTATTGCTTTTAGTAGATGATCCTACAAATCCTTGTCACACTTGTTCGTAGAAAAAAAGTATAAGTCCTGTTCATATACTTTCAAATGATTCTCAAAGGTTTTTAAATGGTAGAATCATTCCAAAGTGGAACAATGCTATGGTTGAGCATTATTATTATTTGATGAAGAATTACACATACAATCTTGTACCTTTTCCCAAGAGGAGAAACTAAATTTAGCGCAAGTGGGTTTATTGCACAAAGTACGTAGAAAATAGATACATTGATAAGTAAAAAGTATGTATTGTGGAAAAGAGGTTATCTTAGGTTGAGGGAACTAATTATTCTAAGACGTTTTTTCCTTTTTCCAACATGGATTCTATTTATTTTATACTTTCTCTTGTTGCATCATAGGGCTGGTTAGTTTGTCAAATGGTTGTGAAGAGTTCCTTATTGCTCAATGATCTTCATGAAGAGATATAAATGGGATAATCTCAATGTTCTGTGTAGGAATCTTCACTTATTTATAGGTTTTATCAATTTTTATATAGTCTCAAACAAGACCTTTAGGATTGGTATGAGAAGATGGATAGAATCTTTCTTGCTTCTTGTTTTTCTTGTTGCCATTATGATCTAACTATTTATACTAAGAGACATGGTGAGGATCATTTGATTATTGTATTGTATGTGAATGATTTGAACTCATAGGTACTATTCCATATCCATGATCTAAGGTGTCAAACAAGAATTGGAGTAGTTTGATATAAAAAATCTTAGGAATCTACATTTCTTCCTTGGTCTTTAGGTTATTCACTCTTCTAAAGGGATATCCATTTTTTATTATAAGTATTTTCTTTATTTACTTTAGAGATTTGATTTGGCTAATTGTAATATCACCCCACTCCATTTTAGTCAAGAGTTCCATTATCTACTAGTATTACACACACAATTGATGCTACATTATATCAATAGTTGGTTGGCAATCTTTTGTATTTAGCACAATCATCCTAATAATTCCTTAATGGTTGGATTTGTCTCCCATTTCTATCAAGACCTTCATGCATACAAATGTATCTTGAGGTATATCTAGGGAAAATTACATCTTGTCATTCACTACATATTAGGAGTTTCTTGGATTATGGGCTCCATTAACTCAAATTGGTTTATTGATGTTTACAATCAAAATTATAACTCTATTTTTCTTCTACCTTGGTTTTGGTCCAATTGCATGGTGTTATAAGAAGTAGATAACTATTGAATTATCTTTTACGAAGGCTAAGTATCAAGGTACAATTTGGCTATCTAGAAGCATCTTTGGATTTGATAGCTAATGATAAAGTTTAGATTTCCTCCTAACCATCCCACAACTATTTGGTGTGGTAGTAAATTTTTTAAAAACATTTCATGCAACCTAGTTGAGAATCAGTGAACTAAGCATATTGAGATCCACACACACTTCATTTGATAACTCATCTAGGATAGCGTTCTTGACTTGGAGTATTTATCTACTAAGTAGTTGGTTGCAAACATCTTCACCAAGCCTTTGGCATCACCTCATTATATTTACTTCAAATAAATGCTTGGGGTGAAGCAAGATGTCCTTCATTCAATTGTACATGTTTTCTTTTCATGTTTTTTCTCTTTTGGGGAGGACTTTTTTCCTATAGGTTTTCTTCTTTTCTCTATTTGCGAGAGATCCTTTTTAAATGGGAACCTCATCAAGCTTTGTTTCCAAGAACCCTCTTTGAGTCTTTTTCTCTTTACTTGTTCTTCCCTAAGTTGCACTTAAGGGGGTTTGTTGGTGTGAATGAGGTATACTACCTAATTGATTCTCTTTTAGGTCCTTTTCACACCTAGTTAGTTAAGTTTACTTAGGGTATTTAAATTTTGTCTCAATTCATATGATTATGACAAGCGTCATATTCCTTGCCTATATAAACATGGGCTATCTTGTACATTTTTTATTATGAATAGTATCTATATTTCCATTTGTGAAATAGTGATATACATATCACAAGAAAAGGTGTGTGGAAAAATTCACACTCCAAAATTCCAAATGGGGCTACCACTTATAGTAGAGATCATCATAACAATAAAAGCAAGTATCTAAATGGCAAGGAAATGGAGGAGGATCCTAGTCATATTGATTGCCCCAAACATTAGTGAGGTCTAAAGTGTCCACATGAGGGTCCTATTCATCATTTCCACTTTTAATATTATCATCTTGATTGTTTTCATTAACAACATGAACATGTGAAATAACAAGAGATAGCTGAGGTAATTGTCCATAATCTAGCCAACTTGTATTCCCACCACAAAAAAAATAGTAGAGAAATAGAGTGGAAACTAGTAGACCACAATGAACCTCATTGAGCATGATCTCATCTTATAGGAGGCAAAAAGGCCTAAGAATGAGCACCTTGATTTCCATGAGATGATTTATTGCATCCTTGATGATTCCCATGAGGTCGATATTGAGCTCTAGTGGAGGTGGGGGTTAGAGGAGTCCTTGAAACAACATAGGGGGCATTACCCAAGTGATTACAATCAATAAAGAAACAAAAGAATAGCAAAGTTTCTCTTTCTAGATGCTAAAATGAATCTCCACCTTGAAAGCATGCCAAATCTAATTGTATAGTCTCATGAGGTGGATATTGACCACAAGTGGAGGTGGGAGTTAGAGGAGCCCTGGAAACAACACAAGGGACATTACCCAAGTGATTACAATCAATAGAAAAACAAAAAAAGTAGTAATTTTTTTATCTTTCTAGATGATAAAAATAATCTCCACCTTGAAAGCATGCCAAATATAAATGTATGTAGAGGGGATTCCAAGCCAATCCCCTAATAACACCATATACCAAGAAAAAGGCTCAGGCCTAAAATGCTTGAAAAAATCATGAATCCAGGTCCAAGCATCTTGAGCTCCATACATAACCAAAAGAGATGTTTGAGAGACTCTTGATGACCACAAAAAGGACATCAGGGATAAAAAAATCCCAAGTGATTTGACCTAGAACCAATAGGGTTTCCTTGGAAAATAATACACTACAAAAAGTGAGCAAGCTTTGGCTCAACTATAGTTGACCAAATGGTGTGGAATCTACACTCCCAAATCGATAATATAGATTATAAAAGCCATCTCTAATTCAAATTAGGTACCATGGGGAAATAGGGTGAAAGCCAATAATAACTTTTGGAAGGCTTATAATTCTAAAGTATTGTATTACAATACCACTTCAATTTCTTCCACCAAGGTTTATGAGACTAAACAACAATTTCGTGAACCATTAGTAGGAATGGCTTCAATTGTAGCATCAAAGTTTTTGTGTTTGTGATTGGAAAGATGATAATTTTCCTTGGCTAAATTATAAGATGAAAAATTCCTGGCAACCTTGGAAAAAACATCAAAGAGGTTTTAACCCACTTTTTGAAAAACCTCAAAGCATAGACTCAAGGGGTCTTAGCAAGAGGGTGATTTTGATATTAGAAAATAAGGGACCACCAAATGGTTTTCTGATTGATAGAAAGACAATTATAAAACCCCATGCCATTCTAAAGAAGCCACAAATTCATGGCTCTCCAATCTCAACAAATACTTTCCATAGAAAAGTCTCTTGAACTTGAATATGATCTTTCAATCATAAGGAAGGTGTGATGACCAACCCCCTTCAAGGCACCTAGTCTCTTAATAGGTTCATCAGACAGAGATACAATGATGCAACTATCAATTTTCCAAGCCTCATTCTTACCATCTAGCACATGAATGATCCATTTGGTGCACCAAGCCAAACCTTGATGCTAAGTGGAAATTAAACTCAAGCCTCCTAAATCATGATGGCGACAATTGTACTTCTAAGCCACTTGATTGAAAACCTTGATATTTCTCTAAGAAAGCCCAAATAAAATTTGTAAAAAGGTTATTATAGCTTCAAAAATGAGGCTTTAGAAGGAATCCAACAAGAAAAATAATAAACATGATTGGCTAAAATAATACTAGAAAAAAATTAAAACTTACGTATCAAAGATATAGGTTTAGTAACCTAATAGGCCAACTTATTCTCAATTCTATCTAGCATAACTTGCCACAAAGTGATTGGAGAAGCTTGAAAAGAAAAGTATATTCCTCAAAATAAAAAATTCTTCATGCTCAAATCCAATTCCACCCATAAGAGTTGATCTAGGGAGGCTTAGGTAAGTAGTACTATCTATAAGATCAAGTTTTTTTCTATGGAATATCTCAAGCTGGGGCTTTATAGAAAATATCCAAACAATGAAGAGTCCAATTAACATTATTTTCCTCTTCTAGAAGAGTGAGAAAAGAGATAAAAAAAATAGCCATTAAAATTGAGAGGAAAAATAAATTGAGCAAAGGAAATAACTAATCAATGAGCATTGTTTGAAGGAAAAATATTACCAAAGAGAGAGTAGCCAAATCAAGCACCACCACCATCAAGAGGAGACACAAGAATTTGATAAGGGGAAAAAGCAAGAAAAACCCCCAATATTATTAATGGAGGCAAAATGTCTAAGAATGATACAAAGAGAGAGAGAGCACTTAAGCCTTAAGCTTGCTTGCTTGAATATTGAAGAATGAGAGGAGAGACACCTCAATAAGTAGAGGTGAGAAAGAGGAGTTAGAATGTAACTCCCAACTCAATGAATGCGACCTTTCATCTATGTGTGTGCAAAATGTCACCTCTTAAGGAGGTGGTTACAAATATTCCTTAATAAAGGAATTAAAAATGAGTCATCCTCACACATGTGTGAGAAGACAAAAGACAAAAGACTTGTAGGGATTCCTTTGGAATATTCCTACAAGTTAATAAATAATTACAAATAAAGAATAACCTTTACCAAGTAAAGATTAATCTTCTAACATCCCCCCTTAAGCTCTACTTGGGGAGGTTACATCAAACCCTTCAACGGGTTGTAATCGAAGATTTTTACAATGGACGAGAAATTTATCTTTACAAAGAGCTTTGGTGAAAATATTTGGAACTTGATTTTCACCTTACAATAGAAAAGAGAAATTTGCTTGTCTTCAATTTTCTCTCTAATGAAGTGATGTTGAAGAGCAATGTGCTTGGTCCTTGCATGAAAAATCATATTCTTTGCCAAAGCAATAGCACTTTGATTATCACAATATAAAGGAGTAGGATCCTCTTGAGGTAGACCCAAGTCTTCAAGTAATCTTCCTAACCATAGTGCTTCTTTAGATGCATTTGTACAACCTTTATATTTAGCATTTGTAGAACAAAGAGAAGTAGATTGTTGTTTCTTACTATTCCATGAGATTGCACCTGATCCAACAAAGAAACAATAACCAAAAGTGGATCTCCTATCATTGGGATCACCTCCTAAATCTTAATCAATATAACCCTTCAAAGAAAAATCATAATTTGCATTATAAAAAAGACCAAGATTAAGAGTACCTTTAACATATCTTAAAATTATTTTTGCAACTTTAAAATGAGTTTGTTGTGGTTTAGACATAAATCTAGAAACCAATCCAACACTATAAGAAATATCAGGTCTAGTAATTGTTAAATAATTTAAACTACCAACTAATTTCCTATACAAAGTAGGATCAACAAAAGGAATTTTCATATCAACCATTAATTTAGTTCCTAATTCACAAGGAGTAGAGACACACTTTGCATCATTCATTTTAAATATATCTAAGAGATCTTGAGCATATTTATGTTGAGAAAGAAAAATACCTTTAGGTGTTTTCCAAATTTGCATACCCAAAAAATAATGTAGAAAGCCTAAATCAGTCATTTGGAATTGTTGATTGAGGTGAGACTTAACATCACTAATCAAATTGTTAGAACTAGAAATGAGAATTAAATCATCAACATATAAAATAATAATTACAATATCATTGTCACTATGCTTAATATATAAATTTGGATCATTTTTACTTCTAATGAAACCTTGAGATAGAGAGAAGGCATTAATATTTGAATACCATTCTCTACAAGATTGCTTTAAACCATAAATTGATTTGTTTAATTTGCAAACAAGATTTTCATTACCTTCCTTAATGAAACCCAAAGGTTGAGACATATAAATTTCTTCATGTAAATCACCATTTAAAAAAGCACTTTTAACATCCATTTGATGAATAGGCCAATGCATATGAGAAGCTAAAGCAAGAACTAATTTAATAGTTGACATCTTAGCTACTGGAGCAAATGATTCATTATAATCTAAACCTTCAATTTGAGAAAATCCCCTAGCAACTAATCTAGCTTTAAACTTGACAACTTCATTATTTACATTAAACTTAGTTTTATACAACCATTTGCATGAAACAAGATTCTTACCTTGAGGTAAGGGAACTAAATCCCAAGTATTATTAGCAATTAAAGTATCATATTCTTCTTGCATAGCTTTTTGCCAATGAGGTTGATCTTTAGCTTGTTCATAAGTTTGAGGATTTTTACAACAATTTTCCTTACTAGTCTTAGATTTGTTCATTCTAGCTAAAATATCCTCACTTTCTTGCAAAAAATTTAAAACCATTTAGGCTTTCTCTTAGATGTAGGAGTATCATCACTAGAAGAAGAATCATGAGGAGAAATCTCAACATTTTCATCATCACTATCACTATGAGTAAGAGATACATTAGGAGTGTTAAGAGAAGATTCAACTTGAGGATTATCCTCTACAACAATAACTTTATTTGGAGAAGATTCAACATTATGCACTTTAGAACAATCATGAACACTATTTTTAGTAATGCATACATCTCTAACAACCTTAACTTTGTTAGTAAGAGGATTATAAACTCTATAAGCTTTAGAATTGTGTCACCAAAAAGTGTAGACTTTGACACATTTCGCTCATTTGGACCTTGGCCTATGGATTTTGGACCCTTTTTAACCTATTTTTACATCTTTCCAAGCCTTGTGCCGAAGTGTTGTAAGGTGTTGTAAAACATTTTCACACTCTCCTAGGCCTGTCATCACCAAATTAATGCCTTGTCATGTTATAATGACTCCTTAATGCACATACATGTCCAACTTCAATGTGTTTAGTGAGGCAATCCCGACAAATAAAGTTAATCATATTTTAATCCCCAAAAATCAATGAAAATTTCCCAGGTGGACTAGGTCACCACCTTGGGCGACCTAGTCCCATGTGGCATAAATTTCAATTTTAACTTAGTTTCTTTCGAGATTCTTGTCTCTAAAACCCTAAGGTCGACTTGTATGGTGTTATTTCAAGAAAATTAGGGCATAACTTGTATAAATAAGCCTAAAAACCCTAATTTCTCATTAGGTACCCTCATTCTTCTCAACACCCATTCCTCTCATCTCTCATCCACCTCTTCCTCTCAAGAAAACTAGGGTTTGAGTATTCTAAGTCACCAAGGAATCTCTCTCAAGAAGCATTCAAGGGATTAACCTTCATTGTTGCAAAAATACAGGATATCTCATCATGGAAAGGTAACTTACTCCATCATTCCATTGTTTCATATTCATGCTTTACATTTTCTATTCATTTTGGTTTAGTTACCTAAAAGGGGTTTGACTAAGGAAAACCCCTAATCCCTAACAATCAACATTTTTCTCTTTCTCTCCTTGTGTGTTTGTAGATCCAGGTACTTTGAAGATCTTTGAAGGCATTGAAGACTTGTTGAAGACCTCTCCTTGCATGCGAAGTCAAATCATCCACCAAAAGTCACTCTCAGGCCCAAATATTAGAGTTTCAGAAGCAGACAACTATGAAGAACCGGGGTGCAAACCTAGGGCTTCTGTTTCCCCTTTGAAAATTCCAAGAATCCTGAAGAGGGCTAAGTCACCAAGAATGGCGACCTAGTCCCTCTGGATAGGCCTTTTTGGGATTTTGACATGTTCAGACACCCATTTGGCAGAAATAGACTCTAGACCAGTTTTTTAGGAATTTGGGACTAGGTCGCCTAGATTGGCACAAGTGCCCCTCTCAACTTCTACAACATTTTCAACAGCATTCCAGACCTCCATCAGATCCTTTTATTTTTAGGTGCACACTTTCTATCTCTCTCATTTCTGTATAGTTTAGTGTATATTTCTTAGGTCATTTGTATATGTTTGCATATCTTCATGCGTTTTCTAGCACTTTCTATTTCAATAGTTTTACATTCATAGTTTCATTCTATCTCAACATTTAGGGCACTCCACACACATCACACAAACCCCCAATCATCAATCCCCCTTTGAATGAACACCCCAAAACACAAAACCATTAGTGTGAAAGAGAGTCATTCTTCCAAAGTTAGCTTCTAGGTGAAAAACCCTAGAAGCTCATTGGGGAGTCCTCTTTCCCCATTATTGTGTTTATTTTTGGTGGTTCATTTTGGTGAACCCAACTGTCCTACCCTTGCTAACTTTTTGATTTTTCATTTCATCCTAGGAAAAATCTTACATTGCATTAGGATATTGCATTGTTTGCATCCTAGAATTTGTAACAATTGCATTAGTGAAAGTTCATGTTACCTTGCATTTTTGCATCTATCATTTCATTGAAAATCTCTAAAAAATTGCATTTTCACCTTAGGAATACATCATACAGCTTGAGACACATCCAAACCACTCAGAAAACTTAGAAAATTTGCAAAAAAATCCCTACTAAGACTAATTCGCCATTCTGGGTGACCTAGTCCCAGTTCAGATTTTTAACTATCTGTTATAGAGTCATAAACCTTATTTTTGTGCTTTCTAGACCTCCTAGTACCATATACTATAAGTCTGGAAAGTTTTGTGAACATAAGTTTTTCTGATTCTAACTCAAAATCACCATTTTAGGATGGTCATTCGTCAAATCATTTCATCACTTAATCTGAAAATGCTTTCTTTTCTACAATTTTGCATCACAATAATAAAAGTACTTTTCACTTTTGCATATACAATGTTTATATTCATAAAGCTTTGCATTAGTTTGTTAAAATTACTTTTCCTTCTAGCATGTACATTATTTACATTCTTAAAGCTTAGCATACATTGGATAAAAATGTTTTGTCTTATTGCATATACATTGTTTATATTGCTAAAACATTGCATACACTGGTTACATGTAAATGTCATTTTTATTCAAACAATGTTAGTAGCTTACATCACTAGACATGCTACAACCACTTCACTCCCCTCTCCCTATGAGCATGTTGTAGTGGACGAAGAAACAACCTTGTACATTCCAAACAATCATATTAGTTCTTCTCCTAATATCTCTCCCCTTGGTGATGAAGATATTTTGTTAGAAAAACCAATCAATGAAAGTTATGAGAATCCTAGTTGTTTCTCTCCTCCTACCTCTCTTAGTGGACATGACCTTACCAACCAAGACAATACAAACATAGATCATCATGACAAAAACATTTGTTTTTCACCTAGTATTTCTCCTATTTGTGATGAAAATACTTTGTTGTTCGAAAACACAATTAGTGACGGTCATGAACATCTTAGTCGTCCTCCTTCCCCTAAACACATCCTTATTGAGCATAACCATTCCATCATTGATCCTTTCCCTCTTAGTGATGAATCCAGTTTAGAAGAACCAACCTTTGCTTGTCTTGAACCGTTGGTTTGTTGCTCTCCTACACCCCTTCCTCCTAGGGAAGATCTCATGATTCCCGATAAGGATAACCATAACAATAATAATATTACATCCTTAGAAGAAACTCCAGAGACACCCTTAGCCTCTCCCTTGCTCAAGGATGTTAATATTATTCAACCTCAACTCATCCTTTACCCTCCTTCAACCAAACCTAACCCTAAATTCATCCTCTACCCGCCTACCCATAATGTGTTGTAGCAACCGATTCATAATACCGTTGCTCATACACATTACACTCACAACAAACTGCATTCCCAACCATCACCCTCCACTCCTTTACCTAATCATATCTTACCTGATGCCCCTTGCCTAAATTCCCTCCTTAGGGAGTATGACCCTGTTGATTAACTAAGGAATACTCTCGCTAAAATCTCCTTATGGGACCTTATTCAAGTCTCCCCTCACTACCACAACATGATGCAAGCAACCTTACAACAAGTTCCTATCCCTTCTAATGAGCCATCAAATGACATAGTAGTTATTATTCATGGAATAAATGTTGATATTGTTTTTCACCAAAGTGAGCTTCCTCCTTTGGATGTACAAAAACAAAATGATGCTTTCATGATAGTCTCTCAATACAAAAAAAAAAGGGATAAAGAGAAATCTTGTAGATACAGGCTTTTCCCTTAATGTGTGTAGTGTGAGCCTATTGGATAGGCTTAGCATAGATAGATCCCACATCCAACCCAATTCTCTCTCTATCAAAGGATTCAACAAAGTCAGTAATAAACTATTGAGTGTGATCACTATTCCTTTTACAATTGGAATGGCCACATTAGACAATACAATTTATGTTATGCCTTAGGAGGTTTCATATAATCTTCTCTTAGGCAGGTCGTGGATCCATGCTATGAATGGAGTGCCTTCCACTCTTCATCAAAAGATGAAGTACATCTTTAAGAATAAAGTGTACACACTTGATGTCGATCCTGAACCTAATAGTTGCTTACACATTGAAAAATCCAAAGAGAATCACTTCAATACCTTAACACCAACCACCCAAGTGGAACCTGCACTACACCCAAGTAACGAACAACATATTGAGCCAATCACCAAGCTCTTAGATGATGATTGGGGTTCCTTAAACTTCACCCCTCCCTTAATGGGAGCATCCACGATCATATGCAAAAACTCTAAAAAGGGCTACATAGTCTTGTCCACATAGGACTTGACATATCCTTTGCAAGCATCCACCTTAACCACTTCCGCCAATGCTGCACATAACGAACAATCACCCAATTCCAAAAAGCTAAAAAATCTTTATGGTAAAGGTTATGATATCATGCAACAACTTGGCTATAGTGGAAAAGGTTGTGGTGCTAATGAACAAGGTATCCACACCCCTATCGAGCCTATCAAGCGACCATCACATCATGGTCTTGGTTATTGTACCTTAATCGACATCATCAAGCCTTCCTCACGCACTAATCCTATCTCAACCCACCCTTCTAAACCAATCTTCACAAGTGATCCTTTTGTTGATGTTATTGCAGCTATGGTCTGCACTTCATTCACACAAACTACAAGAAGGAGCACATGAATTAAATGAATAGCCTTTGGCTATTTAATTCATGATCACAATATTATTAAATGCAAGGGGCCGACCCTTTATGGTTCAAATATTTTTGTCTTGGCTTGGGCCGAATTTATTATATTTGATATTTCTTTATGTGAGCCGACCTATCTTGAAGAGGTGCCTCACTTGTATAAAGGCAAGGTCATTTTTGTCATTGTTACACATTCGATTTCAAGCAAGTTCGCATTATTCTTCAAGAGAAAAATTCACACTTCTTAGCAGCAGTCTGATTTCAAGGAAGAAGATATTCATTTGTATCTAGTGCATCTAGGAGAGGTGCGACTTTGTTGTATCCATTGTTGGCCATTGTTGGGCCTGAATTGTAAGCATATTTTTGCCATTGTTCTACCATATATAAGAGATTCAATTGCAGGGTTTTTCTCCCTCAAAAGGAGGGTTTTCCCAGGGTATCTTTGTGTGTTCATTGTCTTATGTGTTGTAATTCTATTAAGTGCTTTCATTAATTAATCTAATCTAAGAAACACTAACATGGTATCAGAGCGGGTGTGAAAAAGATCGTGATCAAATTTAGTTTGCAGCACTCTAATCTTTTTTAGTCTATCTCCTATTTCAAATTTGAAGATGGTGAACGGTTTGAAAAATCGAGGATAGACTCAAAGGAGTATTGAACTACACATCATGGAGGTTCAAGATCATGCTCACATTGGAAGAGAATGATTTGGTTGAGTTTGTGAAAACAAAAGTTCTCGAATCTGAGAAGGAAGAAGGGAAGTTGCAGTGGAGGAAGAAAGATACTAGGGCAAAGAAAGTGTTGGTTGATTCCATCAAAGATCATATTGTTCCGATTGTCTTCAAGTTGGATACTGCAAGGGAGATGTTCAAAACATTGGAAGAGATGTACGAAATCAACAACACCAGTCGTGCCCTAACCTTGAAGCAACTACTTCACATTAAGATGGCAGAAGAAGAGTTTGTCATCACCTACTTCATGAAGATTTCTGAATTGAGAGATCAACTCTCTACCATTGGTCATATTGTTGATGACAAGGATTTGACCATGATTGCTCTCAATGGTCTTCCGCTTTCATGGGAGTCATTTATTCAAGGAATCAGTGGAAGATCTAAACTTCCCAAGTTTGATCAATTGAGGATTGACTGCATTCAAGAGGAGTCAAGACTAACGACAAGGGGCATTGGTCAAAGTTCAAAGAATGAAGATTTACATGTTCTTGCCTCTCATTCATCAAAGAAAGGAAAAGGTTGGAAGAAAGGATTCTTTAAAAGGAATCGAGATAATGGGTCAGATGGTGCTCCTGCATTCAAGAAGAAGTGGGACCTCTCTCGTGTTCAATGCTTTAAATGTGACAAATTTGGTCACTATGCAAAGGATTGTCCTACTAGGACTAATTAGCATGCTTCATTTGCGGATGTGATTGAGATCTCTCCCCAAAATGATTCTAGTGAATTTCTGCTTTAGTCATGGGCCTATGTTCAAGCTGTGAAGGTTGTGTACTAAGCGCAAGAGCAACATATCATACGATGTCCACCCTTCAGAATATTTAAGAGATAAGTACTCTTTGTTTTTTTATTGTATTTACTATTCTAGGCTAAAATTCAATTTGTTGAGTTATGCAATTCTGACATTATTTACTTAGGATTATGTGTGACCAGTAAATAGTGATCACTGTAGTAAAATTCTTTAGATTTATTCATTGCAAGTAGAATCATGTTAATTTGTGAAGGTTGTCTTTTGGTTTTGCTGAGATTAGCTCTTCTGTGAAATTGAAAGAAAGACATGTCATGATTAATGAATTAATTATCTATTACTTAGGAGATTTTGAAATCCATGAGTTAAGTATTGCATGGTTGAATAAATGAATTGTTTTTGTAATTACTAAGAGGCTCTTACATTGAGATATCCTGAGCATCTAGAAATTTGCATATGGAAATATTGGATATCGAAGTCTTACCGAATGAAGAAATGATCAAGCTTGGAGTCATAGCTTGCAATCATTGGACTACATTGATGATTGGAGATATCTCTTGAAGTCAATGTACCTTTCAGGTCGTCATTGTGTTCAAACTGTGAAGGGTACAGATTGATCTGAGCTCAAGTACAACGTATCACACTATGTCCAGCATTTGGACCTATCAGAATAGTTAAAAAGATAAGTATTCTTTGGTTGCTGAGTTATATCATTTATTTATTCTTTGGATCTTGTAATTAAGAGAGATAGTAGATTCTCTTGAATTGTGTTGTGTTCACTAGCATAAGATCTTTGGAGAAATTTCATTCATGATATAACTTGTACGATTCTAATCTTGATATTTCTTTGGACAATTATGGACTATTAGTAATCTCTATCTAAAAATGCTTCCTAGACAGGTTTAGGGGGAAGAAGATGATAAGAGATTACTTAGTGATGAAAAGCTTGAGGCATCTTGTGAAGAAGTCATGGCAACCAAAGAAATGATCAAGAGGGAGTAAACACTAGAGGGACTGAGTTGGTGGCTAGAGGGAGTACATCTCCAAAAGTCATCTTTGCAATCTCTAAAGCCAGGATCGAGAGGGAGTCTCAGTATCAGTGTTCCTTTATTTAATGAGTTCTTCTTTGAGAGAAGTTCGAGGTGAAATCCCTTGATAATGCAATTCTCTATTGAGAAAGAGTTGAGGTGCAAGCCCTTGATAATGCAATTCTCTATTGAGAGAGAGTTGAGGTGCAAGCCCTTGATAATGCAATTCTCTTTTGAGAGAGAGTTGAGGTGCAAGCCCTTGATAATGCAATTCTCTATTGAGAGAGATTTGAGGTGAAAGCCCTTGTTTCCACCCTCTGGGAGAGCCATGGTGGATGTCATGTGTGTGACTCCATGATAGCATCACTTGAGGGAATCCGTGATGAATTTATTTTTGCTTGTGTATCACCCTCTGGGAGAGCCATGGTGAAAGTTACATTGAGGTGACAACATCACATTAAGTGATGAGAAATTGTTTATACCATCTATGGAAGTAGCCATAATGGTTAATATCACATTGAGGTGATATTCTATTTTGCTTTCACTCTGATATGATGTGTCTTGTGTAGATGGAAGTTCATCCCTATTTGAGAGGGAGTGTTGATGTTATTGTAGCTATGGTCTGCACTTCATTCGCACAAACTACAAGAAGGAGCACATGAATTAAATGAATAGCCTTCGGCTATTTAATTCATGATCACAATATTATTAAATGCAAGGGGCCGACCCTTTATGGTTCGAATTTTTTGTCTTGGCTTGGGCTGACTTTATTATATTTGATATTTCTTTATGTGAGCTGACCTATCTTGAAGAGGTGCCTCACTTGTATAAAGGCAAGGTCATTTTTTTTATTGTTACACATTCAATTTCAAGCAAGTTCACATTATTCTTCAAGAGCAGAATTCACACTTCTTAGCAACAGTCCGATTTCAAGGAAGAAGATATTCATTTGTATCTAGTGCATCTAGGAGAGGTGCGACTTTGTTGTATCCATTGCTGGCCATTGTTGGGCCTGAATTGTAAGCAGATTTCTGCCATTGTTCTACCGTATATAAGAGATTCAATTGCTGGGTTTTTCTCCCTCAAGAGGAGGGTTTTCCCAGGGTATCTTTGTGTGTTCATTGTCTTATGTGTTGCAATTCTATTAAGTGCTTTCATTAATTAATCTGATCTAAGAAATACTAACACCTTTGACACCAAAAAATGACTCTTTTCTTAAAGCCAATGTCCTCTCGCAACCCAGTATTGATTCAAATTTTACACACTCCTCCAAAGGAATATACAAAATCTCACAATCCATAGAGCCTTGTGTAGGTATGACATACCATCCTAAGCAAGATCCTCCTTTGTTACAAACCAAAGGATCACCTTCTAACCTCGATCAAGAGGGTATCTTGTTGAGACTCCTCCAAGATCACTTGATATCCCTTCCCCCTCATACTCGAAAGAAATGTTCGAACAAACATTCCATTTGTGCTTACCACCGAGTTCACGGTCATCACACTAATGAGTGTAAGGCCTTGAGTTGCAAACTCCAGAACCTTAAGGAGTTGGGTGTTCTTCCATCTGTGGGGGCACCTACTTCCTCTGATTGATACCAAATTTCACTCTACCTTGCATCTCCTCCCTCCTTTCAGCTCACTCTTGTCCTGCACTAAGTGGGGGCAAGAGGTTAGTTAGCAGTTTCCCTCGTATGTCACTTGTTGTTGTCTCTTTTGACTTATCGTTAACCTTTCATGAACATGTAAGAGCAAGCTTGGGATGTGGACGTCATTTCTTAAGATTGACTCGCATGTGACATACACTCCTTCTCATGACACAAATTTTTAGAAACATATGACTCGACATAGGCTTTCTAAGCAAGCTCTCATGTCCTCTTCTTCTACTTTAAAGCAATTGCTCATAGAATGGCATTTCACAATTATTTTAAGTGGGGAAATACATCACCACTCACATTTCACTGTGAGATTTTATTTTTTTTGCGATTCCTTCTCTTGGAAACATTAGGTACAATGTGGCTCACGATGAGACATTTGCATTTTTCCTCTTTTTCATACAAGATGAGCCCTTGCCTCTCTTGGATACAATATGAGTACATTTGCACCTTGCCTCTCTTGGTGATATTACACATAATGTTCCTTAATTTGAGACATCACACAAACAAAGAAAAATCCCTTTAAACACCATCATTACAAACATCACTTTCTTTTGTGTCGCCTTATCAAAGTTATCACGAGGTATAACTCTGGTATGGTTTGAGCGAGAAGCCCAACAAGTGGCACAACTTTCCCCATAGCCACCTTTGTGAGTACATACCAACCATTTGTATGTTTCTCACCTTCTTTGGGACTTCTCACCTCACAAATGACCTGATGTTTTGTGGCCCCAGAGAGCACATCTTTTTCACCCTTTCTCTTCATTTCAAACCTTGTCATCAAATGATCATGTATCTCATTTTGTTGTAATGCATTCACCTTTGAATGTATTTTGCATTGATGTTGAGTTGACGTAGAATCTCAAATCCTTGGGGGCTTGACCACCACTTCCTCGTTCTTCTTCTTTGTCATTCTTCACCATCATCCATTGGGCTGCTTTAGTGTGGGTTTGAAGCAAGTTCATACTCTCACTAAAGTGGGGGCTAAATGTGTTGCCAAAAAGTGTAGACTTTGACACTTTTTGCTCATTTGGACCTTGGCCTATGGATTTTGGACCCTTTTAAACCTCTTTTTACATCTTTCCAAGCCTTGTGTTGAAGTGGTGTAAGGTGTTGTAAAACATTTTCACACTCTCCTAGGCCTTTCATCACCAAATTAATGCCTTGTCATGTTATAATGACCCCTTAATGCACATACATGTCCAAATTCAATGTGTTTAGTGAGACAATCCCGACAAATAAAGTTAATCACATTTTAATCCCTGAAAAATCAATAAAAATTTCCCAGGTGGACTAGGTCACCACCTTGGGTGACCTAGTCCCATGTGGCATAAATTTCAATTTTAACTTAATTTCTTTCAAGATTCTTGTCTCTAAAACCCTAAGGTCGGCTTGCATGGTGTTATTTGAAGAAAATTAGGGCATAACTTGTATAAATAAGCCTAAAAACCCTAATTTCTCATTAGGTACCCTCGTTCTTCTCAACACCCATTCCTCTAATCTCTCATCCACCTCTTCCTCTCAAGCAAACTAGGGTTTGAGTATTCTAAGTCACCAAGGAATCTCTCTCAAGAAGAATTCAAGGGTTGAACCTTCATTGCTGCAACAATACAAGATATCTCATCATGGCAAGGTAACTTACTCCATCATTCCATTATTTCATATTCATGCTTTACATTTTCTATTCATTTTGGTTTAGTTACCTAAAAGGGCTTTGACTAAGGCAAATCCCTAATCCCTAACAATCAACATTTTTCTCTTTCTCTCCTTGTGTGTTTGTAGATCCAGGTACTTTGAAGATCTTTGAAGGCATTAAAGACTTTTTGAAGACCTCTCCTTGCATGCAAAGTCAAATCATCCACCAAAAGTCACTCTCAGGCCCAAATATTAGAGTTTCAGAAGCGGACAACTATGAAAAACCAGGGTGCAAACCTAGGGCTTCCATTTCCCCTCCAAAAATTCCAAGAATCCTGAAGAGGACTAAGTCGCCAAGAATGGCGACCTAGTCCCTTTGGATAGGCCTTTTTGGGATTTTGACATTTTTAGACACCCATTTGGTAAAAACAGACTTCAGACCAATTTTCGAGAATCTAGAACTAGGTCACCCAGATTGGCACAAGTGTCCCTCTCGACTTCTGCAACATTTTCAGCAACATTCCAGAACTCCATCAGATCCTTCTTCTATTTCCAGGTGCACACTTTCTATCTCTCTCATTTTTTTATAGTTTAGTGTATATTTCTTAGGTCATTTGTATATGTTTGCATATCTTGATATGTTTTCTAGCATTTTGTATTTCAATAGTTTTGCATTCATATTTTTATTCTATCTTAGAATTTAGGGCACTCCACACACATCACACAAACCCCCAATCATCAATCCCCCTTTGAATGAACACCCAAAAACACAAAACCATTAGTGTGAAAGAGAGCCATTCTTCCAAAGTTAGCTTCTAGGTGAAAAACCCTAGAAGCTCATTGGGGAATCCTCTTTCCCCATTATTGTTTTTGTTTTTGGTGGTTCAAGAATGTTCATCATAACCAACAAAAATATGATAAGAAGATTTAGCATCTAATTTTTGCCTCTTTTGTTTAGGTTTGTGAACATAAGCAATTGAACCAAAAATTCTTAAATGCTTAAGATTGGGCTTCCTACAAGACCAAGCTTCTTTGGGAGTTATATCCTTTAAATATGTATTAGGAGTCCTATTAATAATGTAAGTAGCACAAAACATAGCTTCTGCCCAAAATTTATAAGACATATTTTTAGTATGTAACATACATCTAGCCATTGCAACAATAATTTTATGCTTCCTTTCCGCTACAACATTTTGTTGCGGTGTATATGGAATAGTTAGCTCATGCTTAATACCAAATGATTTAAAATAACTATTAAAATCATTGTTCACATATTCTTTACCATTATCAGTTCTAAGAATTTTAAGTTTTAAACCAGGTTGCTTTTCAACAAATTTATGAAATTTAGAAAATATATCAAAAACTTGATCCTTACTATGAAGAAAATAGATCCAAGTTCTTCTTGAAAAATCATCAACAAAATTAAGTGCATACCTTGATCCTTGGATGGAGTTATTCTCCATGGGTCCCAAAAGGTCACTATGAATTAGGTGCAACTTATGAGTTGCCCTCCATGATTGACCATGTGGAAAGGGCTCCCTATGCGTCCTACCACTCATGCATCTTGTGCATACAATTTTAGATGGAACAATACTAGGAAATCCATCTACCATATTAAGCTTTTGCATTAAAGCAATATTTTTAGCTTTTATATGACCAAGTCTTTCATGCCAAACATTGAAATCAATGGTAGATAATAAAGAGCATCTAGATTGAGAAAACTCATAAAATTTGAACAAATTGTCATTGTCTAACTTAGCATTAGCAATGACTTTGTTTTGTTTTGGATCAATAACATAGCACATGTCTTTATAGAATTATATTTTATAATCTTGACAAAACTTAGCAACTGAAAGTAAATTAGTCTTTAATTCAGGGACATATAAAACATGCATGCAAAATATATTGTACAAATTTGAGATTTGAAAAACTTAGGAACATTCACATTACCAATTGCTTCTACTTTACAAGTACAATCATTTTCAAATTGAAGAGGAACATTAGACAAATCAGGTTGCATAGACTCAAATTTTTTCTTATGTGAAGTAACATGTTGAGATGTACTTGAATCAATAACCCATTCGAGAGGTTGAAAAACATTAAAACTACATGTAAAAGCATGTATGGATTGATTAGCATTGTTATAAACCTTATTATTATTAGGTTTATTTTGATGTTGGTTATTTTGCTTCATAGGCTTTTTCTCATTTTGCTTCTTAAAACAAGTATTTTGCCAATGATCATCCTTATTACAATAAGTGCAATGTGGTTTCTTAGAAGAGTTAAACTTTATAGGATCATTGTCATTATTATAATGAGGTTTGCAATTATAATGTTGTTGTTTACAATGAGTTTTAAATTTTTTCTTATGATTAGATAAAAAAACATGTTCATTAGACTGAATTAACTTAGCTTCTTCTTGTCTTAATAAATCATGAAAAATACCATAAGTTAATTGAGTAGCTAAAGAAGGAATATCTAATTGAGCATGAATATTAGTAATGAATTGTTGAAATTGCCTAGGAAGACACTTTTTAAGAATAAGATGAATTAATCTAAGATTGTCTAATTTTACTCCTAAACCATGCAATTGACTATTTAAAGCATCAAATTTCAATAAAAAATCATCCATAGATTTAAAATCAGAATACCTCAAATCTTCAAGTTGATCTTGAATTTGAATTTTTCTTGATTCATTTGAACTATCATAAATGGTTTTGAGTTTGTCCCATGTTTTATAGGCAGTTGTGCATGTCCCAATGTGAACATAAAGTTCGGGTGACATGGAGATACCTATGAGACCAAGGGCTTCCTCATTTTTAAGATTCCATTTTTTGATTTCCTCTTTGGATGCAGACGAACCTGGTTCAGATTTAGGATTTGTAGCTACATCTAAAAGATGTTTAAATCGAAAAATAAAATAAATGTGAGTCTTCCAAGAATGATAGTTACAAGAATTTAATTTAATTTTAGGAATTAAAGTTGACATTGTAAATAAATTTAAGGGCACAAAAACTTTACTAAAATAAATACTTTACAACTTTAAAAAAGAAAAACACTAATTAAACTCACAAGAAAATATTAGCCCTCTTTAAAAGTAA
This sequence comes from Sequoiadendron giganteum, assembly GCA_007115665.2. Classification (NCBI taxonomy): domain Eukaryota; kingdom Viridiplantae; phylum Streptophyta; class Pinopsida; order Cupressales; family Cupressaceae; genus Sequoiadendron; species Sequoiadendron giganteum. The sequence goes on along the minus strand of CM021102.1, from coordinate 184,257,467 downwards.
ATTTAAGATCTAAAAAACTCCTTTACATTAAAAAATTAGTCTCCTTTACAAAAACTATATAATAATTATCATTTAAAAGACTATTTGATTAATTGAAATATTAATTAAGAATAATAATTATAAAAAATTAATATATAATATGAATTTGAAGAAAAGTTATAATATTAAATTAAAATATTAAATCATTAATAGAATAGAAGTTGAAGAAAAAACTTAAATTTAAAAAGATTTTAAAAGAATAAATTTTAAAAAGATCCACTAGGTACTTAAACATAAGATAAAAGATTCCCTTATAAGTAAATTTTAAATAGAAAGTAATAGAACTTTCGTGAATAAAGCTTTAGAAATTTTTAAAAAACACTTTATAATTAAACTTTTCGAAATAAGTGACGACCTTTTCGAGTAATTTTTTTTTGGAACTTTGAAAACAAAAATATTTTTTTTGAAAAACTTTGGAAAGAAAGATGATTTAAAAAAAAACTGAATAAGGTTAGTCTTATTATTATGCAGATTGATAAAAATAGAGATTTTCTTTTTAACTCTTAAAAAGTAGGGTTTAATGTTTTAAAAAAATAGAGATTTAACAAAGTCTTTTTTTTAAATGATTTTTTTGGATTTATCAAAGAATAACTCTGAGTTAAAATAGGCTAAAGTCTTAAAAAAAAATGATTTTTTTTACAAAAATGTAAAATATAGTGATATTTTTAGAGATTTAGCATATTATTCAAAAAAGATTATAGAGCTGTTCTAATTTTTTTTTTGAAAAATAACTTTATTAGAGGGTTTTTAAATTTTATGCAAAAAATAAAACATGCATGCAAAATATATTGTACAAATTTGAGATTTAAAAAACTTAAGAAATATTTACATAAGAAATCCTGCACAAAGGTTAGAAAACTTTGAATTGAAATTTAGAAAATAAGATAAACCTTTACTGAGTTTTCAAAAAAAAAATTGCAAATAGATTTAAAAAACAAAATATTTGGAATTTGAAACAATAAAAAGCTATGATTCCTGCAAAATAAGAATTAGGTTAGAAAAACAAATATCAAACAAGAAGCAAGTTAGACTTTTGGCTTTTCTTCTCCTTTTTGAAAGTGCCTCCAATGGTGTGCTTAAAAAACTTGGTAAACCTTCAACAATGTATCTCACAAAAGATTAGTAATACCAAGCTCTGATACCATGAAAGGAAAAATAAATTGAGCAAAGGAAATGATTAATCAATGAGCATTGTTTGAAGGAAAAATATTATTAAGAGAGAGTAGCCAAATCAAGCACCACCACCATCAAGAGGAGACAAAAGAATTTGATAAGGGGAAAAAGCAAGAAAAAACCCCAATATTATGAATGGAGGCAGAATGCCTAAGAATGATACAAAGAGAGAAAGAGCACTTAAGCCTTAAGCTTGCTTGCTTGAATCTTGAAAAATGAGAAGATAGACACCTCAATAAGTAGAGGTGAGAAGGAGGGGTTAAAATGTAACTCTCAAATCATTGAATGTCACAATTCATTTATGTGTGCGCAAAGTGTCACCTCTTAAGGAGGTGGTTACAAATATTCCTTAATAAAGGAATTAAAAATGAGTTATCCTCACACATGTGTGAGAAGACAAAAGACAAAAGACTTGTAGGGATTCCTTTGGAATATTCCTACAAGTTAATAAATAATTACAAATAAAGAATAACCTTTACCAAGTAAAGATTAATCTTCTAACAAAAATTTTGAGTTGACCCTTGAGAAATTGAATGAGTTAAGAGGTATCCAAAATCTTCAACAATAAGAACATACAATGCTAGAGCTAAAGGACATCCCTAGTGAATAGTCCTAAAAAGGCAAAAATACTAGAGTATTGGTCATTGATCATGAGACAAGATGAAGCATCCACAAAGAGTATATGAAACAATTAAACAAACCAAGGACCAAACTCTAAAGCTTGGAGCATTGTGAGGATTAAAGGCCACTCAATATAGACATATGATTTAACAAAATCAGTTTTGATGAAAATAACCTATTAATGGGATTGTCCGGCACATTCCATACCTTCCCAAATAGCAATGATATTATTCAAAATAGATTTGAAATTGATAAAACTAGTTTGCTCAAGTCACACAATTAATGAAGAAAATGACATAACTTAAGTACAATTGCTTTGGCAATGAGTTTTTAGAAGACATTGAGAAAAATGATCACTCTCCAATTATAAATATATTTAGGATCACAAAACTTACATACGAATTTTATATTTTCCTTTATTAATAAATTTTTCTAAGGAATTGGAATGAAAGGATCAAGATAGAATTTATGAAGATCCTCCCCCATAAGATACCATAGGGTCTTGTAAAATTCACAAGGAAAACCATCACAACCATGGGCTTTATCATTAACCATATTAAATATAGTTTCACACAAACCAAAAATGGAGAGAATTTGGTCACATAAGGTTCATTGAGACGAAGACAACCAACAAGGAACAACCTTGAGGCTTTCTTTCAAGGCATCATCTCATTCAAGATAATTCTCTTGAGCTTTGAAAACTCTCATAATTCCTAAAAAATGATTGAAGGATCTCTAGAAGCTCCTTGAGAATAATTTGGCCATATTTAACTTGTTTGATACATTGAGTACTATTATGAGCATGTATAGTTTGAAAAAACTCTTCATAAGTTTGATATCCCACCTTTAACCAATGCAACTTGGCTTTAATCTATGTACCTATAATATTATTATTATCAACTATTTGCTTTTGATTTTAGAGCTTAGCTACCCATAACTATAATGTAGGAGTGAAGGGGTCATCTTTGAGAATTGTAGTGGCATGGTGGAGGTCCACAATGGTTGTATTATATGCTTGATGATGAAATATAGCTAATTGATGGCCATATATATGAATGGAGTTGGAAGTATGCTTCATGGCCCCATTCCACTAGTCAATGCACCCTAATGGATAGGAAGGCCTGGTCTTTAGGTTCCACACTTGATGAATGTGGGCTAGTGTGGGTTGGTAAGTTTGCAAGAAGGTAATGAAATAAAACTATGAGTTGATAATATTTGGAAGAGGAATTTTCCATTCAATGATGACCCTTATAGGATAATGATAAAAATATTATATTCTAACAAAGGCTCAACTAGAGAGGAATAAAACTAGCCAAGGAAAAAAAGGATCAAGAAGAATTTATGGCATGATCAAGGCATTCAAATAGTCTATTAGGGATATACTACAATTTTTTCCATATAAACTAATGTGTATGATTATGGTAGTGTTCCATATTGTGTCAAAAGTGCCCAAATTTATTGTGCATGAAGTATGAAGCCTCCCTTTTATAGTTATCCAATGCATAAGCAAGGAACCATCTTTATCATATGTCATCTCAACCATATTAATGCATTTATACAAAACAAAAGTTACAAAATACATTGAATTATTGATCCACTACCACAAAATAGATCTCTTAATAGAAATATTGGAAGCATAAACATTGATAATACCCAAGGAATGATTTTCAATTTTAAAGAAGGTCCAAATCACCTATTTGGTGGGGTCACATCCATGATACACAAAATGTGAGTACTATTTAGGAGAGACAAAGGTGACAACCCCTCCAAAACCTACATTATGATTGCTACAGTAAAAATGTATTGGTTGGCCAAATAACATGACAAGTAGTAGAAAACGAGAAACAAATAATTTTGACCTCTATAAGCATAGGATATCCAAAGCTATAATTTTTATGAGAAAAAATCACCATAGACTTCTTAGGAAGGTCTATAAGACCTTAAACATTATAGGAGGAAAAAATTATTAGTGAGAGTCAAGAGGCATTTTGTCACTATTTGACTCTTCAAGAGAGGAATAATCATTCTACAAAAACTCATCATGAGAGAAACTACCCAATTGAATTTTGGGGATTTTCATCCTCCTTCTTTTGCAACAAATTATATTTCCTCTAAATTCCTCAGTGGACTATAAGAATAATGCAAATTCACAAGAGAGAAATGAGAATCAAGAGAGAAAGGAGAACTAACATTATTCTCTAGTTGTGAAGATAACACAAATGTTGACTGTGACATTATAAAGTGATTAGGTTGAGTGGAAGTTTCACCATTAGAGGGAGCTAATTATTTCCCCTTTTCTTGATGGTTGAAAGACACCCCACCATGTAGCTTAATAGCAAGGTTACTAGTGTTACCTAGAGGTTTGGATTGAGTTATGCCATTATATGGATTTCTATTTTTATAGTTCTTGATTGTAGTCCACCCTTCATCGGTGTTTGAAGGGGGGGCATCAATATGCTAAGAAGAGGATTAATATGGGGAAATTAGAGGGGAATTCCTAATCTTTTGATCAAAGGATTGACATAAAAATTAATTGTCTAGCATGTTGAGGTAAAGAACATTGTAGTTGTGGTGCAAATGACCAACTTATATATCCACATTCTCTTTCAAATCTTTAGAGAGGTCAACCTCTACACACTTTTCCAAGTGAGGCATCAATAGTGGTCAAGAAATTATAATAGGGTAAGGGAAACCTTGGGAATGCTAGCAAGACATGAAGGGTCTTTTCATTAGAGACTAAAAGGTTTTGAGCCAAATGTTGGAAAGCCAAGAGGGATGCATAAAAACATCATGGGTCATTTTTAAGTGTGGCCTATACATGGACAACTTAAAAAAAATCGAGGAAAAAACACACACTAAGGTTTTAGATTGCATCAAGCCATATCTCATGTGGGGCCCAATAATTTTTGACTCACTCGCTAGGCATAATGTATGGGCGGGGGGGTTTACCCCACCAAAATATCCTATTAAAGTAAAGTGTTATAAACATTTACGAGTATTATCAAAATAGGGATGGGAAAAACATTCATAGAAGCATCAAGATTCTTACCTCATGGAAGACCTTGGGTACACAATTTCAAGGTCACTTGTTTAGTGAAACCATTTTCTAGAGTTTCCAAACCATTAACATAAAAAAAACTACTAGGTTGATATAGTTGAAGACCATATAAAGGTAATTCTAAAACCCCACAATAAATATGGAACATTAAGAGGTGTGGTGTGATATTATAATGGTAAATGAACTTAATAAAAAACACCTTGTATATTATTGATCATGTATGCATTGTAATTTAATTAGAACATAACATTTTCCATCGATTCTCTCTTGTGTGGAAGGTTTTTTGGTGTTGCAAAATGTTTTTCCTCTTGTGAGTCTTTTCGGTGACTCCAACATGGCCATCCCATTTTTCCCACTCTACTTGAAAACCACACACTATTATCATATATATATATATAATTAAATATAATTAGTTAAGACTCAAGATTTCTATTTTAATGAAACCCCAAGAAAGATGAAAAAACCCTTATACTTTTTCACCATTAGAGATTAACATATTCATAAATAGTCGTAGAAATTTTAGCCCAACATTAATCAATAGTAAAACTTTTATGTCTATAAATCAAAGAATTTATTTCTATCCATATGCCCCAAAATATATGGGAATATAATATTCTCGAGCCCTTTTGAATTATTTGTACCTATGAGCCAGTGACATTAATATCTTGATCATTCTTGTGAGCATTGTAATATGATTTTAAGTCATAAGATTCCTCCCAATCCTTGATTCCCAACCTCATAGTCTTTGGTCTTTCAGGAATAGGATTTTCTTCTTATTTTTTATCAAAATTTTGCGATGAGTATCAAGTCTTTCATCCGATCTCCAACTGGAGATTTTGATGGTTTAAAAAACCTTTTTGAGATCTGAAGGTGGTTTCAAAACATCATAATGAAGCCGCACATGCAAATGATAAGAATTTTCTCATGTTTTAAGTTCTTTGTCGAACTCTGACATGGTTGTGGAAACCTTGTCGAGCTTTGAGAGAAGTTTGAAATAGAATTTATGGACCAATGCATTAAAACTAAAGACACTTTGTTTTGTTATAACTTTGAAAGGTTGTGATAACTAGATATCAGATTTTGATAGAGGTTTTGAAACTACTTTCGGGCTTTGGCAAAGGTTTCTAAACCACTTACGGACCTCGACAATGTTTTCGAAACCAATGATATCTTTGGTCTTGAAAGATTGGGTCTTTCTTCTATATTTTATCTTATTCTTATGATAAGATATAATCCTTCCTTCCTTGATGTTATATCTTTGACCTTTGATGATCAGTCTCCCTCTTATCTTCTACCTTACTTTGGGATAAGACTTAAGTCTCCTCCTTGATCCTTGATCCTCGACATATTCCTCTCCTCCTCACTCTTTCATCTTTCCACCAACCTTTTGTCCTTCAATTGTCATCCTTATCTTCTAGTAAGTGTTAGACCCAATGTCTAACATTTGACAGAGGCTATCTTTCAAGATCATGGTTCCATTATTGTTCATGCCATCTTCTTTATAGATGCTGCCCAATGCTTGATATCCAATAAGGTAAAATTTTGAGGTTGTGAACCATTTAATATTTAATCCAATGGCTGGTTTGGGCCTGAAGCTTTGACATTTTTTGAAGTGTGTTTTTAGGTCATATATTCCCTTAATTCCCAACAAATTTTCTCAAATGTCCAATCTCAATTTATAAGGCTATGGAGAAGGAATTTAATGCTTTGAGTACAGATTTGGGAAAGGATCATAGTGTACATGCTTCATTTATTGTTTGTAGGTGTCCTTTCTACCAATGTCCCATGCTTAGATCACATTTTTATGGGCGATCTCATCCTTCTACACGTATATTCAAAATTCATCAATGTGAAAGTATGATGGATATTTGAAGTGTGAGACACTCTTCTTTAGCACAATTTTCTTTGGAGTTTTTCTCTTGAAAAAAGGCACTTTCATGCTTATTGTAAAGGGTTTTTCCTTGGTTTCTATAGAAAACACTATAGTTCTATGCACTCTACAACTATAAATGGGAATATTCCTTTGTATTAATGAAAGTAGTCATTTTTACCTCTTTTCTCTTTTGATATGTTGTGTATATCTCTCTTACCTTCATTTTTGAGTGTATTTTTATTATTTTATATGCTTTTATTTTGTGTTTACTATGTTTTCAAATGTTGTTTATGAGCATTTCCTTTCCTCCCAGTATCTTGTTAGATGTGAACCTCCATATTTTCCCCTAGAAGTTGATAGAGTAGAGAATTGTGTGAGTCCTTTTGGTTGTTTTCATTGGTACACTATGCTATTCTGAGCAAGAAGAAACAATATATTTTAGGTGTATTAGCTCCCCTTCCCTTTTTTATGCAATTATTTCTCTCCTTTTTCCTCTCTGAGTTGATAGGTCAAGATTAGTGATAAGATTTGATATTCTAGGTTGGACCAGTATTGATGCACTTGGTTTAGAGAGGAAGTCGCTCTAGATATTTGACCTCATTTTGCAAGTTCTGACACCATGAGTTCATTTCCTTTCCATTAAATGTAATTGGAATGTTGATCCTTATGTTTAGTGTTACCAATTTTTCACTTATAGCTCAATCAGGTAGAGCTTGATGTTTTTTTAAACTGAGTAAAATGTTCATTTAAATCATCCTTTCATTAAATTCAGATGCATAAATGAAACAATCTAGAAAAGATTACGATTTTAAATTACTGCATTCATATAGGTGCATGTCACAAAAGAAGGATTTACACAAATCTTTTCTGAATAAAGTAGTCTTTATTTAATGTAAAAAATGTACATTAAATCTCACACAAGCCATGAGATTGACTTAACTTATTCAATACAAATACATAAAAGATTATACATGAATAAGTAAAAGGAAATGTGCATGGAAGAAAGGGAACCAGTCATTGCTTGGGAATGACTAGTTCTTTGGTGCTATTGTCATGTTCTGTTAGGTCCTTCCTAGCTTCCCAGCTACTCCCAGTTTCCTGCATTTGACATAAGCAATGATGTTAGAGCAATGCTCTTAGAAATGAAAAGTTCCCAGTCTTACATAAACAAGTACCTATGCACATATAAACTGATCAATATCTGCATTGAACAAGTATACATACTTTTAGGTGCCAAGAAACCATCAAGGAGCATATCAAACACCTTTATCATATGCCTTTTATCATTCTAACCTGTTTGCTTCATGTGCAAATATAGGTAAAGTAATGTTACTGTTTTGATTCATTAGATTTCAGCATGTGGGGTAAAATGTGGCTCCCACAAGGGTAGAGCTCATCATTTTGTTATATTGTGTTTCTAAAAGAGGTATAAGAGGTAATTCATCTCCTTGTGATCATTTGAACAAGCACACAACAATAATGGTAGTGAGTGTTTGTAACTATCATAAGTGACATATACTTTCCCAATGTAAATCACAAAGCATAAGTTTAATATCATGATTCAAGCACATATAATGTACTCTTCCATTTAAGTGTAGCATAAACATGTTTATCTGTTAGTCACCTTGCCCATTAGGAAACAAGAGAAATTTCAAGGATTTATCAAGAGAACAACTATGGATGATAAGTAAGATGAATAATTTAAACCACTATGTCAACATACTGTCCCAAAAAGCAATGCATATTAAAGGTCACATTGATGCAAGAAAGTAAGAAAGATGCATTGTTTATCGTCATTGTATAAGGCAGTGAAGTGTATGCATTGGGATCAGTATAATGCAACAAGGTGAATACATGATCAGTTTTGGATGAAATAAACTACCAAGACCATTCAAGAGGTAGATTCCTAGTATATGAAACCACAAAATTAAAAGATAGATTGGTCCTCTTTCATGAGAAAAATTGTGGTGAAACCTCATAACAGTGACTTAAGTCAAAAGAGAAAGGGGTCTGATGTAATAAGATAGTGATCTTATAAGACAACATATGATAGTCAAGGAGAAAATTCACAAGTTGTTTGATGTAACAGTGTTAAGAACAGCTAAACCATTAAGATAGCAGCAATCTATAGATTATGGCCATATCAAGGGTTTAGAGACAGTCAACAAGGAAAGTCATGAAATGGCAGAGGATTGAAGTGGATTTAATCACTATGACAACATGCACCCATATCAAATCCATGACAACAAAAGATAAATCATAGTAGTAGACAATGAGTAAGGAACTGATAGATACTAAAAGAATGCCTCATAGAGGTCTTAAGAGGGCACACAATCAAAAGGGACAAAGACTTGCGATATCAAGGGGGTTTGAAACTAAACAATCAGTAGGAGGTCTAATGCAAACAAAAAACATTTATCAATGATGGTAAAGGAGACCTCAACCCTTTGAGTAACAAAAGTTGGTGGGTTTCAAGTCCAAATACCTTGAATATTTGAATGACAGTCCAATCAAAGGCATGGGAGGATTTAGTCATTTATTACAACATGTGAATGGTAAAGCAAAGTGTTGAAGCATTTTTTTTCATAGGGTTCATTTTGGATCAGCTCAAATCGAGCTCTATTACACAAAACAAAGAGGAAAATGTCAAACCCTCATTTTCTTACACAAACAATAACCCAGATAGATGCAGCTAGGGAGGTCATTGTTATACATAAAATTAAAATGAGATCTACAGAAAAGTGTGAGTAACCTTCAGGATATGCATTGAGATGCCAAGAAATACAGAAAGTAGCTTTTAATTTATCTTCTTATTGGAAATCTAACAATGAGTGAAATGGAGGACACTTGTTTTGAGTCTCAAAATAAAGAAATGCACCCACTCAGGATTCATGTAGACAAGTTGCAAGAGCTCAAATGAGCTCATTTTTGGCTTAGTAGGAAATAGAGAAAAGATTTTCATTTGCAGGAGCAACAATGGCTTTTGGGGTTTCAACTCCTCAAGGACAAATGATGGCCTAAATACAAGAACCAAACACCTGTATGAAGATATGGTCATGGCGCTAGATAATACAGGAATGAAACCCATAGCCCGTGGCCATCAATGGTCACACCATAGAGGAAAACAATAGAGAGAGAAAAATACCAGTGGCAGACTGAGACTATGAACAAACAATAGAGGAAAAACGCCAAAAATGAGAAGGAGAGGCTCAAGGAGTGCTTACCTTGCTGGTGCTTGTCATATTCCTCAAAGTTTTCCCTTCAGAAATGCGTTCCTAGGCTCGTATGAAATAGCTCGCGGCCATGAGTGAGTAAGCAACATAAAATGAAACAAGTAAAGCAAAATGGGTGAGAAAAGACACATGATACCGCGGCCTAAAGGCTCATAAATAACAAAATGAAGCTTATTTTCTTTATGTTTTGGTGATAAAACATAGCTTACCAATGTTTTCTTTGTGGGAATTGACATAACTTTCATGAATTGTAGAAGAAATTCATGCACAAAAATGTTATGGTGGCTAAGGGGTAAAATTCAAAATATTTCTAGGCAAAATGAAACAAATGAAGTGCCTTCTGAGTGGTCGAGTTTCCTTTTAGGGTTTTCAACCCTAAATGTTTCCGATAGATGACTAAGGAATTTTTTTTTCCTTTTCATTTTATTTTTGCAATGTAGACTAATATGCCCGTGACCTCATTGTGAACTAATATGCCTTAGAATTTTCCTAGGTTTGGAGGATTTCTCTCTTATATTTTCCATGCAATATGTCTTCATAAATTTTTTCAAGTATTGACTTACCATGGCCGAATTATGGGCCTTTTTTAATTATTGTATTCTGTTAAATGTGAAACACCTACTTTACTGATATTTATAAATCACTTAAAGTATTGATGTTCTTTAAATACAAAATTAAGATTTAAGAGCCACTCATACATTCAATTGGAGAAGATAAAGATATGCTTATCTTTATGACATGCAAAGCATCTAGGGAAGATTGAAATAGTTTGAAGACATAAATGATTTTGAGAGCATTTGGAGGATGGTTGCAATCATTTTACAGACATGAGGCTAGGATTTAGGAGATTGTTTCTCCTTTTTAGTGGAACCACTTGCTACTATTTACTTATACACACTTGTAACTCTTTTTAGAGTTAGTTCTTGATTATGTAGATTTTAGCCTTAGTGACTTTTGGGAGTCCTTTGTCAAAATTTTGGCATGCTTTTGTAGCTTAGTCTTTTGGGATATGAAATATAGTGAAAGCCTTTGATGCTTTTGATATAAAAAAAATTTGCCTTCTTTATTTAGTGCATTATCGTGTGTTTCATGTCATTGATCAGATTTCTAGTGAGAGATTCTTCATCTCCTCTTAATCTTGTCTCATGTTTTTGATGCCTTTATGTATAGTTATGTTATGTAGGTTACAGATTGTGCCATAACAATGCAAAATGACTTCTAGTTATGAGGTTACCCTCCCCCTTGAGGTTTGAGCTTTAGGGCCCTTTTGTGAAATACTTATGCAGAAAACATACAGTAGTAGGTAGTGCAAACTCATTTTCTATCATTGCAAAATAAGTGTTATGCAATACCGAGTTTCATAGTCCTTGCAGTTTGGTGTATTGCCTAGTAATTTCATTTTAGCATTTTATTTTCAACAATCTTTCTCCATTTTTCCCTCAAGAATCAATAGAGTAGGTGATATTACCAACTAGGAAGCCAAACTATTTGGAGATTCAATTCATCATTAGGTTCCCCATAGCCTTGAAGTGTTTCCATGTTTCTCTAGCTAACTGAGTTTCACAACTCATTTAAGGTGCAAGCTTAGGAGATAACAATTTTGGCACGCCCGATGGGACACATCCATCAATGTATTTTTGCTGGTTTGATGTGCAACCATTGATTTTTAGACCTTTTGGAGGTTTTAGTAGCACGTTTGGTGATTCCATGAAGTGAAAGAAAAGTAGAACTAGTGTTCTCATAGCTTATGAGAAGAGTACAAACAAGGAGTTCCAAGGAGTTTGAATTTTTGTAACTGTCACCACCCAGAAGATGAGGAAGAACAACGAAAAGAACACCTCCCTCTAAGAGAGTTCAGTCTACACCACCTAGTGTTAGGCTAGAGTCAGTATTTTCACCACCAAGGAGGAGAGGAAGACCATCTAAGAAGCAAAGTGATAGTCGTTCTGCTTCGTCGAGCCTCAGAGTAGCAAGATCACCTTCAAGCAACCCAACCACATTTGTTGCATTTTGTTTTATAAATTCTATAGTTTTTGTAGGTTTATTTTCTGTTGTTCAGAATCCAGTTAATCCACCTCAACCACCTCTGATGGAAAGAAATCAACCTTTTGTGCCATTTAATGGAGGCAGTCCATTAAAATTGGCCCAACATAATGACATACCAATGGTTGCCCTCAAAAGATTGCCAAATTTCATTGGGGACGATCAGACTACCCCAATCAAGCACATACAAGATTTTGCTTCATTATGTGGAGTTCACCACATAACTCATGAAGACGTAGCTGTTATGTTGCTTGCTACATCGTCAAAGGGAAATGTGTTGCAGTGGTATAGGGGTCTGGCAGTTGGCACCATTACTACTTGGGACAACTTTGGAGACAAGTTGCATAAGAAGTTTCAAGACAAATCAGACAACTTGTCCCTAGTAGAACAACTTACAACCATAAAGAGAGCTCCTCAGGAGCAAATGATAGACTTCAACTTCTGTTTTTAGAGGACTTGGTTCAAGATACATGAGACAGTAAGAGCTACTCTCGATTATGCTTTCCTGTACTATATTAGAGATATAAACAGTGACATATCATTCATGATACAGTCAATGGGAGGAGTGTCTTTACCTGGTCCATATGAGGTAGCAATCCGAGCTAAAAATAGCCTAATACATGTTGGCAAGCTTGATCCTAGGCCACCAATGCCTATCTTCCTAGATATTCACTCGAATATTCCTTGGCAGATTCTGGTTTTTACACCTTGTCTAGCTATACCAATAGTACCAGTCGTTCTTCCAGTTGTAGTCACTCAGGAAGCTGTTGTTCCAGGCTCGTCACAAGAGCTATAGGAGATCAAAAGTTTGCTTTAAACTTTTGATAACAAATTGGTAAATTTGGAGAAGCACTAATCTTACAAACCACCTTATCAACAACACAATCAAGGTCAACAATAGCAATACCAAGGCAATAGGTAGCCTTATCAGGGTAACTACCAAGGCCCAAGAAAAAATGTTAGCACAAGGCCTTTTTAGGCATATGCACCAACACATGTTAGTGCAGCTGGGGACCTTGTTCCTATTCAAAACAGCTTGGTAGTAGAGTATGAGTGGTGCTATCCTTGCAACCAACCTCACAATCAGGTCACCTGCTCTAATGGGCTCATTAATTAGGCACTAATGATGCAAATAATTTTAGGTTTGCAATAGAGCATACCTAATGGTGGAGCTCCATAGCAGCAAGAGCAACCTACAAATGATGCTACTCTACTAAACTGGTAGGGAGAGGAGTTCTGTGGAATCAATGTAGATGATCCAGTTGCGACAAACACAAGAGTGAAGAAAAGAGCCTTTGAGCTTGAGCAAAAAATTGACAAAGGGAAAGTAGTAGTTGTTGAACCATCCACATCACAAGTGCCTCACATTTTGCAGAGGAATTCTTAAGGAGATGCTAAGGAGCAGCCGCACTTGCAAGTTGATCATGCTGGTGTAAAAACCCATCAAAAGGTAAACTTGATTTTGCCTTTCAATATAATTGATAACATGAAAAAGGTGAATGTAAAAATGTCTATGTGGGATTCATTAGCTATCCCAAGCCAAAAAGACATGTTACAGTTAGCTTTATCAGATTTAAAGGTGACTGATGAGCCATCAATAGGTCAGGTTAGAACTATCCTAACAAACACTCCTCAGGACAACAAACAACAACCCATCAAACAACAAGGTAAGGAAGTTAAGCCTCCTCCTTTTTATGTTTCCTTGATAGTGGGGGATAAGCTAGTTTATAATTGTATGGTAGATAGTGGTGTTAGTAGCTCAATCATGCCCAAAAAGATTACAGACCAATTGGGATTCAACCATTAGAAAAGGGGGTTCTTAAACTAGATGGTTCAACTGTTAACATTGTAGGTGTTATCAAGGATTTAAGCTTGAATTTACATGCCTGTCCTAATTTTTCCATACCTTAGGATGTATTTGTTATAGATTTGCCTCCGTTTTTTGCCTTGTGTTTATCTAGGGATTTCATTGCCAAAATTGGGGGGTATTTGTCATCAGACTGGTCCCATTTTCTCTTTAGGACTAGATATGGCATGAAGGTAACAATAAGATCTGAACCCCTTTCCAAGGATCACATTGAACCCTATCATTCATCTATTGTTAATATGAATTCTGTTGTTTTAGAAGATAGTGAGCTTGTTGTAGCTCATGAATTGCAAGTTGAAAGTGTACTAGAGGTGCTCTTAAATGAATGGGAAACAAATAATGTTGTTGATAATCCTCATGATTTCATTCAAGAGGCTGGTTTGGGAAACTACATGCTTCAGGAACCTGAAGCAATGATTCCAAACCTTGAAAAGAAGCCATATCAATAGTCGGGACAACACGATGAGCTTTGGGAGATGTATTTCGATGGTTCCAGAAGTAAGAATGGAGTTGGAGTGGGTGCAATGCTTGTATCTCCACAAGGTGACAAATATTTTTCTGCCTTCCGTTTTTATTTTGCCTATTCTAACAATACTGCTGAGTATGAAGGGCTTATTCAAGGAGTGGAATGGGCGAGGAAAAGAGGAGTGAATTGTCTCAAGGTTTATGGAGATAGTGAGCTGATTGTAAACTAGGCCAGAGCCCTGAGTGTTGCCAACAATGATGCCTTGAAGTCCTATAGAAACAAAGTGTTGGACCTCATTGAAGAATTTAATGCATTTAATTTGGTTTTTGTACCCAGAAATCAAAAAAAGCATGCATATAGGCTTGCAGTTGTTGGGGTACAGTTTGATATCCCCAATGATATCAAGAAGGAGAAAACACAACAATATATGAAGGTTGTAGTCGGGCCATCAATTCCTGATAACAACATTCACTGACAAGTGTTTGACAGTGATGAGCAGATTTTGTCATTTCTACTTGAAGAGGATCAGTTCTCTATGGTTAAGCAGGAAAAACTTAAGTAATAGTATGATGATTAGGTCATACAACTAAGGACAAATAAGCTACCCAAGGGACTTGTCACCTTCGAGTCAATTTTCAGCACTGATGATTAGCTTAAGAAGAGTAAAGCTGGTTTGCAAATCAAAGAGGAACATTACGAAGAGCTGGAGATTTTCAAAGGTAAGCTCCTAAAGATAGGAAAAATATGTTGAACTGATGATAAGCAAGATTTTGTTGCTTTATGTCAAGAATTTCATGATGTATTTGCATGGGAGTATTCTGATTTAAAAGGGTTTGATCCCCATATTGCCTAGCATACCATTGAATTAGAACCTGATGCTAAGCCTGTTAGACAGAAACAAAGGCCTTTGAACCCTAAGTTAGAGCCTCTCATGATCAAAGAGCTAACCAAACTTGTTGAGGGGTCATCATCTTTCCTATTAAATATGCCTCATGGGTTTCTAACCTTGTACTGGTTAGAGAGAAAAATAGAGAGATAAGACTTCGTGTGGACTTTAGGGATTTTGACAGAGCTTCTTTGAAAGACCATTACCCGCTTCCCTCCATGGAGCAGATCCTACAAATAGTTGTTGGTTTTGAAAGATTTTCCTTATTAGATGGTTATTCAGGTTATAACTAAGTGTTGGTCAGAGAGGAAGACCAGTTTAAAACTGCTTTTACAACTAAGTGAGGCGCTATGGCCTATAAGAGAATGCCTTTTGGCTTATCTAATGCTGGTGCCACATTTCAAAGGGACATGGATATGGAATTTCAAATTTTAATCAATAAGATTGTCCTCATCTATCTTGATGATGTCATAGTATTCTCTAAGAATGTTGATGAGCATCTATTTCATTTAAAACAAGTGTTTGAAAGATGCAGGGAGTTTGGCATATCCCTCAATCCAAAAATGAGCATCTTTGTTGTCCATGAAGGCAAGCTTCTTGGATAGAGTGTCAAAAAAGGGGATCACCATTCATCCTGAGTGAGTTAAAGCTATTTTGGAGCTACTATTACCCAATCACAAGAAGGGGCTATAGAGTTTCTTAGGTAGAATTCATTTTTTGAGAAGGTTTATACCTGACGTTGCAAACCTTTTATAGCCTTTGACAACCATGTTGAAGAAATATGCAATTTTTAGTTGGACTAGAGAAGCCAAGTATAATTTTGAAGCAATCAAGGAGGCTTTAGCATCAACTCCCACTCTGGTAAACCCAATTTTCTCAAAGGATTTCATTTTGTATGCTTTTGGTAGTTTAAGTTCAATTTTTGCTATGCTGGTTCAAAAAAATAATGATGATTTAGAGAAACCAATAGATTTTTTCAGTCAAGGTTTAGTTGACTATGAGAAAAGATATAATTTTGTGGAGAAACATGTTCTTGTTGTGATCAGGAGCTTAAAGAAGTTTAAGCCTCTAGTTTCTAACAACAAGATTCATCTTATGGTTGCACACCCTAGTGTGAAGGAGTTTCTGCTAAGCAAATATTTGAATGAGAAAAGGGCAGGGTGGATCACTAAGGTTATGGAATTTGACATCGATTTTAAGATCACTAAACTTGTTAGAGGTAGAGGACTGTGTGTATAGTTGGCCTCAAGTCCTGAAGATGAGCACAAATCAGAATCAAAGACTATTCTAGTCAATGATAATGAGAATCAGAATGTTGCACCTGTGTTAGATGCAGGTTGGGTTCAAGATATGACCCATTTTCTACAGATTGGTTAATGTCCACTAGGTCTTGACAGAGGCAAGAGAAGATACTTCAGGTTGCAGTCTATTCCATTTGTCTTGATTAATAATGTGCTTTTCAAGAAGGATCTAAATGGTGTTTTGTTAAGATGTGTTAATACTGATCAAATAAAAAATGTGCTTTATGAGTTCCATGATGGAACTGCAGGGGGCCACTTTGCCCCATGAACTATAGCTTGGAAAATAATGTGTGCTGGTTATTATTGGCCTAGCTTATTTAAATATGCCCATGCTTGGGAAAGAAAGTGTGTTAAGTGTGCTCTTTTTGCAAGAAAAGAGAGGCTACCAACTTTACCTTTGCAGCCTATTCAAGTAGAGCATCCCTTCATGAGGTGGGGCATTGATTTCATTGGACATATAAATCCACCTTCCAGTGCTGGTCATAGGTGGGTACTTACAGTAATTGACTATTTTACACGGTGGAAAGAAGTAGTAGCTTTGAAAGAAGCTAATGAGTCTTTAGTTTTAAGTTTTTATGAGGACATAGTAACCAGGTTTGGAGTTCCTAACTCCATCATTTCAGATAATGCTCTTGCATTTTTCAGATTAAGAGTTGCAGATTGGGCTGTCAAACATGGAATTAATTTGAATACCTCTTCCAATTATTCCCCGCAGGGTAATGGTTTAGCAAAAAGTACTAACAAGAATTTGATCAGGATTATTAAAAGAACAAGGGAGGAGAATTAGAGAGTTTGGCACACCACATTGAAATATGCTTTGTGGGCATATATAATAACTCCTAAGAGGTCAGTTGGGACTTCCCCATATGTATTGGTTTATGGAAAAGAGGAGAGATTGAATTTATCTGTAGAGCTGTTAGCTCTTGATATTGTACATCAACTGGAGATGTTTGAAGAACAAGATCCTATGACAGTGAGATATGCTGAGCTCATGGAGCTGGAAGAGACAAGAGATATATCTATGAAGTCTTTGGAGTATCATTAGCTCCAAACAAAGAAGGTTTTTGATAAGAAAGCCACACCTAGAGTTTTCAGGGAGGGTGATGTTGTTCTCATGTGGGATGTGCTAAAGAGTAGGCCAGGCAAGCATTCAAAGTTTGACAACTTTTGGACTGGCCCTTTTGTTGTTACTGAGTGCAAGAAGTATAATGCATTCTAGTTATCAAAGATGGATGGAGAAATCTTGCCTATCCTAGTTAATGGGATTCACCTCAAACGTTGTTTTGAGGTATGATCTACCTTTGTGTATATTAGGTTAGGTTGTATGCTTTCAATAAAGTGCTACTACACTGTAGTTTTGTTGCAAGTTCATTCCCTAAGTGTTGTTCCAAAACAGTTAATTAGTTTCCTTTCTACTATTTTTTCTTTTCTGTTGTGTCGGGGTGTCTTTCATACTGTCAATTGAGTTACAAAAGTTTTGAATTTGTTTTCCTAAATTTTGAGCCTAGTTTTTGAGTGACTTTGTTCCCAAGGATAGTTATAGGAAACTTTTCAATAGTGTTTAGCAGGCAAACACTCCACAGAGGTCACCAAAAATGTTACCAATTTTTCACTTATAGCTCAATTAGGTAGAGCTTGATGTTTTTTTAAATTGAGTAAAAGGTTCATTTAAATCATCCTTTCATTACATTTAGATGCATACATGAAACAATCTAGAAAATATTACGATTTTAAATTACTCCATTCATACAGGTGCATGTAACAAGAGAAGGATTTACACAAATCTTTTTTGAATAAAGTAGTCTTTTTTTAATGTAAAAAATGTACATTATCTCACACAAGCCATGATATTGACTTAACTTGTTTAATACAAATACATAAAAGATTATACATGAATAAGTAAAAGGAAATGTGCATGGAAGAAAGGGAACCAGTCATTTCCTAGGAATGACTAGTTCTTTGGTGTTGTTGTCATGTTTTGATAGGTCCTTCCTAGCTTCCCAGCTACTCCCAGTTTCCTGCATTTGACATAAGAAATGATGTTAGAGTATTTCTCTAAGCAATGAAAAGTTCCCAATCTTATATAAACAAGTACCTATATGAACATATAAAATGATCAATATCTGCATTGAACAAGTATACATACTTTTAGGTGCTAAGAAATCATCAAGGAGCCTATCAAACACATCTTTCATATGCATTTTATCTTTATAACTTGTTTGCTTCATGTGCAGATATAGGTAAAGTAATGTTGTTGTTTTGATTCATTAAATTCTAGCATGTGGGGTAAAATATGGCTCCCACAAGGGTAGAGCTTAGCATGTTGTTATATTATGTTTCTAAAAGAGGTATAAGAGGTAATTCATCTCCTTGTGATCATTTGAACAAGCACACAACAATTATGGTAGTGAGTGTTTGTAACTGTCATAAGTGATATATACTTGCCCAATGTAATTCATAAAGGATAAGTTTAATATCAAGAGTCAAGCAGATATAATGTAATGTTCCATGTAAGTGTAGCATAAACATGTTTATCTATTAGTCACCTTGCTCATTAGGCAACAAGAGAAATTTCAAGGATTTATCAAGAGAACAACTGTGGATGATAAGTAAGATGCATAATTTAAACCACTATGTCAACATACTGTCCCAAAAATCAATGCATATTAAAGGCAGTGACATTGATGCAAGAAAGTAACAAAGATGCATTGTTTATCCTCATTGTATAAGGTAGTGAAGTGTATGCATTGGGCTCAATATAATGCAACACGGTGAATACATGATCAGTTTTGGATCAAATAAACTGCCAAGGCTATTCAAGAGGTAGATGCCTAGTATATGAAACCACAAAATTAAAAGACATATTGGTCTTCTTTCATGAGAAAAACTGTGATGAAACCTCATAATAGTGACTTAAGTCAAAAGAGAAAGGGATCTGATGTAATAAGATAATGATCTTATAAGACAACATATGATAGTCAAGGAGAAAATTCACAAGTTGTTTGATGTAATAGTGTTAAGAAAAACTAAACCATTGAGATAGCAGTAATCTATAGATTACAACCATATCAAGGGTTTAGAGACAGTCAATAGGGAAAGTCGTGGAATGGTAGATGATTGAAGTGGATTTCATCCCTATGACACCATGTACCCATATCAAATCCACGACAACAAAAGATAAATCACAATAATAGACAATGAGTAAGGAACTGATAGATACTAAAAGAATGCTTCATAGAGGTCTTAAGAGGGCACATTATCAAAAGGGACAAAGACTTGTGATATCAAGGGGGTTCAAACTAAACAATCTGTAGGAGGTCTAATGCAAACAAAGATATTTATCAATGATGGTAAAGGAGACCTCAACCCTTTGAGTAATAACAGTTGGTGGGTTTCAAGTCGAAATACCTTGAATACCTTTAATATTTGAATGACTATCCAATCAAAGGCATGGGAGGATTTAGTAATTTATTACAACATATGAATGGTAAATCAAATTGTTGAAGCTTTTTGTTTTCACAAGGTTCATTCTGGATCAGCTCAAATTGAGCTCTTTTACACAAAACAAAGAGGAAAATGTCAAACCCTCATTTTCTTACACACACAAAAACCCAAATAGATGCAGCCAAGGAGGTCATTGTTATACATAAAATAAAAATGAGATCTACAAAAAAGTGTGAGTAACCTTCAGGATATCCATTGAGATGCCAAGAAATATAGAAAGTAGCTTTTTACTTTATCTTCTTATTAGAAATCTGACAATGAGTGAAATGGAAGACACATGTTTTGAGTCTCAAAATAAAGAAATGCACCCACTTAGGATTCATGTCGACAAGCTATAGGAGCTCGAATGAGCTCATTTTTGGCTTACTAGGAAATAGAACGAATATTTCCATTTGCAAGAGCAACAATGGCTTTTGGGGTTTCAACTCCTTAAGGCCAAATCATTGCCTAAATACAAGAACCAAACACCTGTATCAAAATATGGTCATGACCCTAGATAATACAAGAATGAAACCCATAGCCCGTGGCCATGAATGGTCACACCATAGAGGAAAATAATAGAGAGAGAAAAATACTAGTGGTGGACTAAGACTATGAATAAACAACAGAGGAAAAACACCAAAAATGAGGAGAGGCTCGAGGAGTGCTTACCTTGCCAGTGTTTGTCGTATTCCTCAAAGTTTTCTTGTCAGAAATGTATTCCTGGGCTTGTATGAAATATCTCACTGCCATGAGTGAGTAAGCAAAATAAAATGAAACAAGTAAAGAAAAATGGGTGAGAAAAGCTACATGATACTACAACCTAAAGGTTCAGAAATAATGAAATGAAGCTTATTTTCTTTATGTTTTGGTGATAAACGATAGCTTACCTACGTTTTCTTTGAGAGAATTGACAAGAATTTCATGAATTAAAAAAGAACTCCATGCATAGAAACCCTATGGCAACTGAGGGGAAAACTTCCAGAGATTTATAGGTAAAATGAAACAAATGAAGTGCCTTCTAAGTGGCCGGGTTTCCTTTTAGGGTTTTCAACCCTAAATGTTGTCGATAGATGACTAAGGCATTTTTTTTGCCTTTTCATTTTATTTTTACAATGTAGACTAATATGCCTGTGACCTAATTGTGAACTAATATGCCTTAGAATTATCCTAAGTTTGGAGGAGTTCTCTCTTATATTTTCCATGTAATAGGTCTTCATAACCTTTTTCAAGTATTGACTTACCATGGCCGAATTATGGGCCTTTTTAAATTATTGTATTCTTTTAATTGTGAAACACCTACTTTAGTGATATTTATAGATCACTTAAAGTATGGATGTTATTTAAACACAAAATTAAGATTTAAGAGCCACTCATACATTCAATTGGAGAAGATAAAGATATGCTTATCTTTATGACATGCGAAGCATCTAGGGAAGATTGAAACAGTTTGAAGACAAATTATTTTGAGAGAATTTGGAGGATGGTTGCAATTAGTTTACAAAGATGAGGCAAGGATTTAGGAGATTGTTTCTCCTTTTTAGTGGAACCACTTGTTGTTGTTTACTTATACACAGTTGTAACTCTTTTTAGAGTTAGTTCTTGATTATGCAGATTTTAGCCTTAGTGAATTTTGGGAGCCCTTTGTCATAATTTTGGCATGCTTTTGTAACTCAGTCTTTTGGGATATGAAATACAGTGAAAGCCTTTGATGCTTTTGATATAATTTTTTTTTCCTCCTTATTCAGTGCATTATCGTGTCTTTCATTTGGTTGATCAGATTTTTGGTGAGAGATTCTTCATCTCCTCTTAATCTTGTCTCATGTTTTTGATGCCTTTATGCATAGTTATCTTAATGCAGGTTACATATTGTGCCATAACAATGCAAAATGACTTCTAGCTATGAGGTTACCCTCCCCCTTGAGGTTTGAGCTTTAGGGCCCTTTTGTGAAATATTTATGAAGAAAACATACAGTAGTAGGTAGTGCAAACTCATTTTCTATCATTGCAAAATAAGTGTTATGCAAGTTTGAGTTTCATAGTCCTTGCAGTTTGGTGTATTACCTAGTAATTTCATTTTCAACAGTCTTTCTCCCTTTTCACCTCAAGAATCAATAGAGTAGGTGATATTACTAGCTAAGAAGCGGGCCTATATGGAGATTCACTTTATCATTAGGTTCCCCACAACCTTGAAGTGTTTCCATGTTTCTCTAGCTAACTGAGTTTTACAACTTAGTTCGGGTGCAAGCTTAGGAGATAACATTTAGTAGGGCACAATTTCATGTGAATACAACAATTTCTCATTTCTTGTATTTGTTGTTGTTTTTGTTCATTATTTATTGTAGTAGCATATTTAATATACTTTCAATAGAAAAAAAATCATAATGAAATTCTTCCAAGTGTTGGGTGTGATAATGGTGGAATTGGGTTCTAGTATTTTCCAATAAAATTGCAAGTTTTTGTATGAACATATTATGCCATCTCAAAGGGTTTGAAAATGATAAATAGTTAGTCTCATTTTTTCTATAATTTATGTTGGAAAAGGTAAAAAATAAGATTTTAATAATTGGGATATTATACTTATCTAGGAAATAATTTAAATTTTTGAGATAGGTGTGTCATACACCATGTAATCCTAATAATGCACTTATTATTTATTAATTATTTATAATCCCTCTTGGAAAATTAACCCCACTTGATTTTAGGATTATTTGTCTTGTATATGTATTTTATGATGTGTGTAAAGAAGTTTTAAAAGCATTTAATGTCATAGAGATGTTTAGGAGCATATTATTATATTTTAAGCTGCATAAGAAATCTTATGACAATTATATGATGTGTAAGAGCATGTAAGAAGGGAGTTACAAGGTAGACTTGGAATGTTCACCAGCTTATGATGTGTAGGTATGACACATCATGAAGGACCTAAGTTTGGTAGGCACCTATGACATACTAAGGAATATAATTTTGTGATTTTTTTGACCCATCATGCTACTTGGATGTTGGAATTCCTCATGGGGATTTAGCTTCTATTTATAGGTGTGCTAGTCTCCCATGGATATAGGAAATTGCTCTTGGTTTATGGTTTGGACTTTGCTTGCATATTTGGTTTCTTGGATGGAGATATAGGATTATGTAATTTCATAGGGGTTTATGCTACCATTTTTTCTAGAATTGTGATGTTTGTTTCTCCTATGAATTAGGCTTGAGTTTGTTTATGTATTGTAACTAGATTGGTACTATGAATACATTGGTTCAAGATTTGGAGCTAAATTTTTTATTGAAAGGGTTTCGTCAAGGTAAACACTATGTCATGTGGTGAATGATTTTATTATTTATATTCTTTCAAAAAAGTTTGATCATATATTTTTTTATTTCTCTCCTCATTGATTAATGTAGGAAATATTTCCACTATCAACTTCCTTACATTTGGTATCAAATCTTGATCAGCTCTATTTCTTAGATGGTAGGAAATATTTTTTGGACTAATATTGATTTGAGTTGGATCCATGTGAAGAGAAGATCTAGTTTTTTGGGGAAGATGGAGATTACATCATAATTGTAGATGGAAAGGCTTACTAGCATAAAGTTTGAGCTATGTAAGATCAAATTGGAGGAATTGTTGATAGATAAAGAACTATGGTCAATAGTCTTCAAGGATAAATTTTGGGCTATGTTAGAAAATGATTGGGTGGTGTTAGATCAAAAAATTAAAAGTCTCATTTATCTTTACTTAGGTGATTAAATAGTCTTGAATATTGTAGGAGAGCCCACATCAAAATATCTCTATAAAAAATTGGAAAATCTATACTAAGATAAATCCCTAGTGAATAATATTTTTCTATGGAAGAAGTTATATATTTTGAGAATGAGAGATGGGGACTTATTTTCCAAGAACCTTAATGCATTTAATACCATTTTGAGCTAGTTATAGTCTATCATTGTAAAGATAGAGATGGGGATAAACACATGAATTTGTTATTTTCTTTGTCATAATCAATGGGATAATTTGATGATGAAAATTAGACGTATTGCTTCAAAGCATGTACTTGCTGAGGTAGTGGCTAATCTTATATTAGAGGAGATTGGGTAGAAGGATCTTGAATCTACCAGAGAAGCATTGATTTTCATTAATGGTTCAAGGAAAAAGGAAAGATTAAGGAAAAAAGTATCTTTATATCTCTTGGTAGATCCAAGGTGAAATAGTGTACTTTTCATAAGAAAGGATGTATATAAGAAGGAATACAAGGAGAATAATAGAGAAAATAATTATTCATATTCTAGGGCTTCTTCGGATGAATAGGATCTATTTGTTGTATCCCTTATTGGGTAAACCCACAATAGTGAGTCCCAAACTTGGGACATTAGATTTAGTAGTTCATATTAAGGTAAAAAGTAGAAAACACATTTATTTGAAGGTATTTATTAAAAAAAAGGTACCTTTTTTTGAAGGAGAATCAAAAAACACCTTCAATCAAAGATTGAAAATATAAAAATACTTCAAACAAATGCAATTTTCATATTTTACATTGTGGCATTTACATTGCGACATTTCTAAATGACTTTATTTGATCACCCAAAAGGTTAAGTGAAATTACGATTTTATCATCATTTTGACATGTATGGAGGAGACTTTATTACAAGTTGACTTAATCCTAAGGTGGTTCTATCAAAGGGGTTTTGATCTAATACCATTCAATCAAACCCCTTAGATGGAACCCCCTAGGCTTAACTTATACAATTTTTTAAATGTCTTAGATCAAAACCCCTTAGATGGAACCCCCTAGGCTTAACTTATGCAATTTTTTAAATGTCCGATTTTAGACAAAAATCAAGATGCCTCACAATTGGGACACACTATTGTGAGATCAACCAAATAATGAAATTATCATTAGCATATGAAATTATAGTGAAAAATGCTATGATATTTGGGATCTTATAATTAGTAAGGAATTATATAGTTAGAATATGACCTTCAATAAGATGAAAACTTCTCCTTCAATCAAGTAACTAGATGATCACCCAAATAATGAAATTATCTCTAGCATATGCAATGAGAGTGAAAAATACTATGATGTTTGGGATCTTATAATTAGTAAGGAATTGTATAGTTAGAATGTGACCTTCAATAAGATGAAAAATTCTTCTTCAATCAAGCAACCAAATGAGCATAATGTAGTTATAACCAAAGACCAAGATAATTGCATTTGAGGCTAAATTAGAAGTTCATGGCGAACTAGATGAGAAGGAGAGCTCAAAGATTCTAGAAGATAAGAAACCTCCACATAAAATTTTGAAGAGGTTCACTCAACCAAGGAGTTAATCAAAGAGGTATGTCTCACTTGATTTGGATATATTTTTACCTTAATTACTAACATTGATGAGCCTCAAAATATGAAAGGGGTAATGAAGATGAATGATATTGATTCTTAGAAGCTGAACACATATGATAAGGTGGATATTTTGAGAAAGAATGAAATTTGAGACCTTTTTTTATTTAAGGAAATAATTACTACTAGTTTTAAATAGGTCTTCGAGAAGAAGTTTGATTTAGATAGTAGCATTGAAAATTATAAGGAAAGACCAACTATAAAATAATATTCTCAAGTTGGGGGGACTAAATTCATGATATTTTTCTTTAATTGTTGTGTTTACATCCAATTGGTTCTTATTATATTTTTCTACAACTTTTGATCTTGAGATTGAGTAGATAGATGTGAAGACAACTTTCTTGCATAGTGACCTAGAGGAAGAAATATATAGGACACAACCCAAATACTATGTGGTAAGAGGTAAGGATTCATTGGTTTGTAGATTGAATAAATATTTGTATGGCCTTAAACTATCACCCAAAATGTGATACTAGAAGTTCAATTCTTAGTTTTGAAGTTGGGATTTGTAAGGTCTAAATTAGATCATTATGCATATTTTAAGTAGGATGGTGATAATTTCCTTATTATTAGTTTGTATATGGATTATATGATGATATTTGGTAGAAATAAGGGAATTATTAGTCGTTTTGAAAGAAAATTGTTGCAATAATCCACATAACCTAAGTCATGAGAGAAAAATATGCAAAACAAGCATTTAAAAAGAACAATGCAAAAGAATAAAAAAATACCATAAGATAAAACTATATATACCCTAGAAAAACCCTCAAAAGGGAAGAATGTATCCTCCAAAAGAAATCACATGTATTATCTCAAGAATAAGATTATAATACAATTATAGAGTCTCCATGTAAATCTTCCAAAGCATCAAGCACCTTAATTGTGTTCCTCTATGTAAATAAGAAACTAGGAACCATGTAGCCACACATCCCAATCCATGCCTCCTCTACTCACATATACAACCTACAAGACATGCTCAATCTAACCTTACTCAGCAAACCAAAGGTTATGTAAGAAAACCTTAACAACTACTCATATGTTTTATTTTATAAAAATAATCTTGTACAAAACCACTATGGTATTACATAAACCATGCACCTCTAAACCATAATATTACAAAACTCTGACCCCCAAATTTAGTTTTTTCTATTAAAATTTCTTTATTGATCCCAATATTAAACATTTCAATGCGACACCTACATTAAATATGTATCAAATGTGAGATACAATATACAAATGGCCCTAAGAATTTTCAATCCATGTGGTATCTGCATATCTAAAATGTACCATAATTAAATATTAAATTTAAATTAAATTATCATTATTAATTTTATTAAACATGGTGTACAACACACCTTTCCCCAAAAATTGAAATCTCAACTCTCATTGTTGTTTGATATGAAAAACTTGGGGGCTACTAAGTTCATCTTAGGTATGAATTTTAGGAGAGATATAACTAACAAAAATATTTGTTTGATAAAAATTAATTATGGCAAGTCCATGTTATAGAATTACCACATGTAGTACATATTAGGTTAATGAATTTTCTTAATTTGGCATGGACTAAGTTATCAGTTGAGCACTGCCTATATACAAATACTAAAATTAATGATATTTATCATGCATCTTATACTAGTGTAGTTAGTAGTCCTATCTATGATATGGTCTACAAAAAAATACACTATTGAAATAGTTGGAGTCTTAAGCCTATTTATGGCTAATATTGATAGAGAGCACTAGGAAGTAGTGGCGAGTATTTGGGTATTTGTGGGGCAACACAAATTATTCTATTTTCTACCAAGGTCCTTGTGGCATAGTGGAGGTCACATGTATCATAGTTCGAATCACTTACAAAAAGGGGGAAAAGGTCACTTTTAACATAGCAAGGTTGGTGTAAGTTGTAGAAAAGATAGTGAGTGCTTGCAAGACTTGGCGATCTAGTGTTTTTTCGACTCAGATTGGGTAGGAGATGTGGATAGTAGAATACCTACCACTATCTATTTTGTTAATATATTTAGTGGAGTGATTAGTTAGATAAAAAAGTGTAGCATCAAAAAATTTCACCCTTGACAATTTCACACTATGTTTTGTCCCCCTAAATCATTGAGCCTAATTGGGTCCCTAATTTCCTAAATTTTATATTCTATAGCCCATTTGTACCACTTTTTGAGAAATTATAAGCATTGAACAAATGCATCTAGTTATTACTTTTCCCCCAACACTTAATGTCTTGGAAAATATGGCTAGGACCCATTCGCCCTAAGGAATATGAGTCCTCCTATTTTGTCCGAAACCAATTTTAGATATGTCGGTGTCAGTATTTTAAAATTCAAAATTCAACTTGCAAATGTCACCTATTAGGATTTAATCTTCATGAAATTAGGGAAATGCCTATAAATACCTAGTTATTGCATCATTTGAAGATCATATATAAAACTATTGGTGAACTCATGATTTAGAATACTATCAAGAAAGTCAAGAGAAACATTTTCAGAGCTTTATTAAAAAAATCCAAGATCCAATTATCATGTCAAATCCTATGTGAGTTCATGTGTGTTTATGTTATCATCATTTTGTGAAGGCTAACCCTTGTTGTAGGTCTCCAAGCAATTCAAAGCAAGCAAGATCAAGACCTTGAAGTGATGTGCATGACTTCATTCCTTCAAGGAAGCCATTGAAGGGTGGTGAGTTGCAACACTTTGTGACTTCATCATTCCTTCCTATTATTTATCCATTTATCATTGACATTTCTATTGTGGAAGTGGAAACACTAACACATGGTTTGACCAAGGCAAGCCCCTAAATGGCACAACATCGAGATTCTCTTTGTGAATGTGAAGATCTCAGGTTTGAAGATGAGTGAAGGAATATTGAAGAAAAATTGTTCATTGCTGCATTTGAAGCCCTGCATCTTGTCAATTCATAAAAAATCACCTACAAAATTATCCGACGGTGTTTTGACAACTCTACAACTAGAAATTGGAAGCTCAGATATATCATTAGAGGACCCCGAAAATAGAGAAGAAGAAGCCTACATGGAACCATAAGCCCTTGGATGAATTAGTCCTCCTATGCACATTGAAACTATTTTTTTTTGGGTAGGTACATAGTCCTTTGCACTTCCCAGATCTTCTTGCAAGCTACTGTTTCAATCTATTAATTGTTAGAGTGTTACATTTTTCATTTAGGGCACATATCTTAATTAGGTTAATGAAAAAAATCAATTCCAATCCATCTCAAGACTCAATAATATGGAGATCTAGGTCTTATTGGCTCACCTTCATGGTTGAAATTAAATCTACTCACCTTGATGATCTCCATCTTAATGAAACAATAGAAAATACCCCCCCACACAACAATAGAAAATACCCCCCCACACAAAAAATACCATTTGAATCCTATTTTATATATTAGACCTAGGGTTCCATATTTTCTTTGTTTCATTTTAGTGAACCTAACCTGTTAACATTACATACCTTCTAAAATTTTGCCCTAGATCTAAGTTTTGAATAACATTGTTGCATTTCTCATTTAGGGTTTCATTTTTGCATCATAAAAGATAAAAAAAATTAAAAAATTGCATATCGTTTTGCATCATAGGTTGCATTAGGGATCATTTCAGTCACTTAGATCAGATCTACATTGAAAATTGCAAACATAATTATCATTTTCATTGTTACACATTTGCATTTGCATCACATTATCTTAATTTGAGGAAATTCTAGAGCAATATTGACTTTCAAACCTATTTGCACAAAAAATAGAACACTTAAAAATTTTGCTAAACATTTTGTTTTTTAGTTTTTAGAATCCCTATTAAGGTCTCAGATGCCTCTAGGAACCTCTGTCCTTGTACACTTGTATTAAAAAACTTTTCATAATTTTTTCTCTGTTTGCTCAGTCTATTTGTGGTTGCAAACTCTAAATTAGAATTCATAATTGCATCCATTTAGGCATCTTTGATAATAGTTCATAAAAAGTGAAAGAAAGTGCATTGTGTAGTTTTAAATTTATATAAAAAATCATCATTTCTAGTTCTTGGCATAGTACAATAAGCCATTTTTTCATTTCAAATCTGAAAATTGTATTTTAAACTTGTTAAAAAAAATTCAACTTGTTGCACATTTGCATTTTGAATCAAATTGGCATAAAATTGAGTAAATTCTAGAAAAATATTCACAGTTCAAACTATTTCAATGTAGACCCAAAATCTTTAAAAAAATATCATGCACAGTCATAATTTGAGTTTTTGAAAAACCTACCCAAGACATAGACGCCCTTGGGCGCCTCTATCTCGCTCATGTTGACTGAACCAAATTTTGCACAAATTTGTATTGTGATATTCTCTATCTACTTTTGCTATCTAAATTCTATTTCTGAGTATTTTTTGTGGTTAATTGATTGTTTAGTTTTCATCTTGGGTACATAGTATTTTGAAACTTGCATTAGCTTCAGAACTTGGTGTCCTATTGCTAATACTTTAGTGAGATGTTGTTTTAGACTTATGGAATCTCGTGTTGTTGTTACATCTTCCATGGATCTCGAGTCTTCTATCTCTTTCATGCAAAGTGTTATCAATACTCAACCCATTTTGGAATCTATTCCTAATGCTACCATACCAATGACAACTTTACAATCACCTAGTTTTATGGATTTTGAGACTATTGTTTCCCATTTTCTCAAAGACAAACTAAAAAAATTCAAAAATGACTTAGAAAGACTTCAATATTATGTGAGTACTGAATATCTAGTTGATACATCGATCCCTATAGTAGATAACATGAGGAAGTTGATTAATGATGGTCAAGGATTAGATATTTTCATAGCCTAGCCCATATAGTTGATACTAATGTACCTACAATGGATAGTTGCGCTCAAACTTTGGGATACACTCAAAGTCAACAAGGAAATCAAGTCTCCCTCCCTACCATTGTAGCCTATATACCTATATATGTACAAATCTAATTGTCACCTCAACGATACAAAAAAGCATTGGCATAACTCCAAAATTAGGCTTTCCACTATAAATCCTTATGGTTTTGGGTCATCACATGTGATGTCTCAAGTTTCATCCCCTCTCATAAATTTTCAACATAGTAGTCCACCAAGCAAATACACAATTCCACCATATTCACCACATTCCTAAAAAATTTCAACCAATGATTCAATCATTAACCAACTTTTGTATAATGTAACCTTACTTCAAAAAACAATATCAACTTTGAGACAAAACCAAAACAAACAACCATTGCAATATGTTAAAAGGAGCTCATTATCACTTGAAATTTTAAAAACGCCAATGCCACAAAACATAGAGATTCCCTAGTTTGATAGGTAAAATGATAAATGAGACCCTAGTAATCATATATTAGCATATACAACCTTGTGTAGTGACTTTATTTTTGAAGAAACTTTTTTGGCTAAAATTTTTCCTAGGTCATTGAAAGACATGGCTCTAGAATGGTTTTGTTCATTGCCAAATAACTCAATCCACTCCTTCAATGAACTTGTTGATGCATTTCTCCAACATTTACAAGTCAATATTGGACCTAAAATTACATTAATTGATTTAGTGCGATGCAAACAAGGAAAACATGAAAAAGTGAAAAACTTTATAGGACACTATCAGTTAGTTTACTCACAAATCAATCTTACTCTTCTTGATGTGGATGTTCAAAGAGTGTTCATTAAAAACTTGCAACCAAACATAAGGGATAAAATATTATTGATGAAATATCCATCCTTTATACACTCATGTACAACCCTTCATGATTATTAGTATTCGGTAGTCAGTATGAAGAGACATCTTCATCTACTCCTACTGGGAAATCTGAATTCGTACCTCACAACAACTATCAACCATTTAAGAAGAAAAATAAAACTTTATCAAGTCACATACACCTCAAATAACCAATCACATTTATCCTCAATTTTATTCCATAAGTCCAACTCCATATAAATTTAGGCCAAGAGAGACAATTTAACGAGTTACATGATACCATCCATTCGATCATGTTGCAAATTTTGAACAAGAACTTAATCCGATTGCCTCCGATTAGACCTATGGACACAACTAAACCTCTACCATGAAATTATAATCAAAATTCCTTTTGTCAATATCATCACATAAGTGGACATGATACAAAATGATTCATGCGTCTTAAACATCAAGTTTAAGACCCCATTGATTCTAATCACATCTTGTTGGGCAGTGTTAATAATCAAGGGAATACGTTTATTGCCCTACCTAACCAAAACTTGCAAATTTTTACCAATCCAATGACAAACCATTCATCCAACTTTGTGTAAGCTTGTGATGATATGAATGATAAAAATAATGATGATGACAATAATAATGAGAAGGAAGTAGATAGCATGATTTCTTTAATAGATGTTCAATCTCGTAAGTGCCAAACCACTACAAGGACTACTCATTGATCCAATGTGTGTAGAGAATGTGATCATAGATGAGCTCTTGTTTGTGAATGAGCTTTATCAATATTCTTATGAACAATCAAAAGAATGGTTAAAAAATCATGATGGTTTTTCTCGCTCTATGATAGGTTCAATAAATCTTCCTCTTAAAGTTGGACCAAAACAATTAGATGCATCATTCTCCATCATCTTGACATTGAACCAATTCCATGTGAAGCTAGGATACACATGGCTACACTCCATGAATTCCATCCTATCAGTTATTAATAAGTGCATAAAGTTCCCATTTGAAAATGAGATATTTATAGTGCACCATAGTGGGTTTGATCCTTTGTCCTCCCATGGGAAATTTGCATTAGATTTATTTTGGCCTCAACCTATGGAACCTATTAAAACTTATGAGGACTTATTTTTCAAGTCATGCCAAATTTTTTAAGCCAAAGCACAAAAACATAATTTAAATTTAGATCCTAGGTCTAAGTGAGGACCCATTCACCCATGGGTGAATGGGTCATAGGTCACTCACTTAGGACACACATTGCTCAATGAGAAGTATTACGTTTAGACATTAATGAATGTCGGGTTTTCCTCTTTGGAAATTACAATTAATTAGGCTTGTATTTGAATTAAAGGGGCCAATTGAGGAAAATTAACCTCAATTAATTAAGGGAGCCCTAAATAAGTGTGAAAGTGTAAAGAGGTACACTCTACAACACTAAAATAAGGCACAATTAAGTCCATTTTAATTAAGAGCACTCTAAAATAAATGTGAATATGTAAAATACATATTACAACACTAAATTAAGGCAGAATTAAGTTTATTTTAATATTATTCCCAATTTAAGTGTGAAAAAGGTATACTTTTTCCTACACTACATTTAGCCCCCACTTTAGTGAGAGGATGACCCTGTGCCAAACTCACACTAACGTAGACATTCAAGAAACATATGTATGCATCAATGACAAAGATACTCAATCATACAACATCAAAGACCTAAAAAGAAAAGGGAGACAAATCAAGCCTCAAATGTTCAACATGATGTGGAACATGTCTAATATTTTTGTCCAAAAAAATTCATAAGAAGAACTTGATGTCCACTATGCAAACAATGTGAATGCTCACTTTGGGCTAATGGCACATCATGTTGTCCACTAGGTGAGCCCATAGGAAATTTTCTTAGTGAGAAAGTCATGCTAGGTCTATAGGCTATCATTGTACTTACCATACCAAAGCTATCCCTCTGATAACTCTGATAGGGCACCACACAGTAAGGCTTCAAGCTTCATAAGGCCTAACAAGTTGTGTTATGCTAAGCAACACTATGAACAAGGGGAAGGATCTACTAGAAAGTAAGGTTTGTTATGCTCAATAGCCTTGAAGGGATGGATTTGAGTTTCATAAGGTTAACAAGTTGTATTATGCTAAACACTTATGAAAAAAAATGCAAGCAAGGGTTTGTTCAAAGGGATATTTCCTAGTTCACATAAGGTCTCTTCTTAGGGAAAATCGTGCCTAATGTCTCCAGAAGAGGACAAGTCCAAGATAAGAGAATCAAAACTCAGGGAATGCAACACGTAGCATCACCTCTAAGAGGAAATTTATATGCTAAGAAATAGCACACTCTCGGAGGGCATCAAACCCAATGAAACCACAAAGAAAATGACACATCACAAGAAGAAATAAAATAACACAATGAAACATGAGTCTTGATGTATTCCCCCACTTTAAAGAAATTGCTAACACCATTGTTGTGAGAAATTTTCTTTAAAGTAGCCAATGAAGAAGAAATGTGAGATTATTCAGAAAGCCCTATGCCAATTCATATGTTCTTGAATGAAACTACATCATGAAAAAGAGGAAGGATTTCCCCCAAAATGAAAACCCATAAGGGATCTACGAATTCGGGGTCAGTATATCTTTGCTACAATTTTTTCAAAGAGCTCAAAAATGTCATCATTCCCCAAATACTCGCAAAATAGGAAGAATGAAACATAGAGAGCGAAACCAAAGAAAAATCTTTCAAGTCAACATGGAAGAGACTTAAATGTCTCAAGTCCTTGCATCATCCCCAAAAGGAAAACACAAGACACGTGAAGAGATAATTATTTACGACATATAGAAGAATGTAGATACAAATAAAGGAATGCACATGAAGAGAGATACATAAAAAGAACAATACGAGGGATCACATTACACACATGTAATCACAAAAAGAAACATGAAAAATAAAACAAAGATAAGACTAGTAAGGCACATGCAAGTCAACCTATAGTAGGTCATTTGCATCCCAATCTTGTTCAATATATGCAGGAGGAAAACTAGCCAAAGGGACAACATCAAGTGTCAAACTAGGACAAGCACTACTACGTTCAACACTCTTATTAGGAGGATCATCGTTTAAGCTCATAGAAGATGAAAACATTAAATTCAACTCATTATGCACTTGTTCATCGATCTTTTCAATTTCATTATCATCATCCAAGTTAATCATAATAGGAGGTCTAATGACAATATCCATAGAATTTTCTTGTTGTTTATGCTGTGGTGAGGGGAAAGAGGTATCATGCACTGCTTCAGACAAGTTTGGATTTTGATTTTCTATGTTCTTTTCTTCTTTTTCTTGTAATTAATGATCAATAGCATGATTCCTACACCTACACTCTCTAGCATTTAAGTTTCTTTTCATTTGGTTTTCAAGTTGTGTTTGTGTAGGAGTGGGTTTATCAACCATAGGTTTCTTTTCTTCCCTTAAGGGAGGAATCGAAGGAACCATAGGATTTTGTTCAACCACTTTCTCTTTAGCTTTGTAAACTTGTTTGAATTTAAGAGGTATAATGGGATTTGTTTGGTTATCTCATGGTCTCTTATAGGAAATAGGTAAAGGATTTGTCATAGGCTGGTCTTGGTTACTTGGAAGTGCTTTTGATTCAATCATGGTCTAATCAAGGATAGGAGGCTTAATCATGGGTTGAGGCATATTGCTAAAGGATAATTTTTCTATGCGCTTTGCCTTAAAATTTTGATAGGATTTGAAAAATAAGTCTTCACGTGGTCTAATAGGTTCCGTAGGCTCAGGCCAAAAGAAATCCAATGAGAATTTCCCACGAGAAGACACATGATTAAAGCTGCTATGATGCATTGTAAAGATCTCATTACCAAATGGAAACTTTAAACATTTATGCATAATCAACGAGATGAAATTCATCGAGCGAAGCCATGGATAGCTTAACTTCACATGAAATTGGTTTGACGATGGGATGATGGTGAATGAGATTTAATTCTTTTGGTCCAACCTTTAAAGAGAGATTTATCGAACCAATCGAAGGGAAAGAAAAACCATTATGCATTTTGATCCGTGCTTTCGGTCTTTCATATGTATCTTGATAGATTTCATCCACAAATAGGAATTCTTCAGTGATCACAGTTTTTACATAGATAGGATCAATTAATATCCTATTAATAGGCTTATCACTAATTCTTCCAGCTATGTAAAGAGGACCATCAAGTGCATTTTTAAGTATGTCTTGTTGTGAGAAAGAAATATCAAGCGACATCTTAGTTAGGCCCTTACTAGGTTTAGCGTCAATGAAGTTGATCATGGTATGTATATTAGAATTCTCTTTATTTTTAAAGTTTTTTTTAAGGATGTAAGCGAGGCAACATAAAATTTCTTTTCCATGTCCATGTTTAAGCATTTTCCTCACATTATCTAAAGTAGCAATGACACTACTAGCAATGTTTTCAAAATTCACAAAGTTTTACAAATTTTCTATTTCTTCATCCATCCTACTTATGTTTTCTTGTGAGACATTAGCAACATCATGCACATTATTTTTAGGTAGGGAAGTCATTGGAAATGAGGTATGAAGGCTATGATCCATAGAGGGTTGATTATCAACACTATTAGTGAAAGAGTTGGAGAACCCAATATCCACAACAAATGGTGAATCACGGGATGACATGAGTCTCGAACTACGTCTCACAATAGTATTGCTAATAGGACACCAAGTTGTAAAACTCATACAAGTTTCACAAACTCAATGTAAACCCAAAATGGAAAGAGGGTGAAATGCAAAGCAATGACCTAGAATGCAAATATGTAAATGCAATTTTTAGATTTTAAACAAGGTAATTTTCCGATTACACAATGCAAAAACCTGAAAATGATGTCATGAAAATGCAATCTTGAAATTAAAAAATGCACTAAATTTATCAAATGAAGCTAAATATGATCAATTTCACTCAACAAAAATTTTGCAAACTGAAATAGAAAACTGGAAACAACAAAATAGAATGTAAAAAAAAATGTTTTAATGCTTAGAAAATTAGGAAATGACCCTGATCAGGGACTCATTCACCTAGGGGCAAACGGGTCCTAGGTTAGGGTTTTCAATTTTTTTTAATAGATTTCTGAGTTTATTCTAGTGGTTTCTAGATTTTGATTTAAAATAGTAAGTTACAGTTTATTTTTTTTGTGAAATTAATGTTGAATGCAAATGAAAAATATGACAAAATGAAAAACTAGGAGACCTAATTTGATGTGCAATTTTATTTCAATTTTCAAATAAAAATGAAGTTGCAATGCTATATAAATGATTTTCAAAATGACTGATTTTTTTGTATTTTTCAGATTTCAAGAGATGCAAAGATGAAATCATAAAACCCCTAAATGAAATGCAAAGTTGATGCAAGATAAAAAACCCTAAATGAGACTCAATTCAATGCAATTCAATGCAAATGAATACAAGATCTAAATCTAGGGTGAAAATAGACTCCAAAATCAAAAAAATGCAATGATCAAAAGTTAGGTTCACCAAAATGAAACAAAGAAAAATAGTGTAGGAAAAAAGGATTGATGAACAATGGGGGTGATGAACCTATTCTTCTTCATTTCAATAGGAAATGGGATCCACACAATGAAAGGACAATCAACCTTGAGGTGAGTCAAGTCAAAGTGTGAATTTAATGATTTCCTTTTTTTTGCAAGGACGGGGGTCCTAATTAAACATAACTTTGGGGATAAAGATTAAAAATAGAAAACTAACTCCAAAATGCAACCTACAACTTGGATCTTGAAGATTAAGCTCAATACTGATGGAACCAAAAATCAAATTGTATTTTTAGGTTTTCATCTTTGAAAATTACAATTTATTAGGCTTGGATTTGAATTAAAGGGGCCAATTAAGGAAAATTAACCTTAATTAATTAAGAGATACCTAAATAAGTGTGAAAGTGTAAAGAGGTACACTCTAAAACACTAAAATAAGGCACACTTAAGTCCATTTTAATTAATAGGGCCCTAAACCAATTGTGAATATATAGAATACATATCACAACACTAAATTAAGGCATAATTAAGTTTTAACTAAAAGAGGGGTAAACATTTATTCAATCCAAAAGGAGAAATACAAAGTTAGAGCATTACACATCCCTATCAATCTCCAATAGTTGGTCCAAATTTTGTAACAAATCCGGGGGTAACTAACCCCTTTCCACAATATTCTAATATTGCACATAATCAGAAGCCCATTTAGCCAAACAATCTGCAACCCCATTCCATTGATGTGAAATGTGACATAAAGAAATAAAATCCAAAGAAGCGCACAAATTAAAAATATGTTTTATAATAACAGCCAAATGTCGTGTCACATCCTCTAACTACTTCCACTTAAGCAAAGCCACCACCACCTGAGAATCAAATTCACAAATGATCCATCTCCACCCAAGAGCACAACCACACTCCACAACACATAAAATGGCAAGAGCCTCCATCACATTATTAGAATACCAACCCTTATAAATAGAAAAGATAAAATCAACAGTCCCAAAGCTAGTCCTCCCAACACCTCTAATACCGGCATGGCCAGGATTTCCATGAGAGGAACCATCTGTGTTGATTTTCAACACACTTGGAGGAGGAGGACACCAATGCCCCTCTCTATTTATCTTCTGAAGAGGATGATGACATCTATTTATCATGATCTAACCAGTACTGTGAGCAACCCCCCTCTGAAGAGGAAGATTGAGATGAGTACAAAAGGCAACCTCTCCAGGATCCACACCCTCATCCAAGTCACACTTAGCCGCAGTAGTTTCTCCTAAAGAATAAAGAATCCTCCACCACAAATTTTGAATAACCATCTTCACATCTTGGAAAATCTTGCGATTCCTCTCCAACCAGATATGCTAGATAATAAAAGTCAGTCCTAGAGTCCAAGCAACTTGAAGGAAAGAGGTCTTAATAGAGGCCTTCCCCCATCGGGGAAAGAACTCCGCTAAAGAAGAAACATGCCAGCAACCCTAGTTCCACACAGCCCACCAAAGGTTCCAAATCCCCCTAGAAAAGGAACATTGGAAGAAGAGATGAGAAACATTCTCTTCACTCTAATAGCACAAAACACACATCAAGGGACCCTGGAACCCTCTCTTGCACAAGTTATCCCAAGTAAGACACCGATTTTGGACCACCAACCACAGAAAAAATTGCACTTGGGACAAGAAAATTTATTCCACACTTGCTTCCACCAAGGAACCTCAATGTCCCTCACCACTTTCCTAACCAACTCACCATAACCTAATGAAATATAGTACTTACCAAATAAATCCTTGTTACTCCAAGCTAGAACATCCTGCCCCACCATGGAATTGCATTCCCATGCTGCAAGAATCTGAGCTAACTCTTGCCTATCCTCCTCTAACCCTCTAAGTGGCCAATCCGAGAGTGCTTTCATCTAAGGCTAGCAACCCATCCAATATTTCACTTAGAAGTATAATGCTCAACTGTATTCCAAACAACAGTAGTAAAATGATCACAAAGAGACTGGAGATGAGGGTAAGCAAAAATAATGGGAGGGTGACCATCCCAAGAATCCCACGAAAAAAGGGCTTGAGAACTCGAATGACATATCCAAAAAAGCCCCTTCTTAACCAACTGAGCCCCTGATTTGAGGGTATTCCAAATCATAGATCCCCTTCCTTCTAAAGGGAAACAAGGAACATGAAAATTTTTAACATCCTTAAGATACTTGTGGGTAAGAATACAAGCCCAAAGTTGATGCTGACTAGTACACCAATGCCAATATAGCTTGGTTGCAAGAGCTTTCCCATTCAAAATAGCATACCACAATCCAAGGCCCCCCTCTTTCTACGGCCTACACATTGTATCCCACTTAACAAGTGTGATATAAGGGGGATTCACAGCACACAACTCTCTTTCGTCTCAAGAGATCACCAAGGAACAAACTGCCCTTATATACCTCAAATTGAATAGGTTAATGGATTCATGAAGAGGAATGAGAGAATAAATCTGGGATCCGAAAGAATAAGATTTATGGATTCCACTATTCTAGCTAAAGAGCTCTTGACTGAAAGACGTCAACATAGTTCTAAGACACCAGCGCAACACAATGTCATCTGCAAGACGCGTTGGTGTCCCAAGTCGTGGAGAACTCAAGAGCTCAGG
This sequence comes from Sequoiadendron giganteum, assembly GCA_007115665.2. Classification (NCBI taxonomy): domain Eukaryota; kingdom Viridiplantae; phylum Streptophyta; class Pinopsida; order Cupressales; family Cupressaceae; genus Sequoiadendron; species Sequoiadendron giganteum. Next base: position 184,218,136 of record CM021102.1, on the reverse strand, counting down.
AAAACATAATAGAATCTTATTTCTTGACTCGAATCAGGGGACTTGAGGAATTAGATAATCAACAGAAAGTTAAGAACTAAAGGAAAAAACAAGAGAACTCGAAAAAAGATCACCTTCGTGCATTCAAATCTTTAGTCCAAGCTCCCTTTCATAACTTGCACACAAAAGATCAAGGGGAAAAGGTTGGGGTTGTATAGGGGCCTGCCTCAATTAGACCCCCATATTGGTGTTCCCACCTCCATGGCCAACTAGGTTTGGTAGAGAGTGTAAAATAAATAACAAAGTAAGTGGTGAAAACAAAACCCACTTTGGAGTAGAGCCCACACCACAAAGTAGTAAATGAACTAGTAGGAAAGAGTGATAAGGGGAGAGAGTGTTACCACGGGTCAAGACCCTCTCTCGGAGCACATGGTCGCACCACAATCTGCTTGCTTGAGAGCTTGTAACTACTGGAGAGTTGGTAGCTACTGGAGGGACCTTAGTTCAGCATGGCTTCGCCAGTAATAGTGCTGCTATTCAAGGGTAGAGCTTCCCCAAGACTAGAATTGATGGTTTCCAACCCCAAAATGAGGGCCAAAAGGAGTTTTTAATGCATGTAAGGGTGGCACAAAGCCGTTTCACTTGAGACCTAACCATTAGGACACATGTCAAAAGGGTCAAGGTTCTAGATTCATCGTTTCAAACTTAGAAAACTGTCAGGACGCCAGCGTGCCGCACGGGCGTCCAAAACCTAGATTTTTGAGAAATGCCTTGTCAGGCTTCTGTCGTTCCACATATGTCTGCATGGAGTTAGAATCACAAAATTCTGACTCATGGGATTTTGTCATTAATTCTCTTAAGGTGTCAAAAATACTAGGCAAGATGCGAAAATGTGGAATTGCCCCTAGGTGCAACTCTGCGACATTAAATTTTGCCCCCACTTTAGTGGGCTTGATTTGGGAAAAAATCAGCCTCACTAAAGTAGAGAAGGAAAAATCCACCCCAATTCTAAATTTTATGGAAATGCGTGCCAAAAAGAGGGATCACAAAGGTCACCAAGGTCGAGCCAAATGGTACCAAGGATACCCCTAGCTTCTGAGCTCAACAATCAACAATACCATGGTTGTGAAACATTGTGCAAAACTATATCCTTCAAAACTAAAATTTTGAGTCAGTTTTGAAAAATTGGATGAAACTACCATGGATAGAAGAACGGTCAAGAAAAAATCATTGATTTAGAGGATAAAAAATGATCAAGAGGTGACTATATGCCCCCTTCTTAGTTTTCCCCTAGCATGGCGGGGTGAAGTCAAAGAAACCAGGGGGCCACGAGCTCCAAGAAAAATGGGCCCCGGGGGGCCTATGTATACCTAGGTGGGCCCCGAAAAGGGTCATTTTCACTATTCACTGGGAGCAGATTGTTGAATTTTGTGAGAAAAAATTTAACAAAATATCGAGCAGGAGAGAGTACGAGGCACTAAGGCTTGAGCAATTACGTGACGACATCACCACAAGCTGCGAGGTCAACCAAGTAGGTTTCCTAGTCTCGATCTTGGTGCCTTTTTGCTCATTTTTTTAGGTTTTCCATGTTTTGAGGTGTATAGGTGTCCAAAATGTGTGCCTGCATCCTCTTTCCGTGCTTCCATCTGGGAGATGCATTGGCATCCTAGTTCTGCACTATCATCCCGAGGATGTGCTAGCATCCTCTAGGTGACTATGACGGATCCGGGACGTAGGTGCGTCGCGCAAACATCTACGTGGCGTGCATGTGTTTGTTTGCATAGCTTTCCATCGTGATCAGGTTTCTGACTTAAAATCATTTTAATTTTTTGCAAGATTATCCAGAGATCTGGGAGCATCCTAGAGGGTGAGCATTATGCCTCATCCATGAGTAGAGAGATTGGTTATCCCCAGATGTAGTCACCCATTTAGAGCGGGTCAGTCTCTGGCATGTGTTCATAATGCGAAAGATGAGGTATCATGACAGGATGCTCACCGCTCTAATGGAGCGGTGGGATGCTACTACCTTCTCTTTCCATCTACCCTGCGAGGAGATGACTATTACTCTGGAGGATGTTTATCGGATCCTCGAGCTTCCCATCTATAGATGGCGGGTGGCTCTTGATGATAGTTAGTCAATGCGGGAGCGCAACGAGGGTGTTTGCAACTTCATAGGGCAGACCAATAGCGAAAATGGAATTGGTGACATATATACACATTGGTACAACCATGCGAGGACAATAGCACCACTGCTACATTGGGTGATGGTGGTGATCGTCGCTTTCAGGATCACTATAGACAGGTGAGGCTCTCACTTGTATGGGGGCCTCATCCCAATTGTCAGAGAGATGGTTGAGTACAAGATTATTTTTTCCTGGGGGTGCAACGTGCTAGCACACCTTTACCAGGAGCTGGGGTGGTACGTTCATTATGAGTACCGTAGCCTCACAACGTGCACGCTTTTGTAGGTGTGGGAATTTTCCCATATTATGTGCACCCAACTAGTCAGTTTTCCTCAATTATGACCGTATGATGTCTCGATGGCCCACTAGTATGATATGATAGGCTAGTGGTGCTTCAAAGATTTACAGTTTTGGAGGCTGCAGTTTGACACTTTCACCGGGGGAGAGGTTTGTTGGAGACCTCACCACTATTTCAGGTGGGTGAATGATAGTAGGTTCCTCAAGAACCTACAATGGGACCATTTTTTAGTGGGTCGCCACAATTTTATCTTTGTACCATACTACTAGAGTCGAGTCATGCGACAACATGGTTGTGTTTTGACCATACCACCCGATGTGCCCATGTACACCAAGGCGCACCGCAGTGCAGCGAGGGTTGGTGACCACCCTCGTCCTTCCATCACATACATTATTTTTTCGAATGATGATGAGCCCGACCATGATCTATCGGCTATGGCAGTGGTGGATAATGTTGGTGTAGTGACTGACTTTACCCGGTGGTGGGAGAGGCATCATCCTGCTCCCATCTTTGACGAGGGTGCTCTAGGAGGGGACCTACGCCCATAGGAGGAGGAGCCCTAGTAGCCCTCATAGGGCAGAAGGAGAGCTTGCCAGTAGGGCCGAGCAAAGGAGGAGGTGGAGGAGGCAGTGATGCCCATGAGGCCGCGATGATGGAGGACATCAACTCCCCCCCAACTACTCCTATTTCATCAGCACCACTAGCCTTCACTATTCTAATGGCAGCAACACTAGCATCTCCTAGGACGTCCACCTATACTGGCAGCATAGGTCCCAGTGTTGATCCACACCCCGATCCCACTTGGCAGCTAGGGGATCCAAGTATACATAATGCATTATTGTTACTTTCTTGATTTTTGTATTTCTTCTTACGCTTTTCTTATTTACTTACATACACATGCCATATGATACTAATCCCCTTCTCTTTCTTTGTGGTTGCAGAGGATGTATAGGGATGGACCAAGTTAATAGCTCAATGTTTTTCAGAGGTGGCCCCTACTGTACTGGTCCAGGGGATGATCCTAGATTCTTATCGACCTATTTCAGTGGGGAGGCATGCCCCCACTTTTGAGCCGGTGACACTTCTGAGGACCGCATACTAGGAGAGGGCTGCAAAGGTGGTGCAACTGACTGAGGAGCTAACAACCACTAAGGGGCAGTGAGATCAACTGTTGGGGGAGCTACGGGCATCGCTTGCCAAGCGAGATGCAGCAGTGACAAGGGTTGATGCCGTTGAGGTGGCACACGATGCCCTTCAGAGTTGCATTGATGAGCTCGACATGCAATTGGCTGTTGTGATCCCAACAGATGTCCAACGGCTACAATAGGAGCTGATCCAGGCGAGGATGGATATATGTTCGTTGCAGGGGGAGCTTAGAGGGATATGGGCAGGTCTATCAGCGTCACGTTCACACCGATCTTGATCATAGACCACCGTGTTGCCTCCTCCTAGAGCACTAGAGCGGCTGCTGAAGCCAAAGGGCTCGGGGAGCAACATGCCTCAGGGATAGGACCCCTAGTTTGCATATCATTTTTGTAGCCAGATGTAGATATACATACATACTTTTAGATCTTTTGTATAGACACATATTCAACAACCACTCATTTTTTATAGCAGTGACACAATACATGTATATGACATTTGATTCATACATTGGACACACACACACACACACACACACATATATGCATCGGTTTCATTATCATGACTTTTCTTATGTGTATGCTTTCCATTTTCATATATGCTCATGCTATGGATGGTTTTTACTTATATGGATGTATGTTTTCATTAGATGCTAATCATGATTTGATTCAACATGTTTATCCACATGTTAATTAAATGCTATGATGATCTAATAATGTGATGTGATGTATGGATGTTTAGCATAGTGAGACACACATATGTATGTTTTATATGCACACACATATGGTCATGTCATAGTCACAATTTTTTTTATGATGTAAAAATGGGTAAATGTTAATATATTCAATATTACTACCCTTTAGGGAGAACACTGCATATATGGCACATTAGGACATTATGCATAGTATTGATGAAGATGCATCACGTTAACAGGTTCTTTTAAAGGTGTTCCATCCATAGATGATAACCCATAGGCACCCGAACCATATACATAGACCACGGTATAAGGACCTAACTAGTTAGGACTAAATTTCCCTTTCTCATAGGGTAGCGCATTCACATTCCACTGATTTTCATATAGAACTAGGTCTCCTATCTTGAAGGTCCTAGGAAGCACGCCCTGATTATATTGTTTAGATAGTGATCGTTGATAAGCCTTAAGGTGTTTGAGGGCCTATAAATGGCTCTCATTGAGCATCTCAAGCTGATGCAAGTGGTTAACCTAATAGGTTTCATCATCACTCACCCCCCTAAGGGAAACCTGTAAAGATGGGATTTCCAACTCCAAAGGCATGATAGCTTTGATGCCATACATGAGGTTATAGGGTGTCATTCTTGTCGTTGTGCGAACACTCATGCGATAATCCCGTGAAGCATAGGTTAACTGAATGTGCCAATCCTTACCATGTTTATTAACTATCTTACAAATAATTAGCTCAAGCATTTTGCTAGAAGCTTCTGCTTGGCTATTGGATTGCAGATAATAAGGTGTAGAAAATCTATGTTGTATATGAAATTTTTCTAGGAACTACTTTACATCCTTGTTTTTAAATGGTGTACCATTGTCAGAAACAAGTGTAGCGGGCAGTCCAAACTAGGAAATGATGTTCAATAGGAAGCTACAAATAGTTTCAGCACTCGTGGATCGGAGCAGTATGACTTCAACCCACTTTGTGAAATAATCTGTAGGAGTGATGATAAAGGTATTTACTTTGGAAGAAGGAGGCAATATTTTCTCGATAATGTCCAACCCCCATTTTGCGAACGGCCAAGGAGAAGTTTGATTCTATAGGTCCTGAGCGGGAGAATGAATAAGGCAACTATGCTGTTGACATTGAAGGAACTTCTTGACGAAATCGAAGGAATCTTGTTCCATCGTTTTTCAGTAATACCCCATGTGTGTGAAATTCCTCACCAGGGATCTACCGTGGAAATGTCCACCCCCAGAGCTCACATGGGATTCTTTAAGGGCAAGGGGTATCTCCACCCTAGTGAGGCATCTTAAGAGCAAGCCATTATATGCTTTTTGATAAAGAACATTGGATAAGATGACATAGAGGGTTGAAAGATATTTTATACGAGTGCAGTTTTTTTTTTCCACAATATCAGGAAAGTTTCCATTCCTTAAGTAATTGTAGATGCTAGAGAACCACTCTCCTGAATATGCATGAAGGAAAACCAAAGATTCGAGCATGAGTTGATTGGGAACTTTTGAAGTTCGCACGACCTGTACCACGAAGTGGTATTCCTTTGTATCTTCCTCTAAAGGTATCAAGGAAGCCGCACTTGCCATAACATCTACATGTCTGTTTTCTCGCCTAGGAATGTTGGTTATTGTGAAAGAGGGAAATTGATTAAGCAAGGACAAAGCGATGTCTCTATATCGGGACAACTTACTTTGTTTAGCTTGATAAGTTCTCATGATCTGATTCACAATAAGCTCAGAGTCACCTAGTATACGAAGATGTTTACTTTTTAACACGATCACGACATGCAAACTGGCAATAAGGGATTCGTACTCGCAGATATTATTGGTACAAGGAAAGGCTACTCGAAAGGATAGGGGGACTAGTTTTCCTTTAGGGGATATCAGGACTACGCCTACTTGAGAACCGGTCTAACACCTTGATCCATCGAAGTACATTTTCCATTCGAGGTCATAATTGATTGTGAAGATATTCTCATTAGGGAATAAGTCCAAACTAGGGAAGGAGTGAGGTGAGGGAGCATCTGCCAATTGGTCAGCCATTGCTTGTCCTTTTACTAATTTTTGAGTGAATTTTTTTGATATCAAACTCAGACAACATAACCGACTTCGCTAATCTCCCTGCAAGGTCAGTGCTAGAGAATAGATGTCTCAAAGATCTATTTTTACTATGACATGAGTCTTAGCATGGAGGAGATAGTGTCTCAGCTTCTACGTAGAAAATAAAAGAGTAAGGCATTGCTTCTCCATGGATGAATAACGGGTTTCACAGTCGACCAGGATGCGGCTAATGTAGTAAACCGCTCTCTTTCTTCCTACATCATCATACTAGGCCAACAAGGCCGCCAAAGTGTATGGTGAGGTAGTGAGGTAAAGTAGGAAGGGTCTATCTTGCATAGTTGGCATCAATACAGGAGGATTGGTCAAATAAGCTTTTATGGATTCAAAAGCTTTCCAACATTCTTCATCCCATATAAAGCGAACATCTTTCTTTATGAGATGAGTGGAAGGAAGGGTTTGGTCAACCAACTGAGATATGAATCTATGAATTTCCTGAATCTTCCCTTGTAAGCTTTGCAACTCGATGATGTTCCTTGGAGGAGACATGTTAACAATAGCATCAATCTTATTTGTGTCAACTTCAATCCCACGATAAGAGACTATAAACTCGAGAAGCTTTTTGGCATCAACGCTAAAGACACACTTTTGGGGATTGAGTCTCATCTTGCAAACTTGAATACTTTCGAAGATAAGACAAAGATTCATCACATGATCTTGATGATTTATAGACTTTGCCAAGATGTCAGCGACATAATCTTCCATGATTTTATGAATGAAGTCATGAAATATCAAGGTCATCGCTCATTGATAAGTCGCTCCTACGTTCTTTAATCCAAAGGGCATGACCACATAGCAAAAAGTCCCCCAAGGGGTAGTGAAGGTCATCTTGTACTAATCATCTGAATTAATATGGATTTGATTGTATCCTGAGAAACTATCCATAAAAGATAACAATGCATGGCTTGTGGTCAAGTCCACAATCATATCTATATTAGGTAACGAAAAGTCATCTTTAAGAGAAGCCTTGTTAAGGCCCCAAAATTCAATGCATATACGAATATGGCCGCCAGGTGTACTAACAACTACTATATTCAAGATCCAGGGAGAATAGTCAATGGGACGGATAAAGCTTGCTTTCAATAGCTTCCCTATCTTGGTCTTGACCATTAAGGCTACCCTAGGATTGATCTTTTAGATTTTTTGTTTAACGGGCTTGGCGTCGAGACATAGAATGATATTATGTACCACTATAGATACATCTATACCGAGCATATCCTCATATGTCCTAGAAAAAATATAAGGGTAAGCACGCAAGAGAGCGGAGTGTTCATCTGCTTCCTCAGAAGAGAGGAACTTCCCAATCTTGATTACTTTTTCTGAAGATTTTGCATCAACGGGGACTTCAACAGTATCCCCTTTAAGGAAGGAACTGTGATCCTTGGGATGAGATATCGGAACATCATCACTGATGTTAGATAGAGGGTCCTCCTCGTCAATGCTTAGAATGGATTTCCCAAAGTATGCTTGTTTATGTAAGCGATACGAGAATCGTTTCTTGTAATGATAAGGAGGAAATGGGGAATAATCACCAAGAAATTCCCCCGACGCTTCATCTGAAGAGAAGAAATCTATAGGAAATTTCTCATCTCATCTCCTTTCTTCTATCAACTCGGGATGGACCAAGTTTAACGGTTTAGCCAAACTCATATTAACACTCCACCAGGGTTTTTGTCTAGACTGTTCAACAGGACATCCCAAAACAAGGTGGCACTTTCATTGCTTAAAATAGATAGGGACTTGTATTCCTTGCTTGATACGTCCTAGGCCTTTCTTCCCATACCCATACCGAGAGGCCAGTTTATAACCAAACCCATAGCGAGCTTGTAGAGTTTCAGGAGGGGGCGGCTCCACGTAGAGTGTTTCATTCCACCAATGAAAATTGAAAGTTTCCATGAGGGCGGTCCCACTTCCCTTATTTGGCTTGCAAGCATTAAACTCCTTTACGGGGGTAGAGTCACTCTCCAGGGGAGGAGTGGTTTCCTAGGCAGGATCACACTTCTCCTCCTTATCGGGAGGATCACTCATTATCATGTTAGTGGAATCTAGAAAATCCATAATAGAGGGGTTCGACTTATACTCTGCTATGAAGGACTCAGAGAAATTCAAGGAACCCCAGTCATCACCTAAGAGAACACTCGCTCTAGGGGATGAAGGAGGAGACAGAGGTAAAGAAGTAGTAGTTTGGTATGGCTGCAATGTAGGAACAACAACTTGTTCTAAGTTTTGTAAATTTATGCTCGTAGGGTATGTGTGCCCTACAACATTATAAGAAGTAGAGTAAGCAGCTTTCGCAAATCTCGAATATAAGTTTGATGGATTGCTACGATCTGAAATCTTATAGATGGAATAGTTCTTTCTAGGGAACGACTCAGCCGGGGTCACATAAATGAAGGGTTTCTTAGGGCTTGGGGGAGCCACATTAACTACTACTACATTTCCTGACTCCTCAGTTGGCGAGGAAGGAGTTTGTTTTGAAGATTTATAGATAGGGGAAAGTGCTTCTAGGAAATAATCTAGAGCATCTTCTAGCATATCAAGATATTGTTAAGAAAAAGAATTATCCAACATTATGAAAGCGGATTCAATAGTTCACGTCGGGTTCACCAAAATGTGATATAAGGGGGATTCACTGCACACGGGTCTCTTTCTTCTCAAGAGATCACCAGGGAATGAACTGCCCTTATATACCTCAAATTGAATAGGTCAATGGAGTCGTGAAGAGGAATGGGAGAATAAGTCCGGGATCCGAAAGAATAAGACTTCTGGATTCCACTATTCTGGCTAAAGAGCTCTCAGCTTAAATATGTCAGTGCAGTTCTAGGATGCCAGTGCGGCACGCTATCTTTTGTAAGATGCGCTGGAATCCCAAGTTGTGGAGAACTCGGGAGCTTATGAAGACAGAATAGAGTCTTATTTCTTGACTCAGATTAGGGGACTTGAGGAATCAGATAATCAACAGAAATTTAAGAACTAAAGGAAAAAACAAGAGAACTCGAAACAAGATCACCTTCGTGTGTTTGAATCTTTAGTCCAAGCTTTCTTTTGTAACCTGAACACAAACGATCAAGGGGAAAAGGTTGGGGCTGTACAGGGGCCTGCCTCAGTTAGACCCCTGTATTGGTGTTCCCACCTCCATGGACAGCCAGGTTTGGTAGAGAGTGTAAAAGTAATAAAAAATTAAGTGGTGAAAACAAAACCCGCTTCAGAGTAGAGCCCACACCAAAAAGTAGTAAATGAACTAGTAGGAAAGAGTGATAAGGGGAGAGAGCGTTACCCACTAGTCGACACCATCTTCCAAAGCACATGGGCGCATTGCAATGTGCTTGCTTGAGAGCTGGTAGCTACTGGACGGACCTCAGTATAGCATGGCTTTGCCAGTAACAATGTTGCTATTCAAGGATAGAGCTTCCCCAAGACTAGAGCAAGTGGTGAGAATGCTTGAATTGATGGCTTCCAAATCCAAAATGAGGGCCAAAAGGATTTTTTAATGCATGCAAGGGTAGCGCAAAGCCATTTCACTCAAGTCCTAACCACCAGGACACGTGTTGCAAGGGTCAAGTTTCTAGATTCGTCGTTTCAAACTTAGAAAATAGTCAGGATGCTAGCGCATTGCATGGACGTCCGTGCACTACGTAGGCGTTCAAAGCCTAGATTTTTGGGAAACACCTTTTCAGGCTTCTACCATTCTGCCATGCATCTGCATGGAGTTAGAATCATGAAATTTTGACTCATGGGATTTTTTGATTAACGCTCTTAAGGTGTCATAAATTCTAGGCAAGATGCGAAAATGTGGAATTGCCCCTAGGTGCAATTTTGCGACATTACAACAAGGCACCACTTGGTTGACTAAAAGTTACCACTCCAAAGAAATTGTCATGAGAGAGCATCAAATTCCCTCAAGAAATACAAAGGAGCCGCCTGAACGAAACCCCTGTGAATAGAAGAGCCTAGATAACAGATTTCAGAAGAGTCACTCTCGCAATAGTAAAAAGCCAACGATGAGTCCAATGATTGAATTTACTACGCAACTTATCAAGCAATTTTTTCCAAGAAGACCTAGGCTACCTACCAATAGCAAGAGGTATTCCCAGATAAACAAAGGGAAGAGACCCAATTCGAAACCTCAAAATATTAGCAATCTACCATTGAATAACTTAAGGAGTATTAAATAAGAAGATAGAAGACTTTTGCTCATTGATTTTCTGGCCCGAAGGAACAAGGTAAATATCCAAAGCCCGCCTAAAAGAAATAGCCTCTTGAAGGCGAGCCCTCCCCATAAGAGAAGTGTCATCCACAAACTGAAGATGAGAGAGTTGCGGAAGCCCATTATCCCAACACCAACCTTTAATCCTGCCTTGGAAAACCCATGACTTAAGGCATAATTAAGTTCATTTTAATACTAATTCCCAAATTAAGTATGAAAAAGAACTAGTTTTTCCTACACTACATTTCTTTTGAAACTATTTGATTGTATATTCTATGCATTTCTCTTCACATTAATTAGTGTAGGAATTTTTTTCATTATGAACTTGCTTTTATTTATGGACAAAACAAATGTCAATCCTTTCATTAGAATCATGGCTAGATATCATTTGAGGGATTGATACAATAGATTGAAAACCAATAACTTATTTTTAAATTTAGAAAAAGTGGTTGTTTCTTATATGTAGGTGTGAGAGAGGGGGACCACCCACTGCAAAACCCTAGGTCACGAAAGGTCAAGAGAAGAAAGGCTGCCCTAACCCACCTCAATTTAAAGGGAAGTTAGGATGATGAGGATGAGAATGATGAGGATTATGAACTGTACAACCACTTTGCAATCTGAATGTAGGAAGGGGACCAGGTGAGTTGACCCTTTAGAATTAGACCCATGTCTCAGGTAGCTCTCTATCTAAGGATGAAAGCACAGTTCCAGGATGACGGCATGGCATGTTGGCATCTCATAGGTGCGTCGGTGTTCGTATGGCCAGAGAACCGGAAAGACAAGATTCTGACTCAGAAAGGGATACTACTAGCCTAGCCTAGGAATGTTTAAAATGGTAGAATGAGATTGAGATAAATGAAATACAAGTACGAATGCAATAAATGAAACGTATTACCACCAAGGTGAGGAAGACGATCTTATAGAATACTCTCCTCGCCAATTTGCTCTGAGATCTCTTTACCTACACACATGAAAGGGAGAAGTTGTTGGGGCTATATATGGGCCTTCCTTAGTCAGACCCCCATCTTGGTGTTTCCACCTCCATGGATAGCCAAGTTTGGAATAGTATAGAGAAATGATAAAGGAAAGAACTACAAGCCACGTACGCAAGACACACTACAAAACAGTAAAGGCTTACTCAATCAAAAGCAAAAGGAGAGAAGAGAGGAGCTTTACTGCCTCTGTCCAAAGCGCTCAAGGCTTATGAGGGAGCGAACGAGAGGGACTCAAGCCTCTGTTGCCATGGTGTATGTCCTGTACTCGTCCTATTGGAGTGACAGAGTGTTGATTTACTGCAATGGAGTGAAGGATGTTGCTACAAATCTTGGAATGAATGCAAAATGGTGGAGAAATGCTCAAGTGATCTTGCAAACTTCTCTCAAACCTCTACTTCTTTCTGCCTTGAAAAAATTCAAGGATGGAAGAGTGAAGAGTATGAAGGGATGGATGAAAAATGGCCATATTCGGGTCGGCCAGTTGAAGAGGGGTGTTACTCTTCGAATTCCAATAAAAAATGTAATGCCTTTGCAGTCTCAGTCGTAGGAATCTGCAAGGGACGTAAGCACGCCACGCGGACGTCTGCATGCCGCGCGGGCATCCCCAACAGAAACGGCCCCACTGACATGCAAAATAGGTACCAAGTGGATGCAAGCAGCGGGCTTAAGTGGACTTCAGCCTCTGGCTTTGATTTTCTAAAGTGTTAAGGGTCAAAATGGAATTTGTGTTAGGGGTGCAAATTCATGTTGATACATTTTCCCCCTAGTTTAGCGAGAATGAGTATTGATGAGTGCTTCGGTAAAGTAGAGTAGTAAGAAAGCAGCTGAGTAAGAAGTGTATACCTGAACCGATGAGGAAGCAGAGCATGGTCTGGCGAACTCGAAAGTGCAGGAAAGGACTTCGTAGTTCCACAAAACTAAAAATATAAGTATGAAAATACCTTATAGGCACACGGTCCTGCAAGGGCGGTATCCTTCAAGAACTCTCACATAAAGGAGACTAGGAAAGTGCCTTATAGATCGAAAGACCTAAAAGGAAGGTATCCCCCAAGAAATATCACATGAGGGAGACCAAGCAAAGCACCTTACAGACCTGCAAAATTGCAGATCTGCAAGGATGGTGTCCCCCAAGAACTCTCACATGGAGGAAACCGAGCAAAGAGACTCCGTAGAGCCAGAGATGGTGACATGTTTACCTACAGATAGAACACCTCTAGAAGCAGTTGCACAAGCCAATGAACAGACAATCATGCAAACCATTGCTAATTTGCAAGACTTTCAAAGGGGTCTCTCAGGAACCCTTCAAAAGGAAGGAGGGTCCACTCAAGGGACGCACTGTTTGAAAGGTAAAGTCTAGTTGGGTTGCCCCCAAGCTAGATGCGAAGATTTACAAATGGTCTAGTTGGGCTGCCCTTGGGCTAGATGTCAAGATGCGAAACAGGTCTAGTTGGGTTGCCCCCAAGCTAGATGCCATAGGAAATGTTTGAAACTTTGTGAAGGGGTCCCTTGGGAACCCAACGTGAAGAGGAGAGGTCCACTCGAGGGACACACTGTTCAAAAGCTTAACGTCTTCCTTCTCGAATCGATTCGTCACCAAGGAATCCTTTTGAAAGATGTTCACTTCATCAAGGAATTCGAAAGGAAGGAGATGTGCTCATACAAGGGGAAGACTAAGACCGTTCCCGCTTCAAAGGAGGATTCCATGTCCTTTCTTTACAAACCCTTGATGGAGGAAACATGTTTCGTTGGGGTTCTAAGCTGAGAATGCAATTCTATCAAGGAAGTGTGTGAAGGGTCTTCGAGAAAAGATTCGTTTGGCACTAAATGCGTTCTCTAAAGACCATGTGATGTAGAAGATGCGTTGTCACACACAAAAGGGAAAACTCAAGCAAAGACGAGAGAAAGACAAAGAGGGAAAGATAAAGAAAACAAATCACACATAGAGGGCACAGGGGGATATGGTTATGCAGGGTCAGATCTACCTTTATTTATATATATTAGGTAACTGCGATAAGAGGTGAACGATCATCAATCCCCAACCAGATCAGGAAGAATGTACGAAGGACAAAGTAAAAATAAAAAAATCAAGTCAACATGGAAGGAGGCCTAAATGCTCTCGATGCTTTGCATCATCCCCAATTTATCGAAAGTCAATCACAAACATGGAAGAATGATGACACATATAGAGGGAGGTCTACAACATACATGCCATGCATGTATCCACACACCAACAGGGGTGACGAGGGTCATCCAAGCACATACAAAATGATCACGAGGAACACATGTCACAACATGCACACATCTAATCTAAAGATCAAGAAGAGGGTCTCCCCCTAACACTAGTCGACCAAGAGGTCATCAACTTCCCACTCTAGATCATCGAAGGAAGGAAGACAAGCCTGCAACAATGTAATGTTAACGAGAGGAGCTTCCGATCCTCCCGCAACAAGGGCCAAGGCAGAGGGACCTGTAAGGTCTCCATCGCTCAACTCTTGTGGGTCCAAGGTCAACGACCTAGCGAAGATTGCTGATAGGGTCAAAACTTCATCTATCGAGTTAAACATGTACTTAATAGGAGTTTCGTGTTTCACCTTAGTAGATGGTGGAGTTCACACTTGAGGTTCACTACTAGGCTCACCGAGTGACTCGGGAGCGATGACAAACTCAGGGGAAGCTGGAGTTGGTTCCGTGACTAGGATAGAACAAGTCAATTTGGGGCCACCTTTCAGAGAAGGCGGGCTCTTCTTATGTCCTCCATTACTAGAGGGAACATGTTCTACCTTCTTTATCAGAGGAGGTGAACACCCCACAAATGAAGTGAGAATCGAGGGAGAAGAGGAAACAACCGTAGTGGACACAACTAAGGTGTCCAGCATGTCCACAAGCTTTGGGAAAGGTAGGACATCTGGAATGAAAGTCAACAAGGGTGGCTCAGTAGAAGGAGTGATAAACACTTGCACCCTTCCAAGTGTAGGTGTGCTCACAGCGAGAGTCGAAAGAGGTATGGAACTAGGTCGAATAGGGACATAAGGAGGGAGAGAGGAAGACACTGTAGGAGGTGTGTTCTTCTCCTCCTCTTTCTTTTATAAGGAGGCTTGCTCGGCTAGGAAATCCTTTCATTGATGCTTATGCTCGTGCACAAGGCGGTTTCTACGACTCTTCACATTGGAAGCCGAAAATTGTGAAGAAACAGAAGGATCCTACTCAACCATTGGAGTGTCCTCCGTGGAGGTCTCTAGTGGAAGGGCGGTCTCCTGAATGGGAGAAAGAGGAGAGGGTTTGGAAATGGTGGGAGGAGTTACCTCTAGTGCCTCAGTGATGGGCCTCTTCTCATTTACTATTTTAGTAACAGGAATAGTATGGGGCCGCAAAGGTCGAGACAAGGAGGGCTCTCCATGAGAGACTCTCTGTCTCCCATACGGAACAGGCCTGGGCTCCATGGGCAAGATACTGGGCTCCATGGGCAAGATAGGAAGCTCAAATGCAGGACACTTGGCCTTTCGCCTAGTGGGCACCATAGGATTCTCCCGCAGACGCGAGACAAAAATAAATGGTACCACGACAGGGTGAGAGGAAGCATCAGGCTGAACTGTGGAAGAGGAAGAAGGAGGATCTCGAGACCGCTTCTCTTCTTCTCTTCTATGTGCCTTGGCGACATCACTATCAGCCTTTAAGCAAGCTCTATGAGAGATAGCATAAGGCGAAGGAGGATATCTCACTTTCATCCTAGCACACCCCCTTTTATAGTTTTGATAAGTGTGGTGTAAGAGATCCTTCTTAGGAGGGAGAGGACCAAGGGAGGTAGGCCAAAAGTAATCCAAGGTGTAGCTGCCACGTGAAATCGACGGTCTATACCTGGTGTCATGGACAATGTTCACTAAACCCCCATGAACATACTTCAGACACTTGTGTATGAACGAGGGAGCTACGTTCATAGCTATGAGCTAGGGGATACCCAGCTTCACTCTAAAGAGTTCAGACCCCGGGATGATGTCGAACTTAAGGCTTATGGACTTAGGTCCAACAAGGACCGATAGGACAATACTCCCTATAGGGGGTACGAAAATTCCATCGTGGGTGCGAACGGTACGTTAAGGTGCATCATATCCATCCTTGTGCAAGAATTTAATCAACGTGATCTCCTTAGTTATAATATTCACTTGTGACATCGGATCAATGAGAACGCTTGCTAAGGTGTTCCCATTTATCCTCGCAGGAATGTAAAGAGGAGATGGTTCCCTATTGAAGCCCATCGGCAAGTCCCGTGAGGTAAAGGTTATGTTAGTACTACTACTCTCAGTCTACACAGAGGGAATAGGTTGATTAAGGAAAGAGGCCCTCGTGCACACTAGATGGCACTTTTATAGGGCCTCCTAAGGTTTATGAAAAGTAGTGACCCAATTAAGGTTTCGTTATGCGATGCTTTTAGAACCTTGCAACTACGCCTAATAGGAGTCATAGGCTGGGTTGCGAGTAGAGAGCCTCACAGCACTCACACCTACAACACTCCTAGGATACGAGGAAAGGAGCTTTCAGTATTGTAGAATGGAACCAAAATGGTTCATGTCGGGTTCACCAAAAATGTGAGAGACGGGACCACCCACTACAAGACCCTAGGTCACGAAAGGTCAAGAGCGAAAAGGCTGCCCTAACCCACCTCAGTTTAAAGGGTAGTTAGGATGATGGGGATGAGAATGATGACGATTATGAACCCTTCAACCACTATGTAATCCAAATGTAGGAAGGGGACCAGGGTAGTCGACCCTTTAGAATTAGACCCATGTCCTAGGTAACTCTTTGTCTGAGGACAAAAGCATAGTTCTAGGATGACAACGCAATGCGCTGGCATCCGTACGGCTAGAGAATCAGAAAGACAAGATTTTAACTTAGAAAGGGAGACTACTAGCCTAGCCTAGGAATGTTTAAAACAGTAGAATGAGATTGAGATAAATGAAATACAAGTACGAATACGATAAAGGAAATGTATTACCACCAAGGTGACGAAGACGATCTTGTAGAATAATCTCCTCGCCAACTTGCTCCAAGCTCTCTTTACCTGCACACATGAAAGGGCGAAGTTGTTGGGGTTGTATACGGGCCTGCCTCAGTCATACCCCCATCTTGGTGTTTCCACCTCCATCGACAACCAAGTTTGGAATAGTATAGAGAAATGATAAAGGAAAGAACTACAAGCCATGTACGCAAGAAACACTACAAAATAGTAAAGACCTACTCAATCAAAATCAAAAGGAGAGAAGAGAGGAGCTTTACCGCCTTTTTCCAAAGTGGTCAAGGCTTATGGGGGAGCGAATGAGAGGGACTCAAGC
The DNA here is from genome assembly GCA_007115665.2 of Sequoiadendron giganteum. Lineage (NCBI taxonomy): Eukaryota > Viridiplantae > Streptophyta > Pinopsida > Cupressales > Cupressaceae > Sequoiadendron > Sequoiadendron giganteum. The sequence continues at coordinate 184,201,180 of CM021102.1, read as the reverse complement.
TTTTGTTGCCACGGTGTATGTCCTATACTTGCCCTATTGGATTGACAAAGTGTTGAGTTGCTGTAATGGAGTGAAGGATGTTGCTACAAAGCTTGGAATGAATGCAAAATGGTGGAGAAATGCTCATGTGATCTCGCAAACTTCTCTCAAACCTCTACTTCTTTCTGCCTTGAAAAAAGCCAAGGATGGAAGAGTGAAGAATATGAAGGGATGGATGAAAAATGGCCATATTCGGGTCGGTCAGTCGAAGAGGGGTGTTACTCTTCGACTTCCAATCGAAAATGTAATGCCTCTGCAGTTTCAACCGTAGGAATCTGCCAGGGATGTAAGTGCGCTGCATGGACGTTTGCGCATTGCACGGGCGTCCTCGAAAAAAATGCCCCCACCGACATGCAAAACAAGCGCCAAGTGGATGCAAGCAGCAGGCTTAAGTGGACTTAAGCCTCCACCTTTGATTTTCTAAAGTGTTAAGGGTCAAAATGAGATTTGCATTACGGGTGCAAATTCATGTTGATACAGTAGGATAAAAGCTATAAAAATTGATCAACTAGGAGGATAAGATGATAAGGTTAGGTATGATTGGTATTGGGGAGGATATGTTTTGTTTGGGTGAGGGAGAGGTATATTTTAGAGTACAAAATTTAATAGGGATCTATGTGGTGATAAATAAGAGGATATAAAAGAGAAGATAGGAGGATATGTGTGAGAGATAGAATGGAAGTGAGAAAATAATGGAGGCTATGATAGAGAAGAGGGTGTAGGAAATGTGGCATACAATTAATACTTTTCACCTTATCCTTAACTAATAATTTTTTTTTAAAGCAACCATTAGGACATATAGATCACAATCCCATTATTTCCACCATGCATCTAAGATTAAATTTACATAGTTTGACAATAATATTTAAATGAGGAATGAGTTGAAGAGCTAGAAGATGTATGATAATTGAGCATTGATGATAAGGGGCCACTAAAAGAGGGGAATCAATGTAAGAGAATAGGAAAATGAGAATTGCATGTGAAAACTAAAATGATAATATATAATGCATAAATTGATAAGGTTATGATCACAAATACATTCATCTACCTCAATAGCTCATAAAATCAAACACTAGGAGGAAATGATCATGAACCGAGAAATTTCTCAATCTTCCTATAAACATTACAAAAGATTCCAAACATTTCAAGACTGATAAAAGAAAAAGATGAGTCTATTTTTTTATATGGACAACCAAAATTTTGTAGGGCTCTTTGAGTTTGCATAGGGCTCTTGATGGTTTCCTCATTACCTTGAATCTACCCCATTAAGCTCACAAGCAATTTTATCAAATCTGTTATGCATTAATATTCAATTTTGGGGTATAGATTTAGTTTGGTATTCAATTTTAGTCTATGCATTCAACTTGGTATTCAATATGCAAATTCAATTTCGTATACACATATGGGAATACAAATTCAATTTGGTCTTCATCTTTGAGATCTACATCATGGCCCTTGTCCCCATCTACATACCCTCTATGATACTTGATTTTCACCTACATGCCTTCATTGTCACATCCTTTGCACTAGGTCATATTTCGCATGCATATTGTGTGCTTTCACGACTACATCTCACTGGATATGCAGCTATGGTCCTATGATTACATATTCACACCTAACACACTGGCTATCATAACTTGTTATTTGTCCTCACATTTTGAGGCATCTTATTTGTACTTGTTACATGTTTTTCATAATCACATAGATATGATAAATTATTTGATGACTATCACATGATGATATCTATGATAATATTACATGTCTATGGCTAACTTACATGATTATATCTTTTCACATACTACTTGTTTTGCTCTCTTAAAATACATTGCATCACTATGTAGGCAATCCATTTGAGGGGGGCGTATTTTATCACTAACGTTTTCATGTTTATGGCTACAATGGATCTCCAAGAGTCCTATACCACATGCACATGGGTTTCATGGCTTATCAAGAGTCATACACCAATCTTGTATTGTCTTAATGTTTGTCGGAAGTTCTAAACCATCTTTCACATTTTGGAGCATGGTTGTAACAATAGCCCATTCAAACCTTAGACCTCCTTCAAATTGCTAGTTACACCAAACTATTTATAGATCTTATATAATAATTTTATACTCTAAACATAGATTTTTTTGATTTGAAGGTACAAAACACCTAAAATCTCACTCTATCTGCACTCACAGCTAAGCTCCTCTTTGCTTCTATTAGTTTCAGATTCTATCAAGACTGGACTATTTTCTCTAAATAATTGCTGAATTGATTACTTGATTAATTAATTAGCTAAAATATTTTGGAGTTTGTGTTTTTGTCAATAAGAAATGAGTTGACTGGCGCATTTAATTAGAATATACCCAACCCAATCACTAGCCACCACCACATAGTTGGGTACTTAGATACACGGGAAGCAATAACCCACTACTCCAGTCTCACGTAAAAGAAGCCCAACAACTTACATGGCCTCGATAAATATTATTTAAACTTTCAATGTACAATGAATGTATTACCTACCACCCTGCAAATTCCCCTGAATAAGTGTATGCCTCTCCTGTCCACAGCTTCACCAAAACCACAGCCACAAACACAAAAGTTGCGTGTAAGTTATACTTTGTTCAAGCTAATGAATTTCATTGCACAATCTCAGAAAACTCAACATGGAAATACAAAATTTAATACATGGCAACCCATGTAAGGTAACATTCAATATATTACAGAAGAGTAGGTAAAAAGTCCACAACTACCCACTATATATTTCAGGCCATAAATAACAGGGATTGCCAAAAAGATCTGGTCTCTGCAAATCTTTGCTGTTTAAAAAGGAAATAGAAGTTCAAAATCCATAATATCTGTGGATTTGACCAGTTGTTAGGAAAAATGAGGAATACCAACTCCGAGCTATTCTTGTATGCAATAGTTGTGTGTTGGTTTATCACTTGTGCAACAGGCTGGTATGGTGGCTGGTCCCTTGGAAAAATGGGCAAGGCTTATGGTGTGGGGATGGGCTTGATTGTTGTGGTCAGTGTTCCAGATTGGGCGTTTTTCACGAGATCTCCTGTTCAATGGTTTACCCATCTTCCCATTGCTGATAACAATGGTGGTAAAAAGAGTTGTAATGTTGATGTAGTTCTGGAAGAGGAAAAGAAATACCCACATCAGACAGAGGGTATTTTAGCTGATGGAGCTCCCAATCTTCCTATTAAAGCTTGAGTTGCTCATTTTGGCATTAGGTTTTGAAGTTTTTGTTTGTTGTATATTGTAGTGATGATGGATATGTTTCTTAGTGTTCTGGTTTTCAAAAGTTTATTTCAGGAAATAGTGAGTTCCTCTGGTAAAATTTTGATAACTGAGAGCATGAAATCCTTTTTTCATTTTTACAAACTAGACTGACTACTTCTTCTCTCTTCTGATATATTTCTTTGTTTGAGCTTTAAGGGGTGAGCTATGAATACCTCATCTGCCGATCCTCGAGAATTAATGGAAGAAGCAAGTTTGCAAGTTTTTATTCAGTGGTTGCTGATTTAATTTTTGAAGCTGTGTTTTCTCTAATCATGTCATCTTCCTCTGTATTGCCACCTAAATGATACTAACAGTTCATTTTCTAAGAAAAAGTTCCATGTTGTCCGGGATTCCGGACCAAGAATTTTGCACTCATGTAGTTTGAACTTTAATGATTTCTCAACAGCATATGGTCTCCTAAAATGCGCATAAGCATATATACCATATAAACATTTTGTGGAGGAAATTAACATTTCCCACCTCTAATCTAGGCTAGAATCTGACAAATGCTTACAGTCAGTATATATTAAATGTTAATTTAATTTTGATTATTTCAGAGTTGTAGGAATGATAATCGGTTAATTTAGATTTGATTATTTCAGAGTTGTAGGTTTTGATAATCAGTAATTAAATGTGAAAGGATGAAGATATATAGCTTTAGGATTATGAAGAAGAAACATTATTTAAATTGTACTAATTTTCAATTGTATGGAGATTGGAAAGAAATATTCTTTGTTAGTATTTTATTTTAAAATTAGAACAGTTCATCAACTTTGTTATGGTTAGTCTCATAGACTTGGGTTGCTTTTGTGAGAGCGGATCTATCTTGTGGTCTATTGATTTAATTTGATACTTTGCACCTTCTATTTCTTAGTTTGATTTTGTAGTTTACTTTTTGTTGATTGTTAAGTATTGAGGATGTTTCGAAACACCTTTGGGAGTTTGTTGGATCACTAGTGTCAAGTTCTCCCAAGTCAATCACCTACAAAGATTAGATTTACAATTGTAGAAATGATCAAGGGTATCAATCCTCACTTTTTCAATTGTATTAGAATGATGATGCAAATTTGATTTTTAATTGGCCCAAAAAGATTTCTATAATATGTCCTTAAATCGAATAATTTTTTCCTTGATGTTTGATGATGAATGAATACACATTAAATGTCCTTAAACACCATGACATGACAATACATTATGTGAAATATGTACCAAGTTGGCTCATGGTGGGAAATAAATGGGCATGATTATTCCATGATAACAAATCAACAATTTTTATGTGCAAAATGAATGTCTTGACATGATGGATAGCAATATATGTAAAAAGTATGAGAAAGTGTGTAGAAATAGATAAAATATGGTTGGATATGTGAGTGTGTGTAAATAGGGGAATGAGTCTAACTTCACACAAGATTGTAACATTTGTTGATATGTAGTTGCATTAAGCCATTCTCTCAAAATAGAATTGGTGTGGGTATGTAAATTTCACTATTACATTTTTTTCCCCACGTTGAGGTTCATTTGAATCTAACATGAACAAGTACATCTGAAGTAAATGAGCACTCACAAAGCATACATGTAAAGTAAACATTCAAACATATAAAGACAGCATGTCCATATAAAGTGTAGACCTTGAGATTTTTTCTTGAGCTACCATTATCTCATTCTAAGAAGCTTCTCACAAAGGGACCTCCAAGGAAATTGATAAATTGAGATAAAAACATGATCAACTAACAAGAGATGACTTAATTGTCCTCCTTTGAGCTCTACCAAGCTCAATGGAGTATTCCCTATTAGATATAGCATGCAATAAAAATGAGAGCTCTTTTAAAAGTCTCAAACAACCACAAATATTAATGATTTTACAATTCTTTTGAAATTACTAGCTCAAGGACTAATCGTTTTGGATAGAAATACATACCCAAAATAACTATCACTAATCTATATCATGTTAGCCTCAAGTAAAAAACTAAGGGTATTTTTGAAGATAGAATAATGATTTCATAATTTTACAGATGGCAAGAAATAACACAAATTACTATATAATTAAAAATAATTTGAAAGAATAATTAACATAATTTGTCCACATGATTTTCATTAAAGGAAGTGACTAGAAACATTTTGGATCACTATATATCTTATGCATAGAGTCAAAGGCTAAACATAGAAACAACAACATAATTCATATCATTCATAGCTTTGAGCAACCTAATATTCATGGTCTTATTTTGAAACTCTTAGGTTTATCTAATGCAATTCGATTAGATTAATCTAAATTTTACTTAGTAACGCCATGAAATATCAGTTACTCCATAAGTTAAGTGTGAATATTTCTTTATAAGAGGAGTTTGTAACAAGAAATTTTAAATTATTACTTAAATACCAACTAATATTATTGTAGAACAACAATATGAAAAATGTATATCTAGAAACAAATACTTCCTAAAACAAATAATGGAACATGATGAGACAATTCAAATAAATCCCACAAGGAACATCTTCTTTTGATTTCTCACAGGGAATAGAAACAAACAATATGTAGAAAATATGTCTAGCATGAGCTCAATGGTCTTTTCAATTTCAAATTAGAGTTTTTAACACTTTAGAGTCCTTTCAATCTTATTACAAATTTAGTCCTTTTAGCTTTTATAAAATGATTAAAATATTCATCTCATGGATGATTAAACTTTGTAACTTTTTCTTATAATCTTAATTTTGTTAAGAAATTAGCACTTCCAAAAGTGCCTCCAAGGTCTAGCTTATCTAAAGTTGAAGGACTAGTAACTATTAGCCCTTGATTGCATTTTAATCCTTTGGAAGGAAGGAAATATGAACATTATAGTTGCATACCACTCACAATGTCCCAGTCTAACATACATGAATATCTTGAAGGTGACAATGAGCTTTGGATGGCTACCTATCATGCTCAATCGACTATACATCTCAAAAGATGGTTGAGAAGATTATTAATCTAATCACAAGGTTTAAATCCATTGTCCCATGAGCATAAGATGGATTTCCTTGCAACCTTAGGGTAGGGTTTAGAGGCTTTGTAGTCTTGGGCCATGACTATAACCATTCACCCTGGGGATGAAGCTAGAGATGTTAGATAAAATCAAAACACTCCCAGATCACAACATAAAGAAACATAATATCTTAGAATTTTTAGATGACTTAAAATATACTATGCACAACTTATTACAATTTTTGAAACCTCCCATCTTGTAATAACAATGACCACTTAGAGAATTTCCTATGTAGATAAAGAACTTTGTGTCAAATGAGTAAGTTTCCATTCCTTATATAGCTCAACACATGTTAACTAGTACCACATCATGGGGAGTATATGACGAACCCGCTAGTTGTGAGATGTGGAAACATGATAAGGAGGTAGGCCTATTATTCAATGTGGTAAGTTGGCCTCGTTCATGGAGGGCATGAAGGGGCATAAAACCAAGTTGTCTTTGGATTTCGCTAACTCCTTGAAGGATGACGATGCCACCATTAGTAGATGCTCCTTCACTATGAATGTGAAATTGATCATAGTGGTGATGGGGCTTTCGTTGGACGATGCCCACATCCCTCGGAATCCTAAAGGGCACTACTAGAAAGATATGAAGAAATTTTTGAAAGATGGTGAAAAGGTTGAAAAACTTCAAAATGGATACAATAGGGCTAACCTCCACGGGGTATGAGAAAAATTGATGAGGTGCTAATGAGGTACATTACAATTGAGGGTCATTTTTGTCATTTTCATGCCCATCATTTTCCCATGCTCAACCATTTTTGCTATAATTGCCAAATTAATTTTTCTTTTCAGCTTTTTTCTTTGCTTGAACAATCTATTAAGAATGTCTAGGGTAAGGTAAAAATATTCCCATCCACCAGGGTTTATTCTGCCACCTTTTCCAACACTAGGACACTTTGTTACCCTCCCCAACCACTGTCAAAAGTAACACTTTGGTCATTCATAACCCCATCGACCCCCTTGAGGGCCCCAGTCCTACTATCACCTTGGATGAAACCTCACCCACTACTCGCTACTCCACCATGACCTGGGGAAAAACCCTTTCTAATGATGAAATCCCTCCTGACCCTATCAAAAGTGTGTCCTTCCCCATGGCTACCCCTATTTCCACCTCTAACATTGGTAACTTAGATAACTCAGATGATGAGTCTTGGAACCCTACCCTTGACAATTATTCCATGCACTCCCCTATTCATGTTGAGGTGTCTGATGTCCCCAACACCACTCCTAGATTTAACCCTCCTAGTCCTCAAAATTTTCCTAAACTTTGCATCAATTTTGATGGGACCTCTACTGATCCCAATGCAGGTAATGTTAATTGTGCTTCTTGTGATCCCCTCTGAAAAAAGATAAATGAGATTTCAGTGACTATCAACATCCAAAATGACATCCTCAAATGGCTTCTGGGTCAACTTATTACTACAAAAGAAAAATCTAGGTGTTGGAAAACAAGGTGCTTGACCAACAGGCTCCATGGTCAGGTTAGGTTGAGGAAAGTGGGCATTGGGATATGATTTCCTCCCTTGCTAATTATTTTGATCATTGGGCCCATTGGGATAAGTAGGCGGATGAGCTCAGGGCTCTTGTGGACACGAAGGAGGAGAAATTGAAATTGAAGGATGAGGTTGCTACTATTCACATCAATCAAGATAAAACCATGCAATGTCTCCAAGAAATCATTGATTACAGTAAGGAGACTATGAAGAATATTACTTTGACCATCTAGGATTTTCAACAAGAAATTAGGAACAATCATGGTAAAAGGGTGGCAGAGGGTGATTTTGATGATAGACAGACACATAAAAAAGGAAAGGTGGTCGGCAGTGCGGTTCAAGACACTACCATGGAGACCCAAGCTATCAAGAAGGGACCCCATTCATTCGAGGAGAAGCTCCACTTCCTTGCCAAGGAGTGGCGGACAATTAGTAGTCTTAGGCCTTTGGGAGACTAGTGACTATTTTGGTCCTCTGTTGGTTTTTATTTGTTTAATGTTTTTGCTATTTTTGTTGGTTGGTTAGTGTTGTTTTTGTAGTTTTTTTTCTTTCTGGGCATTTCACTTCTCATGAGCCCCTCGTTTTTCCCCGATGGCTATTTTGTAAAAGGGTACTAGCCCTTCTAGTCTTAATCTAATCAAAACATCAATCAATCATATAGAATGGGTAAAAAAGAGAAAGAATATCCTTAAACCATAAGTTGTTGACCACCTTTTATATTCTTTGAAAATTGGCTAGCTAGACTCCAATATTTCCTTGAGCTTATTGATGTTTGAGACATACATAGCATTCAATTCTATTTTGGCTTCTCTAATAAAGTTATCCCTTCCTTCCTCTAGCTTAAAGATTTTGTATAGTTTCAAATTGCACAAGGTGGGATTAATCTTCCTCTAAAAAAGGCTTTAGAAATTGTGTCACTACTTGGCCAAATTCATTTTTACACACCTCCAAAGAGTCTTAAAAATTTGATAGTCCTTGATCTACTAAAGCATTAAAATCACTTTCTTTTTACATCTAGAGTTCAAGACTCCTAACATATAACCCATAAATGCAGAGACATCACTTAATTATTTTTTAGCCTAAAAAATGGATGAGACCTAAGCAAGACATGAATAATTTTCCTTTGAATACTATTATAGAACTCCCATGTAGTTTCGACCATACTTAACATAATTTTTTCACCCTTTGAAAATTATTTTATGTATTTTTGAGTGTAAAGGACTAATTATTGGTTAAATGGGCTCTTTTATATATTTAAGGGAGAAAAATAAGATTTAATAAATAGATTTTATTTTAAAATTTTAAAAGGGAACATGTGGAGAATAAATAAATATGGATTTCTTTTACTTAGGACTCAAACATTAGGGAAAATGAGTAAATAATTAAATAAATTATCAGAATTTATTCAATTAATGGGAAATGTGTATGGGGTAGGTGATATTAACATGTGGGTTATTTTAAGTGTCTACAAAGAGAACGAGAAATAATCATGGGAAATCATGGAAACATGGTAAATAGATCATAAGCATAAGATGACATAATAAGATAGTAAGAAAACAAGGGGAAAAGAAAAGTTCTCACACATTTAATACCAAAAGGTTGTATGCTTGATTCATGATGAGTTTTCCATTTTAATATATTAAAATAAATTCTTTCAATGTAATTTCACCTAGAATAGTTAAATAACACTAGCCATGCTAATATTTTAGAGTTAGGACTAATAAATATAATACAATATATACTATAATTAATTGAATAAAAAACGTGCACACGATAATTGGTGCTCAATTTGATGAAGAAATTATTATCATATATGTTACAAACCAATTCATCGATGTACCAAGATATTTGGATCTATCAGATAACAACATTGAAATCATGAAATTCATTAGCAATTATTAGGTTCAAGGTCATGTTTGTGGATTTTATCTTAGTGTCCATGGAAGTGAACTTAGTCCTTACAAAAGTGAACTTTGCACATAGATTTCAACTTCACCTATGGAAATGATTTATTAGAAATTTATTGGTTGAGAATGATTAGCTTGGTCTAATATAATCATGTCTTTGAAAAAGGTGTCAAGAGAGAGAATTTGTAAAATTGATAGATATAGATTTGTTCTTGTTTGGTCAAGCCCTTGTGTAGGTTGATTCAATGACAATGAACAAATATTGAGAGTAATAGGTAGTCATGAAATATGCTCCTAGGATCTTGATACAATACTAATGTATATTTTTTTCTTTAGTATTTGATTTCTAGATGTGCTCCTAAATCTCTAAATGATTCGTATGAATGAAGGTTAGTCCTTAAATACGACAATTTAGAGTGTAATTTGAATTAATTTACACTTTGATCAAATCATAATGACTTGTAAAATAAAGGGACATGGACATAATTTAAGAATTTTTTTTACAGTTTAGGGTTTAGTGCACACAAGAAAATGATTTGAGTCAATTCTCTACCCATGATTTTGAGCTAGGGCGGTGAATGGAGGATTTAAAAGGCCATTTTAGACTCCTAATAGCCATGGAGATGGAATAGATAAGGATAAAATTATTTTTCAACTTATATACAAAAATATGCCAACTTGCATACTATCAATACATAAGGGATAACCTTGTCTTGGGTCCAAGAAACAAGGAATAATTGGATGGGTATGTAATTAAACCACCACTATAAGATTCATTATGGGGTCATGCCATGTAGATTTTACATCCATTTTAAGGGTTGATGATCAAACATGTCCATATAACTTAAAGTTATAATTTTTATGATTAATGCATTATCCTAAATTATTATCTTATATAATAAAATATACATTTTCTTTTCATTTTTTCATATGAAACTTAAAGTTATAATTTTTATGATTAATGCATTATCCTAAATTATTATCTTATATAATAAAATATACATTTTCTTTTCATTTTTTCATATGAAACTTAAAGTTATAATTTTTATGATTAATGCATTATCCTAAATTGTTATCCTATATAATAAAATATACATTTTCTTTTCATTTTTTCATATGAAACGATTTCTTAGGTTATCCTTATCTATTCATGAGTTACATGTTTAGATCTTATTATCTCTAACATATAAAAATTCTTTATGAAAATCTAAACACGTAGTTTTGGATTAGAACAATAACTATTGGATTATTATGAAACTAGATATAGTATCCATAAAGCTACCACCCAGCAACCTTCATGATTTTAGAAATAAAATCCACTCATCAAAATTATTATAGAAGATTTTCATTTAGATAAGTATATCATTGTCATCAAATAGTAAAAGGGATCAAATACAAACTCTTCCCTGTTGATGCCTTAGAATTATCATACCCTTGAAATCATGTTGAACTCATTTTAAAAGGTTCAAGTAAATTCATCGCCAACAATTCACCTTCAACAATTCACCGCCAATAATTCACTGCCAACAATTCATCACCGTGACATACCTTTTTTATGCGTTCAACAAAATCTCTTTACCTTTTCTTTTTTGGATGCTTTTGATTGCTTAATTATTGAAAAAAGTATACGTGGTGAATTTACCATGATGATGAATTGTTAGACATGAATTGAATATACGATGAATATGTCATAGTGATGAATTGCTAACCGTGAATTGTTGATAGTGAATTATTGACGATAAATTACTGATGATGAATTTTCCTAAAACCCATTTTAACATGATCCTCATAATAAGTCATCACTATCAAATACAAATTCAAAATTATATTATAACATCATATTGTATCACTTCTCCTTAAACTAAATGTAGAGAGAACTTCTAAACCATTTAAAATCCTTTTCTTTAAATGATGCAACAAGTAACCTCAAGGACACATTTGCTCCATTAAATGATGCAAGGAACACATAGGACCCACATTTTGGATGTGATCAATAGAATTAAAAAGTCACCGTTGTAAAGAGGAAGTGATTTAGTTTTTCAATCCCACCGTTTAATGTTCAATGGACTTCCAAAATCGACTTCACATGAGCCAAATTAGTTTTTGGCTTTTGGATAATAGAGGTGGCTGCTCGATTCCTTGAAGAGTTGGGATTGTATGGGGAATAAGCCCAAAAAAGGCTGAAAAAAAGTAAATTATTTGTCTTTAAAACTCTCATTAGATATAGAGCAGGTTTGAATTTTTTTACATTCAACCAAATCCCACATCAGGAATAGTTACACATTTCAAAGCAAACTCACCAAACGATACAGAATGTGGCTTATTTCAAGATGATCACACACATCAAGATCTCGGAACACTAAAAGCAAACCACGTTCAAGCTATTAAGAAGCCATGTGACAATAAAAGAATAGATCGCCTTTCAATAGATTTTATTATTATTATAATATATCAAAGATAAGGAAGATCTTTCAGACAGAGTTTCTCATCCCACATGCCATTTTCTTAACGTTGAGTGCTTACAAAGTCTAATTTCTTCTAAGTGTGTTACATAGTTCAGCATTTTCTTTTAATGTTAATTTTGAAAGTGTAAAAGAGATGATTAAGAAAGTGTAGAAATGTACTTTCTAATATCGGATAGATTTCATCTTATTTTCTAAACACATATCAATCAAAATTTTATCATTAATGAATATATTTTCAATTAAATTGAAATTAAAAATACTATTTTGAGTGTGATCGGGAACGTTGATCAAAATATTTTACACGGTTAATTGAATCTAGAAGGACGCATACATTTTCAATTCATGAACTGTTGAAAACTAATACCAAATATTCTGAATGTTAGAAAATGAGTCTCATCTAAATTGAAGATGGACCAATCATCAAGAAAGCCATAATTCAGTGATAGAACATCCAACAGCAAATAAAAAATCCTAGATTTAACTCCTGATTAACTATCATAGATTTGATTCTCAATTTCACCAACTGTTTATTATGAATGAAACTGTTTATCATGGATTCATGAATTCATGATTGTTTTTTTTCATAATATTTTAATGGTTCACGTTTCTGGTTTGTTGAGAACACATGATTTTGGTTATGATTGTTCTTTTATTCATCTAATTTATTTAATATCACCGAACCTTATGGTGGAGATGCATGGGATTCCATCTCTAATCAGCCTTTGGAGAATTCTGGAGGTATCAGATAGTGCATTTCATTGTGCATCAAGGTTGATCATCACTGGATAGGGAATTCCATGGCATTGAGATCCTTTAGATGGAAATCAACACAGAGATCATTGACTGCCCACAAAGTGGATTTTGATTGACACCCCTCCAGCAATCAACATCTGGTCTTTACATGGTTGGAAAGGGGCAACCATTATCATGGTCCTTTATATTTCTGTGTTACAGTCACAAGCTCTTACAGGTTTTTTAGGTCAGATCTATGTCAAGATTTGATTCTTATAAACGTTTCCACTTTGACCCACAACTACCATTCCTTCTTGCTAGAACTGTTTTCTACGGGTTAATAATTTAATGTCAACCGTTGTGGTCTGTGGTACTGGTTTTTGGAGTGAGATGACAATGCAGAAGCAAATGGAAACAAAAAAATACAGATAAGGGATGGTGAATGAGTCTCACAGTGAAACGAGTAAAAATGAAGTAAAGAGAGTAAATATAATTTCAAAATTTGCAAACAAGGAAAATGGGTCTGATTGTGAACTGAATGGGCATTGAGGAGGCCATGGTGGTTTCTCTATTAGACTAGATCGGTGGTTCATAGGATTATTTTTGGTTCTTAGGAGCAAGACCTCTTCAATTTGCCACAAGTACATCCAATGGGCTCACCATTATTTGATTTTGGCCCTTTATTTCCCCTTTATCATTTCAGAGTGGCACCCATCGTTGGATTTAACTTAATCAATGACCACCCTTTGACAAAAAAGGGATTTGTGCAGAGAAATTATGGAAGACCCCTTGATCTGTTTATTGTCTGATATCCACATGAATTCATTAAAAAACATGTAAATACAAAGTGGAATGATATGTAAAAATCCCTTGCAAGGGACTTCTTTTCTAAGTCTATTGTTGAAAGAGTAGTTTAAACAATTTGTATAAGGATAGTTATTTTATATTGTTAAATAGTAAAGTATTGAGTGTTCAAGTTTGGAGATATTTTTGAAGGTATTTTTCTTATTTTTAATTTTATTCAGTTGTATTTTTTAAGTTTATTTTGACAATTAGATGTTCAAATGATTTATCAAGATTATTTTTTTATTGATTATTTTGTGATCACAAAATTAAATATATTTTTTTATATGAAAGATTTATCAATTACAAGAGTAATTTATAATGTTTTGAAATTTTAAAAATTGTCATTAAGATATTGGATCAATAGCTAGAATCTTTTCATCATTGGAAGAATTGATTGGTTGTTTATCAACAATTTTTCTTATTTTATTTTTAAAAATTATAAATTTATATGACTTTTAATTAGATTCGATATAATGTTATGAAAACTCATGTTCTTTACAAAACTACATGAACTAAAACAAAAGTTCAAAATTGCATTATAGTATGCTTGGAAATTGCACTCTTGCAATTGATTAATTCATAGTTGATACATAACTAGCATGGATAGTCCATTACAAGACTCATTAACAAGAATCCTACTTAACTAATGTGTATTAATTGATTAATTTAATTTTCTTTTTTGAATAATATGGGAAAATAACCTCCATGTTCAAATTATGGTGTTATCAACTAAAAATAACATGAAAGTAATCATGCAACACCAAATTAGATAGCATATTTAACATAAATCAAAACAAAGTGAATAAATAGAAATTGATCTAGAGTATCTCAAAATGAGAAAAAAAATGCATGAGAGGGGATCTCCTCCTTAAGCCACTATCTCATAGGTTATTACAATAATTATTCCATCTAGAAGCCTTCACAAACTTCCTTGGCATGACAACCAATGTCCAAACACCGTAAAGCCATACAAGTACTCTCAAATTTTTAATCATGTGATAACTCCTATAATACTCATTGGTTGAAACAACATAAGCTTTATTCAAAAAATTTGCTAAGAAAATATTGTAAACTTGTTTACAATGACCTCTATTCAATGTATTAATAAACTTGACACATAATACATTAAAGAGGAGCCCAAGATTCCTCATTAACTAAAACTTATGAATTTGAAATAGTTAGGTTTCTTTAAACCTCATACATGCTCTATGTTTTTATCCCATTTGGGATAATTTCACTAATAGGAAAAATCCTTTAATGATTGTCACTATATAATGATGAACTTAGTAACAACTATTTAAACATATCTAATAGTTTTGACTAGCATTGAATCCATCATTGATTTGGAGTGTTTGGGTCATTCAAAACATCTTCACTTCTATTTTCACCTAATAATTTGATCTTCTACAATATTGTTTATGTGTTTTTCTTTCTAAACAAGTTATTAGTAGTGTCTGGTACATTAAATTTAACCAACTTAAAATTTTGATCCATTATGGATCATCAATATATTATCTAAATCCCACATGCTAATTACCCTATTGGAAGATGTATAAAATAATTTACACACAAGTAAGGTTCTCATGGATCATGTCAATCAAATCATCCACCAATATGATTAGCTCACAAGTGACACCAATCTATGTCAACACACATTAGAGACTAATTTGCAAACTATCCCTAGTAGGTAACTATTTGATGTGTTCCATTAGGTTTTCACCAAATTTGTTCAACTTAAAATCTAGTACTATAATTTTTAGTAGCAATGATTGCTAAATATATAGATTCATAGTATTGTCTTTCACCAAATTTCAAGTAACTATACTATCCATACTCTTGCCTCACATATTTTTGGGTGACCATATAAAATAGTGCATGCTTAAATGATCTTTAAGTTGTGACTACTCCAAACATATAGTCCATAAAACTATAAATTATAACTATATAGGTGTATTTTCAACTAAGTTGTCTCTATATTTCTATTATGGTGACTATAAATTTATACCTCACCAATGAACTTACACCATAAAAAGTATTCAAGAAATATAATCCATATTAACATCTAGCATTATACAATATAATGGCTATTTTTTTTGGACTAAGGTAAACAAGAAAAAGGGTCCCGAACCCTTTAGAAAGGCTATCAAAAGGTTGGATGAAAGAAGCCAAAACATGCCATAAAATGCAAAGAATATATATAATAGAGAAAGATAACTAGCTAAAACTAAGTTTCCTTAAAAAATACTAGCAAGAGAGTAGGGACTATCAACGCCCCACTTAGACAAGCCCAAATTAGGATGGCGTTGACTTGACACCCATAACACGAGAATGGGATTGAGAAGAGGAAGAAAGAAGGCCATTTCTCCTTCTACTAACAACAATCCAAGCAATACTATCATCCAAATTATCATTGCAAGGAGAAGCATGAGAAGAAACCCCCATAGAGGACCAACTAGCACACAAAGAGGGGGTATTCACATATGCAAGAGGGAATTCCTCAATAGGGAGTCCAACAACATGAGAAGAATGGTGAGGAGGTACCAAAGGTGAAGGAAAATTGATTTTCAAGGGGATGGTAGTAGGTTCCACCATATATTCTAAGGGTGTTGGATATACACAAGAAGATAAAGACATATCATCATCTTGGGAGAAGTCATCTGATGAATCAATAGAAGTGTGGATCTAGTTTTAAAAATTGGTCTTCAGTAGCATATTTCCACCATGTAGTAGAGCCCTTGTGATATGAGAGAGGATAATCCATAGCCAGGTGACTGATGGAGAAGCACCAATGGCATTTGAAGGGTAGGCCCTCATAATTAAGAGGTTGAGTCCAAGGCTTGTCCCCAACCATCAAAACCACATCTCCATGAAGGGGCTTGGAGATATCAATATCCACTAGAATTCACACAAATTTGGAGTGCCCCATGAAGGAAGTAGTATCACTAGATTTCACAAAGTGACCAATAGAGTTACCAATGGTCTCATAACAAGAAGGCTCCCAAGACTGTAGAGGGAGGTTCAAAAATTTTACCCACATTAGAAACACATTTAGTGGCTTAGAGGAGGAAAAGGATGAAATGAAAAAACCTTTAGCAAAGGGGAAGAGTTCAATCTTACCCACCACAAGACACGTCCAAGAATCCAACACCGATTTGTGAAGATTTAGAAGAGAAGGCAAAAAACTAGAGAATCTGCACAGTAGGACCCTATGTTGGTATACGTCCTCATTTTCCACCACATCTTAGCCACAAATCACCATTAGGGATGATTTAACACAAGGAAGAGGATGATATTTACTCCTCGAAGGGTGAGTGAAACCAAAACCAACAACCTAAGTGAATCTACATCCATTAACACAAGAAATCAACATAGAAGGTGCAACAACAACAGTAGTAAATCGCAACCAACTATAGCATCAGGAAATTACATGGTTGCACTAGAGACATGAAGTATATCCATAATAAATGAAACTAAGGAAAACATTGTAGCAATAGATGCAAATGTAGGGAGCACACCCACATCAGAGTGGTAGAAGTAATAGGTACTAATGATGCACCAACAATATCAACAACAAAATTTGGCACAAAAAGTGCAACAATAACAGTAGAAAACTATGCACCAGTTGCAACAATAAAATAACTCGTGGTTACACCATAGATAGGAAGTTCGCCCATGATAGATGAAATTGAGCCAGATAGTGCATCAACTGACAAAAAGATGTAGACTATATAGTATGAAATTAAATCCACCTATTATTATGAATCGGGGATAATCTAGAGGCACAAAATAATAACTATCTTGAAGTTCATCTAGAACCCTCTAATTTTTTTCTTGTATACCTCTCATCACTACCCATCATAATATGGACTTAGAGAAAATTATATAATAGACCATTTGAACTAGAAACTTAATGCATGAATTTGGCAATAATTTTTTGTTACTTAAAATGATTTAAATATTATAGGTGATTATTAAATTTAATATATTTTCACCCACTATACAACATATTAGAGTAAATAGGATAATCACTTAAATTAATTAGTTAATCATCATTAATTAATTAGGTTTCATTTTTACTTTATTACACAAGATAAACTTAGGAGTGCTTTTAGATATTTAGGTCACGTATTTGTCTCATAGAATAGGATGAGGACACTTGTCATGATCTAATTATATCCTCACCTAGGGTTTCATCTAGGGTTGATTTTTTCTTTTATAAGCATTTATTACTCATCATTTTAATCATCCAAAATAATCCAATTATCCAATACAAAAGCTCAATCATGGAACCCTTTTGAATCAATTCATTCTCAAGGTTGTATATCACAATCATGGATATTTGTCTCTTCATGTGATAAGCATTTTGGCTATAGGTGATTTTTGGGAGTTGTGGGGTTCACTATCAACTCCAACACAACAATGTTTTGTTATTAAGATTCTACATTTTTAATAGATTTTTTTATAATATTTTTATAAAATAGACCTTCATTGAAGTTGTTTGTACAACTAATACATTTGAAATAAATAAAAATTTGAAAAAACACAAATTAAATCATTAACAATAGTTAGATAAATTTTACCTTTCTTTAACATTGATCTTGGTTATTCAAGTTTTCTATTATTGTAACGACAAAGCAGTGTTTTGAGAGGAGTGTTAGAAGGGTATAGATTGAGGGTGACTCACTTAATATAGTGAGGTGTTTGCAAGGTATCTAGAATCCAAGTTGGATGATTGATTCTCTTATCAATGATTCTGTAATGATGTCCAGGTCATTCGAAGAGGTACAGATATCTCATACCTTTAGGGGAGGAAACTCCCTGGTGGATTTTTTTTTCCACTTCAAAGCTATTAGTTTAGTGAGTTTTAAGATTTGGGAAGAGTACTCCCCTCCTACTAAGAGGGCCAAATTATTATTACAAAATGACAGCTAGGAATGAGTGTTGTATGAGTGGGGATAAATGTTAATCATATCCCTCCTCTTCACACATTTTATGTGCATTCTTTTATCCATTTCAAAGGATTTTTGTATATCTAAATACCATTGTAAATTCTAGTCATTGTGTTTGTTCTGGGCAACTCAATCATGGGTGGGGAGAGGAGCATACTTGAACCTATATAAATCTAAAATTGGTCTGGAGCATCCGATTAATTAAATACAAATTATTTAATTAATTATCTTAATTTCCTCTACTGTTTGAATAAATAGAAATATTTATTTATATAGTTCACATTTAATATTCATCTTAATTAAATAAACAAAATTAAATACTTTGTTCGATTTAATTATCAAATCCCTATTTCAATCTATCACATACATCTTAAATTAATTAAATAAAGACAAAACACTTTATTGATTAATGACCATTATTCTTCTATTTTAATTTAATAAACAACTATCCTATAGTTCATTCTATTAAATTATTTATCCCTCTTTTGCTAATTTAAATAAATAAAAAATATTTGAATTAAAGCACAAAGAATATTCCATTTATATTCTCTAAAAAATGAATTAGATATCCTATGTCTAAAATATGCCAAAATTAATTGATTGAAACTTCACGGGAAGTTTTGGAGACAAATTTGGAATTTGATCTCTCAATCCTCCTCCATCAATCCTTCCTCTTCTCTTGCCTGGTGTTTTCATGGGTAGAGACAATCTCCATCTTTCTCTCAATCTTCTCCATCTCTCACCATTCAATTCTCCAGATTGAATCCAAGCCTCTCAAAGCTTTCCCTGTGCATTTCTATAGCCAGGAAATCTATAAATACAACATCATTGAACCAAGAAAAGGATCCAGATAATCAAGTTTATGCACTCTTACTCTGCAAGAATTCAAGCATCAAGCATCAAGCATTCACACATCAAGCATCAAGCAATCAATTTTTCAACCATGGCTGCCTCCTATAGCTGCAATTATCTATTTCATATATGCTAGTTTACATTGTTTATCATTTAGTATTGCATTAGCATCATCTCGTTCTTTGAATTGTCATTTTAACAATCTTATTTGCTTAAACAATTTGAGAGCAATCAGGATTTAATAAATCTTTGGAGATAAAGAGCAATATGATGCTTTTGATAGATAATTCCTTTGAATTGATTCATTTAACTTGTCTATTGATATAATGTTGTATTAAGAAGTGTTTTAATCTTATTCACATATTCACACTTACAATTTGGCACCCACCGTGGGGCATTAACCTCAATTTTATCAAAATTATCAATTGTCTGGAAAGTGTCATGTAGGTTCTCGGTGTGTTTTTCTTGTAGCGCTTCCGTTAAAAGTTTTAGCGCTTCTGGTCACTGTTTTAGCGCTTTCAACTTTAGTGCTTCCGGTCACTATTATAACGCTTTCGATCACTATTTTAGCACATCGGGTGTTTTAGTACTTCCATATCAAACTTTGGCTCTTTGGTGTCCTGTTTTGGCGCTTTCGGGTTTTAGCACATGAGGTAACTGTTTTAGCGCTTCAGTGCAATATTTCAGCACTTCTGTAAAAATTAGTCTGGATCCGACGCATCCGCGGCCAGATTTTATTTTTATTCACAGTTGGACTAAAATTGATCAATCTAGGATAGTCACTTCAAAGTTCCTAAAATATATCAATCCTAGGATAGTCACTTTCTTGTTTTTCTTAAAGCAAATTTATCAATCCTAAGATAGTCATCACATTCTTATAGTAGAAGTTAAAAAGAACATCATGATTTCTATGAAGCAACACCTTCACATAGATTATAAAATTTCTTTTTGGGCTTAAAACAAGACAAACTTATATGCTATGCTTGTGGTGATTAGGCTTATGCTCTCCCCTTAACTGGGTGACCAAAGTGCCAGATTCACTTTTACTTCATGTCATTTACGCTTTATTAAATCCTTTAGCAGGCCGTAGTGGGAAATGGTACTCACCCTATGGGAACGACCTAACTAGGAACAACCAAAGCCAGGTTTTCCAACCCACTATAATAAAAATGCAAGTTGTTGATGAAAGTCCAACTTGACGGTAGTGAGTAAGATAACCATCCCCAAAATCTTTGTTCTAAATATTGGGAGGTCTCCTGAGGGAGTTTATCTATTTGCCGCACCGAATGGAACCCTATCTATGAACCATAGAGTAGTTTCTCGCCGATTCAATATCCATACATTGTCATACTTGTAGTGCAAGGGGAGGGAAGAATATGTCCCCAAGACACTCACCATATAATTACCAAGGAGTGCTTGCTCAAGGGATTCGGTATCCACTTCAGTCACTTTGAGTACGCGCCTGGCAACGACAAAAACACGAGCGCCCTCTAGGGGGTGACACTGCTGTTTGAGTCAACGTAATTCAAGATGTGGGCTGTGAGTATAATGATGACCTACTTGTCCTTAAGTGTGAGTCTATTTGATTTGTGTACAATTGTCAAAACAACCCATCAAAATCAATAAGAATCATTTGTGATTCTTGAACATACACAATCTATTCAGTTAAAAACATTTATCCACAATTGCTTGTCGTGTTTTCACAAATTCATTAAAATCAGATTAAAGATCATCCTGAAAACCAACAAAGTTAGGTCATATCAGAAAATCCATGTTGCGAAAGTGGAAGTCCACCACGTTTGTCAAGAGAAAAATCAAAGTCACAAAACCCAAGAAACCTCTCGGTTATAGAAATAAATTGAGAAAACAACGTTTTCTATATCAAAATCGGAAACTCTTCTTAAAACATAGAACATTCATCCATAGATATCACAATTTTGCTAGGGGTCACACATTAGATTACTCGGTAGAACCGCTCTATTCATGAGCCTTCTTCCAGAGGAGAGCTCTCACATAATTCCACAACCGTAATCAGCGCATACATCCTTCTTATCTTCCACAATCCCTAATATAGTATGCCACAAGGCCAAATCAGATTTTACAATAGAGAGTCGTAAAATTCTGTTTTTAAGCATTCTGGAAACTTGTTTCAGCACTTCTGGTCACTGTTTTAGCACTTCTGTGAAATAGCGCTTTCGGGCACTGTTTCAGCACTTACAGTCTGTATTTTAGCGCTTTTTGTAAAATAGTGCTTTCATCAAATTCTATAGCGCTTTCATGCACTGTTTTAGTGCTTCGGTAAAGTAGTGCTTCCATCATTTTCTACAGCACTTTCGAGCACTGTTTTAGCGCTTCTATCAAGATAACGCTTCTGTCACCTGTTTCAGCACTTCAGAACTCTATTCTAGCGCTTCTGGGAAATAGCACTTTTGTCCTCTGTTTTAGCGCTTTCAAAACAAAGAGTTCAAAATTTTTACCAGTCCATTAGTCTATCATTTTATCCACATTTTTCATCAGAATCAAATTTCTTCTTATCAGAATCACTGTCTAGCGATCGAAAACGAATAGGTTTATACAAAATTTCCACCTTATCAACTGAAACAAGATCTTGCAAATCACAAGTGTCAAAATCAAATACACAATCGGTTACTACATTGAAGTTTCATCATCAGGATACTATCATCCTTCATCACGAAACTAAGTATAGTAATCAAATTTTTAACATAGCCAAATCAATAATATCTGTCTCTTATTTGGCTTTGTTAAAAGTTTAAACTGAAATTTTCCAGTAAATAAGATCAACATTTTGGACAAAAGGGTAAAATTTTGTATGCCAATCTTCATTAGGTCCCAAAAACAGAGACTCTTAGAGCAATAAATTTTAAAATCCCAAGCAATGGCAGAAGAAAATCCTTGAAACAACCTGAATCGAAATGATAAACACAAAATAACTCCAGAGGACATCCAAGCAGCTCAACAAGATCCCAAGTTCCATATATTTATGGAAAAGATTCTAGAACAAGATATGGAGAAATATCTTTTGATGTTGGCTGAATTAGGTGCCAAACTTCCAAAAGACTTCAACGTAAATCATCTGAAGGAAGCACCTAGCACAAGTGAGAATGAAGTTTTGCAACCTACACAAATGATAGATCCAGTTGCCGCTTTAACATCTCAAATGCAACTATTGCAACAACAAATACAAGATATGACGAAAGGGGCTACCAAGAGATATGCGATACAGGACATTTGTCCTTATCCTTTCGATGCAACGGTCAGCTTGATACCTTTTGCAAGACATTGTGAGATCCCAAAATATGGTAAGTATAATGGAAGAATGGATCCAATTGATCATATCAGAGAATTCAAAACAATGAGTCTTGAGTTTGCCCAAGAGGAGACTTATTTAATGAGACTATTCCTAAGGAGTTTGGGAGGATCATGCATGGAGTGGTTTTCGAAGTTAAGACCCGGTATCAGAACTTTTGAGGAACTCGTCAATAGATTTATCTCTCAATACTCCTTCAAAATCCAACACGATGTTACAATCAAGGATCTTTATAATCTAAGGAAAAAAAAGGGTGAAACATTCTTATCTTTTCTCCAAAGATGGCAACGCTTGTTCACTAGATATCCTAGATCTATTCTCGAGGAAGAAAAGATAGAGTTGTTTATTGATAACTTGACAGAAGAAATGAGTTATAGACTGGAACTACAATGTCCTCACACATTTGAAAAAGTCATAGAAAACGGTTTGAAAATTGAGGAAGCTTTGGTCAAAAGAGGAGTTATCAAACATTTCAACGATAAATCAAACAACACAGGTAACTCCTCAAATCAATACTCAAGCAGTGATAAGCCAAAATTTTGGCAAAAGAATCACAACACGACTATCAACGAAACACCAAATGATTCCTCAAATGTCAAACTAGTATTTAACTTGATAGCATCTACATCAAAGAATAAAAAAAATGAACAACTTGTCAAGCCAAATATCATACATAACAATGAGATCGTCAAGACGCAACCATATTAGAAACCATCAAATCAGTGAAGGTTCACACCTTTAGGCCAATCAATAGAATCAACAATGAAAGAACTAGTCACTAGTGGTCTTATCACTGTAAGAGAAGCCCGATTCTGAGATCCTAAGGTCAAACCACCATGGTGGAATGGCGCTGATTATTGCAACTTCCATAACAACAAGGGTCACAAAACTAATGGTTGTATGTAGTTGAAACATGCGATACAAGATTTGATTGACAACAATAAGGCATACGTGGAAACACTGCAAAACAACAACGATCACTCGGCTTTCAAGGACCCTTTGCCAAATTATGACAAAGGGCAATCTTCATCTTCAAACAACAAAGGGAAGAATGTCAACCATGTCTTTGACACCACCATCCTTTGTCTATCAGGAATAGAGAGTGATCATAAGGTTGGCCACAACATTGACGGACCCAAAATTGACAACACTACTCCATCGGACTTGCTCCCAAACATATCAAACTCTGATAATCAAATCAATGTCATAAAAATCAGAGAACATCAAGAGCATCAACCCATAAATTTAATGACTAGGGGGAAAGCCAAGGTCATGTTAAAAGTAATTGAGTCTACACACGCAGTTCCACCTCCATCTCACTATAACATCGTCGATCAACTGCAAAAGATTCCTACTCAGATATCGATACTAGAGCTCCTTAAAATATCACCATCACATAAGGAGGTTCTCAAACAAGCTTTAGTTGCAACTATGGTACCAAATAATCTAGATGTGTGTCAGTTTCAAGCTATGGTGGGACATTTGACTACCCCACATTGTCTATCATTCTTCGAACAGGATGATATCTCGCTAAACCATCCACATAATACTGCACTCCATATTGAGGTCTTAATCCACAATCACCGCGTCAAGAGAGTCTTAATATATGGGGGAGCTGGTCTGAATATTTGCACTCTCAAGTTAATCCGTGCACTGGGATATTCAGATGACGCTATTGATTCTCGCAGAAAAATGACTATCAAGGCATATGATGAAGAAGAGAGATCGTCTAAAGGCTTGATTGTGCTACCCATCCAAGTGGGGCCCATGATGAAACATATCGCATGTCAAGTGTTGGAGAAGGAATTAACATACAACATTCTCTTGGGCCGACCATGGATCCATGAAATGCAAGCTGTACCTTCGACATACCATCAATGTTTGAAGTTCCCTGTAAATGGACAAGAGGTGACTATATCTGCTGATTAAAATCACCCTCAACATTGTGACACCCTTAGGATCTCTCAAGATACCTTCATACCACATAACAGGGAAGCATCATCATCCAAAGATGAACAACGTCCAAGCATCACTACTAAATGGGCAGAAAAGAAGGCTAAAGAAAAAGAGACAAGTCTTGTTGAAGTTCAATCAATAGATAAACCGGATCAACAAAATTCTTTATCACACAAGTTCCAAGAGAAATTCCAACTGAAGGACAAAGGAATAGGAACATATTCTATGGAGCACTTGCTTAACCTATCACAGTTAATGCCATCTCCTAGAACATATGGTCAACCGTCTATGATCAAGTCTCCAACATCATTACCAGTTATAGCTCTAGAGGAAAGGTTTGTCAGAAAGGGTACAATAGAGGATGAAACAAGCAATAAAGCAATCTTGGATTGGCTATACAAAGATGAGGAACCCTCTACATCAGATATCAATATCAAAATTGTCACCATCAACACAGATAAATATGGAAAAGGAAAGGCTATTTTAGAAAAAATGGGATATGAAGGATAAGGACCCATTGGATTAAGAAAGGATGGAATCATAGAGCCTATTATACCCCTCACTCTCCACACAAAAGAAAAGCTAGGATTAGGATACTCTGAGGAAGAGAAGCAAGAATTAACAAAGACAACTGTAGAAAATATCCTTCAATTTAGGGATGGCTCCGAAACAGACTCAAATGAATATGAGTGGGCATTGTATTCCAATCGATATTCCAATCGATATAATCCAAAAATATGAACCTATGCGTGAGGAGGGCCAAGGATCTAGGTCTAGACCACTCGTGGGAGGTTCACTAGATATCGCTGATTTGAGTGGGGACGAGCAGACTTCGAGTGGATTAGGTGATCTGGAAGAAAGTACCATCTCGGACCTTGATATTCTAATAAACGATTATGACAAAATGGATGTCCACACCCTTACATCCATCGCCTTGCAAGAATCTGATAACCAAATGCCATTAATCCATCTTGAACTCATTGACTGGGAACCTATCGAACCTTTGAATATACCAATATTTACAAATGATGATGCCATCATAAACTTCCTATGTCATGTTGAACCTGGTACAAATTTTGTTTGTAATAATCATGACAACGACTCGGAAGGAGGGTGTCAAATCTTCCAATTGCAAAAATAACAACAAGGAAAATAGATCTAATGGTGAAAATTATTCTATGGCAGCGTTAGATCTGGAAAAAGTAAAAATAAAGAACACATCTAACAGTGAAAACCTTTTTGAGGCACTAAAGGATGAAAGATTTGACACTCTTCCGGAACACTATCATGAAAGATCATCATTCCGAGTAGAACTGACACACTCTGTGAATATCGGCATTGAAGACAAGGCAAAAATATTACATCTAGCGGAATCCATGATAGAACAAGAAAGACTGGAATTCATCCAATTCTTTAAACAAAGAAGCATCAACTTCACTTGGTCATATTCCGATATTCTAGGCTTAGACTCAAATTTTATTATGCATCACTTGTCTTTGCCTACAGGAATCAAGCCTGTCAAGCAAAAATTAAGAAAAATTCATCCTCACGTCGCATTAATGGTCAAAACAGAGCTAAAGAAATTATTAGATGCTGGATTCATATGGTCTATAGATTATGCCAAGTGGATATCAAATCTTGTGCCTGTTTCCAAGCCGGACAATAGTATCAGAATATGTGCAAATTTCAGGGACCTAAATAAAACATGTCCGAAGGATGATTTTTCACTACCAAACATAGACATCATCGTGGACTTAACAGCTGGGCATGCCATGTTGTCAATCATGGACGGTTTCTCAAGATAAAATCAGATAAAAATAGCTCTCGAAGATCAAGAAAAGACGACTTTCACATGCCCATGGGGAACCTTCTGCTGGAACGTCATGCCATTCGATCTAAAGAACGCAGGAGCTACTTATTAACGAGCTATGATGACAATTTTCCATGATATGATGCACACCTTCATGGAGGATTACGTGGATGACATCTTGGAAAAATCTACTACTAGGGAAGGACATATGCATATCCTAGACAAAATCTTCACATGGATGGAGAAATTCAATGTTAGGTTAAACCCCAAGAAGTGTGTCTTCGGGGTCACATCGGCAAAACTGCTAGGGTACATTGTCTCAGAAAAAGGTATAGAAGTGGATCCCACGAAAGTCAAAGCAATTATGGAGATGCCACCTCCTAGGAATATAATTCAACTCAGATCACTACAGGGAAGGCTCCAATCAATCAGGAGATTCATCTCCTAGCTAGCAGATAAAAGTCATCCCTTCAATCATCTATTGCATAAGAACATTGTTTTCAAATGGGACGAAGGGTGTGAAACAACATTCAATCAAATCAAGTAGTATCTAATGTAACCACCCATTCTCATGCCACCCATAGAAGGACGACCACTCATATTGTACATTGCGACGACAGATATCTCATTGGGGGCACTTTTAGAGCAAGAGGATAATGAAGGAAAAGAACATGCTATCTACTATATCAACCGAACATTGAATGGATATGAAATCAATTACACTTTCATAGAGAAATCATGCTTGATGGTGGTATTCACTACTCAACAGCTAAGACACTACATGTCAACTCATACAATCAAGTTAATAGCAAAAATCGATCCTTAAAGGATCTACTCAGTAAAGCTACCCTAACAGGTAGACTGGCAAAGTGGGTCATGCTATTAAGTGAATTTGACATTTAGTATGTAGAGAGAAAGGAAATTAAGGGACATGCAATCAATGAATAATTAGCAAAAGCTCCTCTACCTGATGATCGACCAATGACAATGAAGTTTCCAGATGCAGACATTCTGACAATAATGCCCCAACAATGGGTATTATATTTTGACGGATCATATACACAATGAGGATCAGGAGCAGGAATCTTGTTCATTTCTCCACAAGGACACACAATTCCAAAATCATATCGATTAATGTTCCAGTGTACAAATAATGTGGCCGAATATGAAGCATTAATCATTGGGGTCAAAACCGCAATTCAGTGGAAAATCACGGACTTACAGGTGTATGGGGATTCTCAACTAGTTATTTATCAAGTGAATGACAAATATCAAACAAAAGATGAAAAGTTGATGCCCTACAAGCAACAAATAGATAATCTGAAATAGTTCTTTGTCAGTATCAAGTTTGATCAAATTACAAGAGCTGAGAACAAAGCTACGAACGCTATGGCTACAATTGCTTCATTACTACAATTTCCCGAGAAACATGTTTGTTATGAGTTTATGGTAGAACAAGTATCATGTCCTTCCCATAGTAATCAGGAATTCGCTACCATTTGCCATATCGAAACCACAGAAACCTCCATCTATGAAACAATTTATGCCTATCTGAAAAATGATGTCCTTCCTCCTGACCTATCCAAGAACCAAAAATGAAACTTCATTTGCCAATCCACACGACATACTTTAATTTCTGACATACTTTATCGTCGAGGTCTTGATGGTACTTTACTCCGATGTCTAGAACACGAGTCTGAAACGGCCCTACGAGAGGTTCACAGGGGTATTTGTGGTACTCACTTGAGTGGGATAACTCTAGCTAAGAAACTCCTCCATTTGGGATATTATTGGCCATGCATGGAGAAAGAATCCTATCAATTTGTTAAGAAATGCCAAAAGTGTCAAATTCACAGAAATTTGATTCATGCACCAGCACAACAACTACATCCCTTCACATTAACATGGCCTTTTTTCCAATGGGGCCTTGATCTAGTAGGCAAAATCAATCCATCTTCATCTAATGGACACAAGTTCATTATAATAGCTACAAAATATTTCACAAAATTGATTGAAGTAGTACCTCTTACTACCATCACTGGGAAGCAGATCTCATCTTTCATTTTGAACTATATCATATGTCGGTATGGAATCCCTCAATCCATTATCATTGATAATGGATGACCGTTCAAGAATCAAGATGTCCAAGAGCTATGTGATAAATTTCATATCCAACATCGGTTTTCAACACCGTACTATCCTCAAGGGAATGGCCAAGCAAAGGCCTCAAGCAAAACAATACTCAAAATTCTCAAAAAGATGGTTAATGATGTTGGATGTGATTGGCATGTACAACTCAATCCTGCACTATGGGCCTAAAAAACAAGCATCAGAACACCAACGGGAGCTACACCATATGCCTAATCAAAAAATACAGCACATAAGACAATGAACACCACAAGATACCTTGGAAAAACCCTCCAACTCAAGGGGAAAAACCTAGAAGCCATATTGCCAATCGAAGTTGAGATTCCATCCCTTTGTGTATCACTTAAAGGTATCATATCAGATGAAGACTATAGGGTCTCTAGACTACAAGAACTAGAGTTGCTGGATGAGCATCGTCAACAAGCTGTTAATCATCTAATGGCTTATCAACAAAGGATGTCATGAAGTTACAACCACAGGGTAAAGCCGTGGGTTTTTCAGGTTGGTGATTTGGTACTAAAAGAGAACCCTAGGAAGCAGCAAGACATAGAGAAGAAAGGAAAGTTTGAGCCTAACTAGCTTGGTCCATTTGTCGTCACATCAGTATATGGATCAGGAGCATACCAGCTATCAATGTCAGAAGGGGATTTGTTTGATGAACCTATCAACAGTATTTATCTTTGAAAATTCTATACTTGAATCTCCTAGTGCATGGGTCAAATGTCTAAAAATTGTTTCCTTGATGAAAACCTGGCAAATAGGCATCTTGGCAACACAAAAATACAAAAAAAAATAGAAAAAGAGAAAAATGAGAAAAATACAAAAATACAAAAACACGAAGAGTGTAATCAGAGCATATGGTGAAAACTTGGAAATAGGCATCGTATGTGATTCTAAGATCAACTTTCCCATCTATTTTGATATATATCAAGATCATTAGTCTGGCCGTCAGTACCATTCCATCACATGTCAAGTAGTATTGCCATCTTTGCATCCATATCAAAATCATTTTCAAATAGTCAAGTATCACTCCAAAGCTTGGGGGAAACATCTGGATATCACTAGGGGCAACAATAACATCAATTTCACCAAAGGACGAACAACAATATAGCAGAAAAATGAAAACAAGATCAAAGCGCGACATCAACCATTATCAACAGGGTATCAACCATCTATATCATTATCGAAAATCCAAAAACATGTCAAAAAGTTAAGTCTGAATAAGCAAAATCAACAAACATAGCTCTATTTCAGTCGAACTACGTGGTCTCTACGTGTGTAACATAGGCAAGGCTAATCTTAAATCAGCCCCCGAGACCCCTAAGATAGGTTACTAGGTTAGGTCTTTGGTCCAAAATCTTGAAAATCCAAAAACATCACAAAATCAAGATGGATGATCTAAAAATCTGAATAATGAATGAAACACTCTAAGTAAACACTGGATAAAATAACTTTGATTATCATTTCTTAGGAGTTTCTCAATGATGTATTGAACTAGAGGAACAAGGAAAAAGAATGATGTTTTTATTGTCTGCTATTTGTAAGTTAATCATATAAATGTATGAATTGTCGGGGAATGTGCTATGCAAATGTATCGCTGATGACATTCATAATTCACACATTGATATGATTAACCACTGCCTATTTACGCAATGAATGCTCCAGTCATCTCAGTTAAATCATACCTAGATGCTTGTGTTCGCTTGCAATATCAAAAAATCATGAAAGAAGTACTCAGGTCATCATTGGTCTAACACATACCATTGATGCTTGTATTCACTTTCAACATTCAAAAAAGCTCTATGATGACAAAAAGGCACAAAGATATTGTTAAAATGACAATCGTTTTGCATATAGTTGCATGTTAAAATTAGATTGCATTCCTCGATTTGCATTAATTGCAGAGTATTTGTTGCATAAAGGGTTCCAATAAATGATTATCTAATCCAAAAATCAGATTGAGTAGACTTGACATAAATCCAAAAATCATCAAAAACATGTAGGAATCATCATCTCATTATTTAGTTTTATCATCATATCATCTATTTTATCATTCATGCATCAGATAAATTATGAATTAAATTGTGCCATAGGGTACATCATGTTCATTTTTACCAGTATTCTCATTACATGATTACATTATCCATCCATCCATACATATCAAAATGAAATCATCCATATAAATCATCATTAAGAGACTCATACATCACATCATACATCCATATATCATCTATTCTACACATACATTTATCCTTACATCATTACATCAAAATAAAATCATCACATATTGCATACATCACATAATAAATGCATCCATCAAATAGAAATCATAAACCATCATCATATAAACTGCATATCATATATATATCAAATGTCAAGTGTACAATGAAGTCTGGTCTAAAAATACATCATCAGAACAAATGTACATCATAGAGGCTCACAATAGCATCTACGATCTGCTGTTGCCAGAGTGTGCGGGCCCAACAGGACCTGTACCACCATCCCCACCGGAGGAACCAGGATCTCTGGGATCTCTGAGTGGAGGCCGTGTCACCCCCTCGCTCATTGTCCGTGTATGTGTCTGCCCAGATCTTGATGGAGCATACCTGACTCTACACTCAGGAGGCACTGCATCATGATACCTGCCTCTATAGAATTCTGCCTCTCAGCCAACCCGCAGGACCTCTCTCATATACTCTGCCACTGAAGTGCCATCAGCCACTCTTTGGAGAGTCTCCGCTGTCTCCTATGCCCTCTCAACAATTTTTCGAGCACTGTCTCTCTTGGCTGTCAAAGTGGCCACCTGCGTCTGTACGGTAGTCAACTATCCCTGCACCTGCGATAGAGCCTGGGCATGAGCTTGAGCCTATGCCTGCATCTAAGTCTGGGTTTGCACAAGCAAACCCCGAGCCTGTACCAACTTCCCCTGCAAAGTCTGGACCTATGCCTGGAGACCCGCTATCTGTCTCTGCTGATCCACAGCTGGCAATATCACTGCTCGCCTCTTACGAGGCCTACTGGAAGAAGGAGCACTGCTGATGGCTGGCCCTTCCCCTCTGTCTCCTCCGCTGCTACCATCACTATCACTACTGTTGCTGTCATCACTGCTGCTGCTCTCTGAGCTACTGCTTGATGAAGAATCATCTCCACCCCCACTATCACCAGAACCCATTGCCACATCCTCCTCTATAGATAAAGGTGTCAGCTCATCCGGAATAGTGATACGAGGATATGGAACCAAGGTCAGGAATGCAACATACTCCTCAGTCACCGATGCCTCTGCAATGTCCCTTCGCATATCCCAGGGTGATGGCTGTAGTGCCCTATACCCCTCTACTACAACATCATATGACAGATGCGGACCCCAATCAGGAATATCCATTTGTCGCCTCACATAGTGGGAAACTCCCTGTGGCATGCACTATACAATGCCATACTGACGGTACACTCGATGCAGCAGAAATCTCTCTAAAACAAATGATGTACGACCGATGAGATACACAGAATCACAAAGGAACCCCAACACAACACCATCCTCATCCCACTCCTCACAGTCAAGGTATGGGTGCTAGGTGACTATCTCTGTATCATCAAAAACCCACCTCCAGTGCTTTAACTTGCCCACATGGGCCTATGTGAATCAACCACTGTATCAGAAAATGTAAGGTTTGCCGACTGGTCTGTCTGCAACTGGAAAAGGCCACGCAATAGCGAAGTACTCCCATGCCCACACCTGTAACAAGGTCATCCCTGCTGATAAGCTCCTGGCTCTAAGGTACACAACCGAATGTAGATCATGATAAAGATGTGCCAGCATGCACATCCCCCATGCATATTTGGTACCATGTACCATCATGCTCTCCAGAGTCCTACCCCAGCCAATGAGGAATCCCTTTGACCTACGATCAGGGCAAAGGAAACCTCCAATGAATTTAGCTAGTATTGCTGGTAGTGTAGCATAAGAGTCGGTGATCCTCCTCCACTGAACACTCGGACCCACAATATCCTGATCCTGAAACACTCTACGAAGAGCATCTCTACTGCTGGTCCCATGAGAATCATATACGACGATCTCACCCATGAACGGAATGCACAAAATACACCACACATCCTAAGGTGTGATCATCATCTCACCAATAGGTAGGTGAAAGGTGTTGTGGTCACTATGCCACCTCTCAGCCAATGTCATCAACAGACCCTGATTAATCCTAATCTGGGGCATATCAAGCAAGCTAGTAAGGTCGCATTGGCTTATCACCTGAAGCTCATCTGGGGTCAGATGAAGTATCAAGTCTGTCATATGTGGAAACCTCTCTCGCATCTGGAGAGTACCCAAATCCTTCTATCATCACAACGAAAAAATCCACAAATCAGTGAACTATGTTAGGAAATCAGAAGTCATTCTACTATCAAGTCTATTCCAAAAGCTTTGGTATGAATTTTTGATAAAAATTCATGTGCGATCATCAACAAACCTCACCTATCATGAGGTTCATCAAACAGTATCCAATCTCACCTATCAAGAGATTTAATGGATATTGATCATTTCCTTGCCTATCATGAGGATCATCACAAATAGGATTTTCTTATCGCCTATCATGAGAAGTTAGTCTTATTTAAATCATCAAATCCAGCACATCAAGCATTTGGATTATCAATCATACCACTCCAAAGAATGGACATGATCAAAATTGACAAAATCAGGGTTCACTAAGTTAAAATTTTCAATTCTGACATGGAAGCACTAAAACAGGCTTCCAAAGCGCTAAAATCCAGAAGTGCTACTTTATCAGTTAAAAGCGCTAAATTAGGGACCCAAAGCGCTAAATCTCAAAAGCGCTATTTCAGAGCTCCGAAGTGCTAAATCAGGCATCCAAAGCGCTAAAAATCTTGAAGTGCTATTTTTTCGCATCAAGGCGCTACAACAATCCGTGAAAGCGCCGCTTTACCATAAGTGTTTGAACAGACCCTAAAAGCGCTAATCCACTAAATCGAAGCGCTAAAATTCGGTATCAAAATACTAATTCTTGACTTCTAAGCACTAAATCACTGAAAGCACTACAATTCCAACTGGAAGCGCTAGAGTTTTTAACGAAAGCGCTAAAACCCAAAGAGCTAATCTACCTACTGGAAGCGCTACACTAGAGTGTAAGCGCTACAACGCGGCTTAAAAGCGCTAAAACAGGGGAAAAATGCCTAAACGTCTAAAAATCATTAAAAACAAAAAATCATGAATTATGAGGAGGTCAAGGGGTACATACCGGAGGTCCATACACAGCCGTCCATCAGTGACGTCGAACACGCTCGAATCGGTGAGTGTGGTAGGGGATAGGCATCTTTGCTCCAGCTGGCAGAAAAGTCTCTATCACAAAGATTTTTTAAACTCAAATAATGAAAATGAATTGGAAAATGACCTTTTGGAGTATTTATAATTTTTGGAAAGGTATTTTTGGTGGATTTTTATTATCTTTTAATTCATTTTATCAGGAAATTAATGAGAAACTCATATGTGGGCTAGATTTCTTCATTATTTGTCGGGAGATAAATTATTTCTTCATCAAATCACATAAAATCATAAATTTTTGAAAAAATTCTAAAAATCATCAAATCATTTATTTATCTCCCGAGGGGGCATATTATCATCCATCATCTAAAAATCAATGTCTGGGGCACACAGAATTATTTTTCTTTATCATTGATCCTGGCAGTAGCAGCAAAATTTTCTTCGAAGCAACGCGTAAACAAATCACTTCGAAGAGGGGCAAAATGTATACACCTAAAATTGGTCTGGAGCATCCGATTAATTAAATACAAATTATTTAATTAATTATCCTAATTTCCTCTACTGTTTGAATAAATAGAAATATTTATTTATATAGTTCACATTTAATATTCATCTTAATTAAATAAACAAAATTAAATACTTTGTTCGATTTAATTATCAAATCCCTATTTCAATCTATCACATACATCTTAAATTAATTAAATAAAGGCAAAACACTTTATTGATTAATTACCATTATTCTTCTATTTTAATTTAATAAACAACTATCCTATAGTTCATTCTATTAAATTATTTATCCCTCTTTTGCTAATTTAAATAAATCAAAAATATTTGAATTAAAGCACAAAGAATATTCCATCTATATTCTCTCAAAAATGAATTAGATATCCTATGTCTAAAATATGTCAAAATTAATTGATTGAAACTTCACGGGAAGTTTTGGAGACAAATTGGAGACAAATTTGGAATTTGATCTCTCAATCCTCCTCCATCAATCCTTCCTCTTCTCTTGCCTGGTGTTTTCATGGGTAGAGACAATCTCCATCTTTCTCTCAATCTTCTCCATCTCTCACCATTCAATTCTCCAGATTGAATCCAAGCCTCTCAAAGCTTTCCCTGTGCATTTCTACAGCTAGGAAATCTATAAATACAACATCATTGAACCAAGAAAAGGATCCAGATAATCAAGTTTATGCACTCTTACTCTGCAAGAATTCAAGCATCAAGCATCAAGCATTCACACATTAAGCATCAAGCAATCAAGTTTTCAACCATGGCTACCTCATGTAGCTGCAATTATCTATTTCATATATGCTAGTTTACATTGTTTATCATTTAGTATTGCATTAGCATCATCTCATTCTTTGAATTGTCATTTTAATAGTCTTATTTGCTCTAACAATCTGAGAGAAATCAAGATTTAATAAATCTTTGGAGATAGAGAGCAATATGACGCTTTTGATAGATAATTCCTTTGAATTGATTCATTTAACTTGTGTATCGATATAATGTCGTATTAAGAAGTGTTTTAATCTTATTCACATATTCACACTTACAGAACCAATTTCCTACAATAAAAGGAAGAACAAGCTGAAGGTTTGGAGGATTCTTGAGAATGGGAATTTCATTTCTTTTATAGAAAGGATTCATGGTTTTGACCATGAAGCCTTTGATCATTTTGTTTGAAGTTGGGACAAAAAATGTCTAAAGGTGAATGGGGTAGAATTACACATCAATGAAGATTTTATAGCCTTTATTAAGGGATTGCTGACTAAGGGGCACAAGTTTCATAAGGAAAGAAAGGGCAATGAAGATGCAATGGACCCGTTTTTCAAGGGTAATGAAAATGATGATTTGGTTAAACTTCTGTCTTGGGGGTATGATATAATTTTCCTTAAGTTCATATGGGTAGATGTGGCTGAATTTTTGATGAGGTTTGTCACCCTTGATGATCGGTTTTTTGCAATTTTAGGGTATCATTTTAACCTTCTTAATCATTTTAGACACAAAATGCATGGTTCTTTCCCATTTTTTCTCCTTACTTCCTTGCTCATCATGGAGAATGTTAGATCTAACATCCCGACCAAGGCTATTAAGGGTAAGGACAAGGCCATCTCGCTTGATTATTCTTCTTCTAGGCCAGAAACAAAGGGAGCTGGGCATGAGGATTAGAAGGTGGAGGATGCAGTTGAGGTTTCCTCCTCTCCTTTTAAATCTCCCAGTAAGAAGCGAAAGAGGGGGACTTTGACAAAGAAGGTTCCAGCTAAAAATATGAAATTCTAGGGGTTGAATGTGGGTGGGTTTGAGTCTAGTGTTGAAGGTGATGTGAAATTGAGATACAAGAAACAAAGGTGAGCGAGTAGTAGGAAATCCAAGGTGCAGAGGTCAAAGCATGGTGGTTTTGAGAAGGGAGGGGAGGGGGGTTTCCATTTGCATCAGGTGGAGGGTTGAGTTGTGACTGGTAAATTTTCTTCATTGAATGTGGAAGAATCTTTGACCTAGCAGCTTTCTCAATAGGATGTTCTAGTTGGTAAAGACACTGACGATGCTACAGATAAGGTGATTAAGGAACTAGACTCTCATAATTCTAAATATGTGACCAATGTCCATCCTCTCTTGGAGGATTTTTCATATCTAGATGAGGATAATACCTCAATGCTCAAGCTGTTGGATATGGCTAGAAATGGGGCCACTTGCAATTTCAAACTAGCCAAGTGGGTGTTGAAAGAATTCAATAAAGTGAATATTAAGATTAGGAGTCTGCTGGAGAATTCCAATTGTCTTAAAGGTGTTGTCTCTAACTTGCTCATTGAAAGAATAGTTGATCTGGAAAGCTCTTTTTTGCATTTGAAATCTGAATGTGAGATCCGCATTCAAGAAATGGATGTTCAAATTAAGGAGATTAATGATGACATGAAGAAAATGATGTAGATTAGCTACACATCCATCAAAAATAGCACAAACTCTCTCAAAGTGAATGGATAAATTGAGCCATCTTAGGGAGGTCCAAATTTACTATACTGAATTGAATGAGAAGGAACTGGCCATCAAGGAAAAGGGAGAAAAGGCTACGAAGAATAAGATTAAGGGACCAAGTTCAAGGACTAGGGTTAATTCACTACAACAAATCCCTATGATTTTCTCTATTTTTTGCTTCCACCCAATGTTTTAATGTATTTTTTGCCAATTTTTTGAAATTGTTGGCGCTATTTATCGGGATGGCACTATTTTTGGCATTTATTTGCATCGATCAGGACTAGTTGACACTAATTTAGGTACTAATTTATGCCAGAATTATTGTCTTTAGCATCGATTTGGCTTCGAGTGTGGCGCCGCCATTAGCGTCGCCTTTGGCTCTGAGTTTAGCTTCGAGTTTAGCACCACATTTAGCCTCACGACTTGAGCTTTGAGTTTAGCTTCGGGTTTAGTGTCGGTTTATACATCCCTATTTCAAAAAGAGACTTATTTATATATCTCATCAATGATGTAAAGTAGTGAAATGTCAACAAGATACGAGCATATCAAGGAGAGAATCACTTACGTCACATCGACAAGGTATATCTACAAGTGCTCGGCGAAACACAACTCTTGGATATAATGAAGTAATGTCGATGAGACATTGAGATATCGGTAAGACAAATAAGATTGTCTCATCGACACTCTTTAAGTAATGATCAAAAGCATACACTGCTAGACTGCTAAGAAGGTGAGCAATATATGCGGTAGAGTGGTATACACTGCAACCCCACAACAAGAAGCCTTGAGCAAGGCGGTAGTGCAGTAAACAACTGTAGAGAAGGGAAAAACATCACCATACCGTAGGGATAATCATGAGTCTCCCCGACATGGCAGAGTTACACCGATATATAAAGAAATACCGCTGAAGGAAAATATTGATGAGATAGTGGCATATCAGCAAGAGATATTAATTTCTCTCATCGACATTGGAAACCAACATCAGAGGAACATAAGATCTAATGTTGATGAGACATTGAGATATTGGTAAGACAAAGAAGATTGTCTCATCAACACTATTCAGGTAATGATCAAAAGCATACACTGTTATACCGTCGGGAAGGTGAGCAACATATGCGATAGAGCGGTATACACCGCAATCGCGCAACAAGAAGCCTTGAGAAGGATGATAGTCCAGTAAACAATAGAAGGGAAGGGAAAAACACCACCATACAACAACGATAATCATGAGTCTCCCCGATATGGTAGAGTTACACTGATATCTAAATAAATAACACCAAAGGAAAATATTGATGAGACAGTGGCATATCGACAAGAGATATTAACTTGTCTCATCGACATCAGCAATCAACATCAAAGGAACATAAGATCTAATGTCGATGAGACATTGAGATATCGGTAACACAAAGAAGATTGTCTCATCGACACTCTTCAGGTAATGATCAAAAGCATACATCGCTATACCATCGGGAAGGTGAGCAACATATGCGGTAGAGTGGTATACACCACAACCCCACAACAAGAAGCCTTCAGCAAGGCAGTAGTACAATAAACAACATAAGGGAAGGGAAAAACACTGCCATACTGTAGAGGGTATAATAAGAGACGACGGTCGTATGGTAATCGTGGCAGAAAATCACATCAGTCATAATCCATTTGAATCAAGAATATAGCCCACCAAAATACTCTAAAACTCTAATAAACATACTCTAAATTTTGTTGAAATCTTATTTTCAAGCATAGCCCACTAGAATGGAGTTTTCATTTTAATAAACATACAATAAAACCTTTTTTGAAACCTTATTTTCAGGCATAGCTCGCCAAAATGGAGAAGTGTTTCAGTAAAGAATGACAAAGAATGGTAAGGAGATGTGCGTGATAGGATGCATAGGATTCATTGTTGTTTATCAATTCCAACTCTAATCAACAAGGGTTACAATGTTTGCGCTATTGTTTGTAATCCAGGTATTTAATTGACATATGTTTGCATAATCTCAAATTCCTTCAGATGCTTTTGAAGTATCAATGTATCTTATATAGGGTTTATAATGACTTCTTTTAATTTAAAAAAATAAATCAGATGCTTTTGAAGTATCGATGTGTCCTATATAGGGTCTAGAATAATTTCTTTTAATTTAAAAAAATAAATAAATGATGTATTTTCCTGTGATTAGATAATGTCGAGATCTCCTAAATTTTCCCTAGCACATTGTCCTCTTTCACACTATGTTCATTACTCTAGCTACTAGGGTTTTGCATTTGACATCTTTAATATCTTCATGATAGTGGCTTTTAAATAGATCTCAGTTTTGCTTTAATCTTTATCATGGTAACCCTTGAGCTCCCTAATCCACCTTCAATCTCTTCTAAGAACATTGTCTTAAGCTAGACTGCATAGTATGCATATAGAGATCTCCTAAATCTACCCTAGCACATTGTCCTCTTTCACACTGTGTTCATTACTCCAACTGCTAGGGTTTTTCATTTGACATCTTTAATATCTTCATGATAGTGGCTTTTAAATAGATCTGTCTTTTCTTTAATCTTTATCATGGCAACCCTTGAGGTCCCTAATCCACCTTCAATCTCTTCTAAGAACGTTGTCTTAAGCTAGACTGCATAGTATGCATATAAAGCAATTCCTTCATACCTGCCATTGTTCCAAACCACCACTAACCACCTTTCTTAAAATGTTGCCTCCATAAGCACAATACCATGTTTTAAAATCAGGGTTTCCAGTGATTGACCATTAAGGTCACTACTTTCATCAAGATACAATGATATTTTTGTCTTCAAACTTAAGGCATTATGCAAGATAATGTTCATTATGAATTGTTTGTTGTGTACAATTTGATTTTCTTGCACATTTACTGCTTTGTTGACTACCTTTAAGACTGGATATTGCACCATCAACTACAATCTCGAACAACTCACTCACTGTCACTTGAGGATTCCTTTCCTGAGCATCCTTGTATAAAATAAAATTATGCCTTATAGAATGCCTACTTACTTACTAATAAAAGGGACTCATTGTTTCATGGTATTTTGAGTTTTATTTAGAAGGGGTTAGCATGTGGCATTTTTATGTGTAGGAAGAATAAATTGTGATGCAACGTTCGGGTATGGACGGTTAAGGAAAATTAAGATTAATATCAGTGTCATAACTAGGTTGGATTGTACCTTGAGCCGGTGTGAAAGACTTTTGGGTGTTATCTTTAATCTTGCTCTTTTCGCCCTGGTATGGTTTAAAGGATGGTTTGGATCCTGTCCAAATCTCAATAACCCAGTTGGATCTTGGGTATTAGTATGTGTTTCATCAAAATATTCTACCTATCAACAAACACAAGCATTATTTAGTGTTTGCAACAATTGGAATGGACTTGTCTTTTTAAGTTTTTGTGTTATGTTAATTATGCTTTAGTTAAGAAACAATGTAAAATTTGTGAACAAACTTGAAGCTTGTTGCTTCCCATACAAATAGGGAAACCAAGATCCGATTTTGATCATCATATCATCATCATTTCAATCCATTAGAATAGATACTAGACTATCTCATCCACTTATTCATATCAAAAGAACTCATGTTATGTATGTTTATATTTTGAGCAATATAATGGAGCAGATACATTATAACTCATAATCTATCTTCAGTGTTCAATTGTTGTGTTGATTTTCATGCTTATTTATTGATTTGTTGTCTCCAAAGTGGTCTTTTCAAGTTGTTTAAATCTGCAAGATTTATCAGGGCACATTTGTTATTGTTGTTTTGTCCAATTTGAGGTGCAATTGTAAGGATTTGTCTTTTTAATTATACTTTCTGACATTTGTCTTGATACAAATTGTTACTTTAGAATTATGATATTTATTTTCTTCTAATGTTTTCAACTCTGATTTCAGGGAAGGGCTCTGAAGATGGTTCCTTCAGATGGAGACTACACTTTTGTGCTATAGGTTCCATCTAGAAACACCAGAAGCTCAGGTACTCTCATACTTAGGTACAATAGAGTTTGAGGTTACCTTGTTCTCCTTGATACAAAATGTTGTCCTTCAATCCCTCTTTATAAGCAATATTCACTATTATGGACTTCATCATTATACCTTTCGTGCATTCGATTTAATTTTTTATGTGGAAACATGTTGTCTCTATCTTTGCAAGTGATGACTATTGTGTAAGATTTTAATCTACATGACTGCCCCTCATGTTCAATTCTTGTGACTGT
Source organism: Sequoiadendron giganteum (assembly GCA_007115665.2). Taxonomy (NCBI): domain Eukaryota; kingdom Viridiplantae; phylum Streptophyta; class Pinopsida; order Cupressales; family Cupressaceae; genus Sequoiadendron; species Sequoiadendron giganteum. The sequence continues at coordinate 184,159,877 of CM021102.1, read as the reverse complement.
TATGATGCTTGGGGTTGCTTACTTTTAACTAGATTATTAATGAAAACTATCTTGGAATCCTTGATGATCAGTTTTATTAGAATCATGGCTATGTTGATAACTTTCTTGTTTTCCTGGACATCTATGGTATACAAGTTATTTTAATGCACATGATGATCAAATTATATGCTTATAGATGTATGCACATATTTTGACTGGTGATCCTTCATTGCTCTAACAACACTATTCTCACTCAAATTCAATAAACCTAGGAGTAGCAAGGAAGACATCAACTTGGAGGCTTAGACAAGCAATAAGACTGAAGATGATGCAAAACAAAGCAACCGAGATTCATCATTGAGGCAATGATGGGTCCCCTTTCTCTTTATGTGCATTTTTCTCTTTTGTATGTATAAATGTATAGTTTTTCAATTATATGCATTCAAATAGTTAGTTCCACGGCTTGTGTGGAACAACATACATTTACATTATCAATAAAGACTACATTTTTGAAAGGATTGTGCAATCTTTCCTATATTATATGCATCTGCATTTAAGTGCAATCTAGTAATGTAATCTTATGATTTTGTTTATGCACATGAATGTAATGTAGTAGAAACAAAAATGTACCTTACTCTTCATTTTAAAATCACAAAATCTCTACCTGATTGAGCTATTAACTTTTGTGTCTTCATGAACATATGTTGATACAAAATGAATGGAAGAAGCATCCAAGTAATCCTTTTTTTTTTTGCCAACAATTCATCCAAGTAATCCAAGCAATAATAAAAGGAGGAATTGATACTTGGCATTTGCAGGGTGTGATTAGGAAAATTATTGTCTATGCAAGCAATGCATTCCACCATTAACTGATTTGACTGCATTTATTAATTAATTGAAAATAAAAAGAGAATGCACTTTTTATTTTCAATTAATTAATAAATATAGTCTAATCAAAAATTTGTTGCCTGCATAGACATTGTCGAAGCAGATACCCTATTTAAATGGGCTCTATCTTTTGCAGAGGTGGAGGAAATAAGAATAGAATATTTTAGTGGAATTCATTTAGAGGAAATTTTTCCGTTGTAATTAATGCAAGAAGGAGTTAACGCTAGCAAGTAGAGGGATGTGTTTTAAATTTTCATAGGCCTTGAAGCATTGATGAAGGTATTGTTGGCGGCAATGGACGCATGTTCGGCATTAATGGTGAGGGTTGACAATATGATGTGTTTTGAAGATACACAAGGCATTTCATTTGATGCTTCTCAGTTTGTAGTGGCAAGGAATGTAACAGGTCTGCGGTATGAGGCAGTTTGGAAGCTAGTGTACCAGAGAAAAAATGGATGCCAATTTCACTCTACATTTGAGGAAAAAATTGGACCATTTTGTTGGCTTAAAGAATGGAGGCCAATCATCTCCTTCTTCGTTGGATGGAAGAATGCATGATTAATGTTTTGATACGTGATTTCAACTCTCTCTTTTGCTCTCATGGTTGAATACTGAAATCCATTATGGTGGGCCTCCAGAGTTCTATTCATCTTTCTTCCTCTTCCACCAAATGTTGGCTTGATCCACATGTCTACCAGCCTAATTGGCTTTGTTTTTGAAAGCTAAAGTTTTACCTAAGTCACCAGTGTAGCTCTCTCTGCCTTTTCAAACTCTTTCATTGCTACAAATCATCTCTGGGATTTAATCATTTGTACCACATGGTTGATGTGCTTTGAATCCTTGCATGTAAAGGAAATTTCTTTAAAATTGGCCACCAGTTCAAGTTCATTCTTCATTTATAATACTTTATATCCATGGATTTCAACCATTCCTTGATGCCATCCAATGAAGATTGAGGAATTGCGTACATCCCGCTTGAAGTCTTTGAAAACAATAGCCATATCAAATGCCTTTTTCCCAAGTCCTACTCTCTCAAGGTTAACAATTCTCAATCTCACTAATAGCGATTACTAAGAAAGGTAATTCCACCAACTATACCAAATATTTTACTATAGGAACAATAAAAGAAGAGGCTTTAAAAGGAACTCCATGAAAACCAAGCTCTCTAAATGGTATATCAAGCTCTAGTTCAAAATCTTTTAGATGAGGCTACTCCCATAGCTCTCTTACTCGCTTGACAAATCCTTAAGGAGGAGGAGCAGCAGGTGGACAAGGATATGTTTATGCCTTAGTATTTCATGGATTTTATGGAAATGTGATTGATTTTCATTACAGCAGATTGGCAGAGGTTCAATTTTTTTTTAACAATGGATTTATGTGCTTCAAAACAAGGTCTGTGGTGCTCATCTTGGTTCACAATTTACTTTTGTTTTTTATTTTATTTTGTATTATATTGCAATGCCCTCTATTTGTTTGTGGAAAGTGTTTAGTGCAGAGCCTAGTTTATTTAAGCCTTGAAAGGCCTTGCATGTATATGTTTTAAATTGATGCTCCTTTTTAAGAAGGCTTTAGTAATAGATGGGGTTTCAATGAAAGCATTTATTTTTAATCTGCCATTAAGCTTGCAAGGATCTGTTAAAGAAAGAAAAAAATGCTAGATAAGGTAGTGAAAAATGAAATAAGCTTCGCGAGTCTCGGTCTCTTGACCTCTAGACACAAATATGAGGTCAAATACTTTTGTTCCAGAAGCTTCAATTTTATGTGATTCTTTTTTTCTTTTTCTTCTTGGGTTTTAGAGGAGCCTGATCTTAATTTTGGTGTTTGAATATTTTGTGTTTTTATTGGGTTTTTTTTTTGGGTTTTGAATTTATATCCATTTTGACTATTGAGAATTTGGGGTTTTGTCTATGAAGGATTCATGCTTTTTGTGATTGTAAGGGAAGGAGGAGGAGGGGGTTGTAGAAACAAGAAACCTAGACTAATTGTAATGAATATGATATATATATATATATTTTGCAAGAGAAGCTTGAGGTGAGACTGGTGGTCATATAAATGAAGAGAGGAAGAGGGGAGAGCTACATGGGGGGTGCTCAAGTGAATCACCCTTCTACATCTAGAGGCAATCATAAGTTCTTGTCCTTATCCTTGTTAATTCAAAGCTAATTGTTTTATCATCGTATGTATTTGAGAACTCCATGAAAACCAAGCTCTCTAGATGGTATACCAAACTCTAGTTCAAAATATTTTAGATGAGGCTGCTTCCATAGCTCTCCTACTCACTTGAAAAATATTTAAGGAGGAGGAGCAACAAAAGGACGAGGATATGTTTATGCCTTAGTATTTCATGGATTTAATGGAATTGTGATTGATTTTTTGTTGCAGTATATCGATAGAGGTTCAATTTTTTTTAAACAATGGATTTTTGTGCTTCAAAACAAGGTCTGTGGTGCTCATCTTGGTTCACAATTTACTTTTTTTATTTTTTTTATTTTTTTTATTTTTAATTTTATTGCAATGCCCTCTATTTGTTTGTGGAAATTGTTTAGTGCAGAGGCTAGTCTATTTAAGCCTTGAAAGGCCTTGCATGTATATGATTTAAATTGATGCTCCTTTTTAAGAAGGCTTTAGTAATAGTTGGGGTTTCAATGAAAGCATTTATTTTTAATCTACCATTAAGCTTGCAAGGATTTGTTAAAGAAAGAAAGAAATGCAAGACAAGGTAGTGAAAATGAAATAAGCTCTGTGAGTCTCAATCTCTTGACCTCTCGACACAAATATGTGGTCGAATACTTTTGTTCCAAAAGTTTCAATTTATGTGATTATTTTTTTCTTTTTCTTCTTGGGTTTTAGAGGAGCCTAATCTTAATTTTGGTTGAGTATTTTGTGTTTTTATTGGGTTTATTTTTTTGGATTTTGAATTTATATCCATTTTGACTATTGAGAATTTGGGGTTTTGTCTGTGAAGGATTCATGCTTTTTGTGATTGTAAGGGAAGGAGGAGGAGGGGGTTGTAGAAACAAGAAACCTAGACTAATTGTAATGAATATGATTTATTTTTTTGCAAGAGCAGCTTGAGGTGAGACTAGTGGTCATATAAATGAAGAGAGGAAGGGAGGAGAGCTACATGGGGGGTGCTCAAGTGAAGCACCCTTCTACATCTAGAGGAAAACGTAAGTTCTTGTCTTCATCCTTGTTAATTCAAAGCTAATTTTTTTATCATCGTATGTTTCTAAGAACTCCATGAAAACCAAGCTCTCTAAATGGTACATCAAACTCTAGTTCAAAATATTTTATATGAGGATACTCCCATAGCTCTCTTACTCGCTTGAAAAATCTTTAAGGATGGGGAGCAACAGGAGGATGAGGATATGTTTATGCCTTAGTATTTCATGGATTTGATGAAATTTTGATTGATTTTCATTACAGTTGATCGACAAAGGTTCAATTTTTTTGAACAACGAATTTTTGTGCTTCAAAACAAGGTATGTGGTGCTCATCTTGGTTCACAATTTACTTTTGTTTTTTATTTTATTTTGTATTATATTGCAATGCCCTTTGTTTGTTTTTGGAAAGTGTTTAGTGTATAGGCTAGTCTATTTAAGCCCTGAAAGGTCTTGCATATAAATGTTTTAAATTGATGCTCCTTTTTAAGAAGGCTTTAGTAATAGTTGGGGTTTCAATGAAAGAATTTATTTTTAATTTGCCATTAAGCTTGCAAGGATCTGTTAAAGAAAGAAAAAAATGCGAGACAATGTAGTGAAAATGAAATAAGCTCCACGAGTCTCAATCTCTTGACCTTTGGACATAAATATGTGGTCGAATACTTTTGTTCTAGAAGCTTAAATTTTATGTGATTCTTTTTTTCTTTTTCTTCTTGGGTTTTAAAGGAGCCTGATTTTAATTTTGGTGTTTGAGTATTTTGTGTTTTTATTGGGTTTGTTTTTTTGGGTTTTGAATTATATCCATTTTGACTATTGAGAATTTAGGATTTTTTCTGTGAAGGATTCATTCTTTTTTGTGATTGTAAGGGAAGGAGGAGGAGGGGGTTGTAGAAACAAGAAACCTAGACTAATTGTAGTGAATATGATATATATATTTTTTTGCAAGAGAAGCTTGAGGTGAGACTAGTGGTCATATAAATGAAGAGAGGAAGGGAGGAGAGCTACATGGGGGGTGCTCAAGTGAAGCACCCTTCTACATCTAAAGGCAATCGTAAGTTCTTGTCCTTATCCTTGTTAATTCAAAGATAATTGTTTTATCATCGTATATTTTTTGAGAAAACTATTAAAGGAATTTAATCCCTAGTTACTATGTATGCTTGTATTTTAGTGGGGAGACTATATCTCTATTTTATTTTTTGAATGCCTTAAAATGAGTGCATGCATTATGGATAGGATGATCTTATTTGTGGGATATAATTAGTCTACATTTTTAGCATCTTTCCCTTTTTACATGTTTTGTGTTTCTGCAATCCATGATTATGTAATCTAATCTTTTAGATGAGGCTGCTCTCATAGCTCTCTTACATGTTTTGTGTTTCTGCACTCCTGTCCCTCTCTTGCTATTCTTCCTCAGTTTCATCAATATCATACATTGAACTTCTTGCCCCTCCTAAAGCTTGGACCACATCCATTACCTGCACATAAAACTAGACATCCTTGGTCTTCTTTGTTCCCACACCATGATATGGTTATGCAAATGAAAATGAAGCAAAGTAATCATCTCCTTCTCTATTGGTTGGAAGAATTCATGCTTAATGTTTTGATACGTGATATCAACTCTCTCTTCTGCTCTCATGGTTGAATATCGAAATCCATTACAGTGGGCCTCCAGAGTTCCAGTCATATTTCTTCCTCTTCCACCAAATGCTAGCCTGATCCACATGTCTACCAGCCTAATGAAGCAAAGTAATCATCTCCTTCTCTATTGGCTAGAAGAATGCATCCTTAATTTTTTAATATGTGATATCAACTCTCTCTTCTGCTCTCATGGTTGAATACCGAAATCCATTATAGTGGGCCTCCAGAGTTCCAGTCATCTTTCTTCCTCTTCCACCAAATACTAGACTGATCCACATGTATGCCAGCCTAATGAAGCAAAGTAATCATCTCCTTCTCTGCTGGTTGGAAGAATGCATGCTTAATATTTTGATACGTGATATCAACTCTCTCTTCTGATCTCATGGTTGAATACTGAAATCCATTATGGTGGGCCTCCAGAGTTCCAATCATCTTTCTTCCTCTTCCACCAAATTTTGGCCTAATCCACACATCTGCCAGCCTAATGAAGCCAAGTAATCATCTCCTTCTCCGTTGGTTGGAAGAATGCATGCTTAATGTTTTGATACGTGATATCAACTCTCTCTTTTGCTCTCATGGTTGAATACTGAAATCCATTATGGTGGGCCTCGAGAGTTCTAGTCATCTTTCTTCCTCTTCCACCAAATGTTGGCCTGATCCACACGTCTGCTAGCCTAATGAAGCAAAGTAATCATCTCCTTCTCCATTGGCTGGAAGAATGCATGCTTAATGTTTTGATATGTGATATCAACTCTCTCTTATGCTCTCATGGTTGAATACTGAAATCCATTATGGTGGGCCTCCAGAGTTCCAATCATCTTTCTTCCTCTTCCACCAAATGCTAGCCTGATCCACAAGTCTGCCAGCCTAATTGGCTTTGTTTTTGAAATTTGAAGTTTCTCCTAACTCACTAGTATTAGCTATAACTTTTTTAAATTTTAATATGGTATGTGCACTTTGATATGATGTAATATGATTATGGTTTCGTCTCATATGTTTTAATATTAGATATATAATAGAAAAATAAATTATTGCATGAAATAAATAATAACTTTTCATTTTAAATGTTTTTTTTTGCAGAAAACGGGTCTTCGAGAAGATCAAGATGATCCTCGACATGATATAGATCCACAAAATATTGGTTATGCTAGTACAGATCACATGGGAGAGGATGATGATGATGCAGATATGGAAGACACCTAGGCTGATGACATTGATGATGATGAGACAGTTGAAGATAGTAACCAGTGACATTCATGATCATATAGACTACATCATGGATCATTGTTGATATATCAATATGATGACTCTTTTCATGGTTACTATCATATGTATCATTTTCACGGCCTATAGTACTATATTGTTGAGTTGTATCATATTGACATGTATCATTTTTGACACTATATCATTTGGACATGTATCAATTTGAGTTACATAATTTATCAATTTTTTTTATATCATTTCTACATGTATCATTTTCACTTATGTTGACTGTTGGACATGTATCATTTTGACATGTTTTTGATGTACTGGCATATTTGACTTTCACTTGTTTTAGTTATATATGATGATGATCTTATCAGTATTGAATTGTCAATTTAATTATATTAAAAGTGGTCGATGATTTTTGGATGGATATTTATTAAGTATAATGATTTTAATTTATTGCTCAGGATGGATGTTGTCAAATTCAATTAAATTATAAATATTTGACTCACTTGTTTTAATTATAGATGATGATCATGTTACAATAATTATATTTTTATTTAATCATATGAGTTAAATAATTAAATTACTTACTCTATAATCATATGAGTTATTTAAGAGGCACGATATATTTAACTAATCAAATTGAAATAAAACATATTAAATTAATAAATGGAAGCAAAACAAGAAGCATTTTTAGAATAAAAAAAGAAAGCAATAATGGAAGCTAAACTAGAAGGAATCTTGAAATCAAAATTGGAAGGGTATGTGCAAGATCATGATGGGCCAAAAGTGGCAATATCTAAGTGATATGATGGCCCATGTGGTTGACGACTTTTTTTTTACCCAAAATTGATGAAACGAAAAGGGTTTTTAAAGGAGATTCTCAGCTTTCCACCAATATAAATTATTCTTTACTTTTAATTTAATAAATAATTATTATTCATTTTCTATTTGAATTACGACTAAAGTCCTAATTGATAGGTTGATTGAAAAACATCTATAACTTTCAAACGGTATCACATTTTTTGAATTTGAAACATGTGTCACATTCTATGCTTCACATGCTATAGGATTAAAGAAAAAAAAATTGAATTTTATGAAGTTTTGACTAAGTTAAGGTGGTTAGACATATGAGTTTTTATATTTTTAAAAATTTGTAATAAAAAAATCATAATTAATTATTTACTTGGAAACAAATTACAAAAAAATATGCATCACATCAAGACATGAGTCCCCTACTTATATCTAAAATATTATAAAAAATATTATCATTTTATTGTGGTTAGGGTGGTCAGATAGACACCTACTTCTTATTTTTTCCCTGAAATTTAAGTACTACTCCATTGAAATATCAAATTTTTGCCAAATAGTTTTTTTTTTTAAAATAAACCTAGTAGTTTAGAAAATACATTCAATTTGCTAAAGATTCTATTCTTACATATTTTTGAAATAATATAGATAACTTATTCAAATTTTTACATCAAGTTGCCTAACTCTATTTTTTTGAATTTTATTGCCACTTAAGGGCCTATTTTTTCCATGATGATTCTGCACATACTCGGAAGCAAAACCGGAAGCAAACCTCAAAGCAAAACTGGAAGCAAAATTGGAAGCAAAACCAGAAGAAAAAATGGAAGCAAAACCAGAAGCAAACCTGGAAGCAAACTTGGAAGCAAAATTGGAAGCAAACATGAAAGCAAAATGGGATGCAAAAATGGAAGCAAAACCGAAAGCAAACTTGGAAGCAAAACTAGAAGCAAAATCGGAAGCAAAACTGGAAGCAAACCCGAAAGCAAACTTGGAAGCAAACCCATAAGCAAAACTGGAAGAAAAATCAGAAGAAAAATTGGAAGCAAACCTGGAGGCAAAACTGGAAGCAAAACTAGACGTCAAATTGGAAGCAAAACTAGAAGCAAAAATGGGAGTAGACATGGAAGTAAAACTGGAAGCCAAATTGGGCACCCATTTTGGCGCAATTTTCGACGCTACTACCCAATGCAATTTTAGGCACCAACAAAGGCGCTATGATGTCCCGATGCTAAAGACAACGCTAAATACGACGCAAAACGTGGTGCTAAATCCAACACCGAACTAACCATGCTTGTTTGTGCCGAGTTGGGCGCCAGCCAAATTGTTCAATTCATGCACTCAAATACACTAAATTTTGGCGCAAAAGTTAGCGCTAATTGCCTTTTGTGTTGTTGTGGTTTGAGGAAGACTTTCAAAGAAGAGAAAAAAGAATTATTGGATATGATTAATCTACACTATAACCAAGAGCTTAAGGTGGTTAACACCTTGAAAAATCTGAAATAGGTCCTATGCATCTTGTTTGTTTTCTGTCTGTTGGGTTGTTGTGTTTTGGTTGTTAGTTGGTTGCTAATTTAATTGTTATTCTTTTTGTATTGGTAGAGTTTTTTTGTGTTTCAATGTAAAGGGTTTTGGGACCCTTCAAAACTTGTTTTTCCCTATTAATCAAAACAATGGATTTTTGACATTTGAATTGTATTTCCCTTGCTTATTGAAACAACTATTGTTCTAGTGTGAAAGTTATGATAAATTGGTAATAACATCAATAATGGTACTTGAGGGAAATGTAACTTGGACCATGTTTAATTTTTATAGTAAATGCATGCATGAATGTAAATTATATAAATTATAATTTGATGGTATTATAATAAGGTTAAGGTCTTAGCTAATAAAAAATATAATTAATAATCTAGAAAAAGAATATGGTATGATATATTAGTGTGATATTGATAATAAGATAATCATAAGAGTACCTAAAATAAAAAGATGTGTACCTCAGCCTATATTGGAGTGCATACTCTTGGATAAATACTTTTTAAAATAATTTCATTCTCCCTTTTGTGAGTATGTATGTAATCTTGGAAATATTATATGGTTTGGATAAATTTCTTGTAATTAAGAAAGTGCCACCCAACCTCTAACTATCTTTTAGGATCTCACTAACTTGTGACCTTTTACATCAAAAAATTGGGAGTACTATAGAGGAATGAATTAGATGATCCTAATATGTTATACAATAATCATAGAATAATTTTTTTAAATAATATTAATAATATCAAGAAAAGGGTAGTATAAATAATTCTCTATATCTCAAGGACCCCAATTATCAATCATTAGTAGAGATAAAAAATGGAGTCAATAATTCTTAACATCTAAACTAGTATTAGTTACAACAAAGATGAGATATTATAACATGTGCTACAATAGTGATGGCATCTAAAACCCTAGTTGCAGGATCGTGTTCTACCACTAGTGTTGGGGATGGTGATGACAAGGCATCTGATGAGGATCTGAATGTTGATTCACCTCTTGGATCTACAGGGTTGGGTAGGGTATAGACAAAGGAGTGGTCTCCTATGCACACCTTAGGTGCGACTAAGTTTAGATCAGTTGCTACAGATGATGTCGTTGGTGAAGGTTCCCTTTCAGAGGAAATTGTCGATGTTGCACATATGTTACCTAGGTTTTTCATTGATCTATCAACACTCAGTTTGGGCTAGATCATTGATGCTTACATTTGTATGTTGATGGTACATACTATGATGATGTGCTAGTTTAGTGATGTTTTTGATGTTCATGGTTGGATGTCATGCCTTGTTTGATGTCAATTAAAGTAGTATTGAGTATGTTTGTTGTTAGCAGAGATGATATCATGATGATATATTAAGACGGGGATTATAAGTATTAAGATGAAGATTAGAAGTAATGTTGATGTTGGGGATATGTTGTTGATGGTCTTTAGTATGTTGTATGCTCTCTCCTATTGTTCCTAAGGAAGTATGTGTTGCTACAAGGAAGTTCTGGTCTTCGGATGTTGGTGAAGGTTTTTATTGCAGGAAGTTGCATTGAAGATTGATCAAGAGAATGATCCACATTCCTTTTCTTTTGAAGATATGGTCTTGTGGTTTGGGATTCAATGTTTATGTTATGTGGAAATTACACTCTTATCTTTTTAGGTCATCAGTGTTGTCAAGGAGGTCTCTGGTAATTGTAGTGGGTTGGCTGTTTAGTTTCTTGTTAGGACTAGTCTAGATTTTTTTTGTATTTCTTTTCATTTTTGTTTCTATTCTTGTGGCTTGGTAGACATTCCTTAGTGTTTGTGTAGTGCCTCAGTTCAACTTTCATGTGATGAAGTTTACTGCAAGTTGGTTTGTAAATTTCCTATCTCATGATTGTGTCTTTTGTGCTTCTAGGATGAAGTGTTTTGTTTTTGTTTGGTTTGTGCCAGCTGTTTTGGCATGAAATTGAGAAAGAATTATATGGAATTATTGTTGGAAATTCATGGAACATCTCTTTGTAGTCTGCACATCAATGGTTGATCTCTATAGTGTTCCATATTGTTTGAGTTGGTTTTCTGGGTGATTTGTGGATGTCTGGCCAATAAGGCTTGTTCTCTTGTTTGCGCTATGTACTTGGGGGTTTGCCCCATCAATTGAGGTTATATTAAGATGATTTTGGGTCTTGCCCTATTTTGGTGAGAACCACATTGAGTGAATTCAGTTGGAAGATGTGTTTTTGGGCCAACTGATAATTATGTACTACACATTTCCTTGTTGCCGACTTGGGATGTTTTACACTAGTATTTTTGATGTTTGGGATCACATTGGAAGATGCAATAATTTGTTTTTGGTCCTCTTTATCTCCTAGATAGGACCACTTTCACCGCAATTATGTTTTATGGCTGACTTGTTGGGGTCATTGCTTGTCTCTTGTTCTGGTCAACCTAATTTGATGTTTTCCTTACCTATGGAGGATATAAATGGAAGAACAAGTCAGTTTCAAGTTGTGAGAGAGTGTAATAATGTAGTAATTAATGTGAGCTATGTAAAATATAAATCAAATGTGCCTCAACACCTCAGTAAACAGAGTGTATTATTGACATATGTTGTAAATCCAAAGCTTCATGTATCATACTCAGAGATAGTGTGTCTCCCTAGTAGATCCTTGTATTTTTCCTTGAGTTTGTGTGCCTCAACCTATAAGTCCTTGTATCTTTCCCTAAGGTTGTGTGCCTTAGCCTGCAAGTCCTTTAGGGAGCAGTGTACTTCCTTAGGTAGCGAGCCTTAAAAAACTTGTAATCTTATTCATTTATTGTGAGATTTCTCACTATGGTTTTATCTGGTGTTATCTTGTGCATGTGTGTTCATTGCTTTATCTTTCATTGTTGTCGATTTATTTAAGAGTTATTGATTTGTTTAAGGGTTGTTGATCTTGTTAGAAGACTGAATTTGCATTGTGTTGAAGGGTTTAAGTTTTGAAGATATTGATTCACCCCCCTTCTCAGTATCTGGGTGTTTTCAACAATTGGTATCAAAGCCAAGTTCCTCAAAATGAGCTTAACTTCTTGAGGAAGGTTCAAGATGGTACAAGATGGATCTTACAAGGCACCTAGGTTTAATGGAACAAATTACACCTTTTCGAGAGTAAGGATGGAAGCCTATCTAACCTCTCTAGGGTTTGGTGTTTGGAAATATTTCAAAGATGGTTATATTGCTCATGTTGCTCCTCCAATATATCCAAATGAGATTAAGTTGTATGAAAACAAGGTCAAGAAAAACAATACTATCATGAGTGGGTTAGCTGGTTCAAATTTTTTGAAGGGGATGAATTGTAGATTTGCTAAGGATGTATGGGAAAATCTTAGCAATATTTATGAAGGAGATAATAAAGTGAAGCAAGTCAAGATGCAAAACTTTAAGAGAAAATTTGAGACCTAAGGATGACAGATGATGAAGATATTGCTAGTTATATGCTTTGAGTGGATGAAGTAGTTAATGGCATCAAAGATATTGGTGGAGAAGTGAAGATTGGATTGTGAAGAAGGATCTAAGATCTCTAGCTAAATCTTACAATCGTAAGGTATCTGCTATTGAGGAGTCTAAGGACTTTGATAACTATTCAATAGATCAATTTTTTGGTGCTCTCACAACCTTTGAAATGAGAGTTTGACAAAGATGCTCTAAAGAAGGAAGCAACATTCAAAGTCAATAAGAAGGCAAAAGATGAAACAACTGATCAATATGTTGAATTTGATGAGGTAGAAGTGAACTTTACGAGAATATTGAAGAAGGGTGCCAACAAATACAAAGGTAAGTTAGCTTTCAAGTGCTTAAATTGTGGGAAAATTGGTCATTTTTCCTCTAAATGTCCTTTTAAAGAATCAAAGGATAGCTAAAAAAGAGAGAAGTTCAAAAGAAGTCTTTATTCCAAGGAGAGCATTTGTTCTTCAGAAGATGGGGATCATGATGATTCAAATGATGATCATTGAGTTCTCTCTTTTTCACATCTTTCTTATAACTTAACACATCTTGATTTGCATTGGTCCACATCTCAAATTGAGAGCCTATGATAAATGATCATGAATCTTTTATCTGATTTACATTAGATCACATCTTTAATTGAGTGCCATTCATTATGGTTAATATTCTTGAATGTTCATGGTACATGCTCCTATATTGGTTTTAGTCATAGTTCAACATTAGCATCAAGGTATACATGTAGCTTCCAAATTCATTCATCCTTATCTCTCCATCCTCTCTTAGAGGTGTTTTATCTTACACGCTTTCTTATTCTTATCTTTTGAGAGGCATCATAATTGTACATGGATCCTTGATCATGCCTAGTTGTTGGGGCTCATTTCATATTTCTCATAAGTTCCATTAAGGAGGTGTGTTGTTGTAATTATGTAATCACGCCTTCTTATTTAAGTTTACTTAAGTAATTCATTTTACTTGAGTAGGATAGAATAATTGAGTACATGCAAATTCCTCCTTTCATGGGATTTCTCTTCTTTTTTTTATATCTTCTTGGATTTGAAAACTTAGTTAAATAAATTCTTTGTTTTTGAGTTTTATGCTTTGTCCTCATCTTTGAATTGGATTTGGAAACTATAAGGCTATATATTGTAGCTCTTTCTTATAATTGAATAATCAAATTTTATTTTAATCTTTCTATTTTCTTGATATTAGATTTTAGTCAATATTTGTATTGTGTACTATCTATAGATTTGCATCTGTGTTTTGTAATATTTTATAATCACTGTGATCTAGGCTTTCATTTTCATTAAATCCTACACAATTAGCCCAAGAAGTATTCATTTGTTACAATTATTGATTTTTAGCTCAAAATATAATTTTAGATTAATTGTGCTAGTATTGTGGCATGCAATTAATTAACCTAAACCAACCCACACAAGAATATATATTCTCTTGGAAGTATATAATTCATAAAGAATGTTGATGACATTAGATAAAACTTTATATCAACTTTAAAATTTAGAAAGAAAAAAAATTCATAATAAATATTTTAAGATTTGCCATGCTTTATGAATATAAAATTATAAATAATAGTTATAGTTTATATAGTCAAACAATATTTGACACAATTTTATATCCATTTAAATAATAATAATAATAATAAATATTTTAGATTTTTATTACACTTTGTAAATATAAAACTAAAGAAATAGATGCAAAAACTGAATTAATAATCAATACTAAAGACACTTAGTATCTATGTCATGAATTAAAAATAATATTAAATAACATTTTTCCTATCTATAAATAAGTTAAATCGTAATAAGCTTTAAATTTTTTAACCAATAATATTTAATATAAGTGATCTTCCGGTTAGACTAGATGGTTGAGCCATTGCAAAATATGGTTAATGGTTGTAAGTTTGAACCTTGATTCAAATGCTACATATGCTCAAATGAAGGAGCATTTGATGCATGACCACAAAGTCCCACAAAGTCCATATACTTGTTGATTCTCCATATTAAAAAATGTCAATGGGCCCTTGGTCTACTGGTGAAGTTGAAAGGTTCTAAATGAGCCCACCAGGGATCAAGTCTTGTTGAGTGCAAAGGCTCCGACACCGAAAAAGGGATGAGATTGGGATCGTGCCTCGAGCGAATTTGATGGAATGGATACCCCTCAATCCTTGGCCCTTAGCAAAAATAGAATTTGTGGATAACCTCCATCAAAAAAAAAAAAAAACAACATAATTTTTTTTTTATCATTTTGTCACATCCCACACTGTATAGTAATGGCATGAGTATGGATGCCGCGATAGGAAAAGAGGGCAAGGATATAAGCTTTCAATGTAGGTATGGGCATGTACATGAAGAAGAGAGGGGTGTGTAGTAAATAAGGTATGGTGCCCCTACTCCTTGGGCCGTCCAATTTGTAGGTAAAAGGTCAAATCTTGGCATGTTGGTAGTCTTCCACCTACTATACCTCCTTAAATTGACTTTGTTGGGCTTAGAAGAAGCAAAAACTATAGAGAGAAAAACCACAAAAAATGGAGCAGGAGGAAACGTGAGCAAGGAGAACATGGGGAGACAGTCACAATAAAGAGGTGAGGGCATGATTGACCAAAGGAGAAGGGAAAGGGGTGCTCGTGCAAATAATATGGCATGGCGACCCTTTACTTGGTAGGTCATCTGAAAAAGAAGGTGCAAAGCATATTTTTTAACACTCACGGATCCCCCTTAGTTTCTCATTCAATTTTGGGTTGGAGAGCAAAGAGAGCATGCAGGGGAGACTAGTGGGATGGAAGACATGAAGAAAAATGTAGAGAGGAATACCATAAAACGTGAGTAGAGGGAGGAAGGCGATTTAGAGCGTGGCACAATTGTTGGAAGGCATTGAGTGTTTAACGTGGTCTCATGGAATCCAAAAGATAGTAGGATATGCACAAAATGGATTCATTGAAAATGCTTTAGAAACTTTCAAGAAAATGCAATTGGCAAGAGATAAACCTCTATCAAAGCACAAGTAGATTTTCAATTGCCCTAGTAGTCATGAAGGTCGAAGGTGGACGCTTGGACATGATATGCACAAATCAATTTGTTAATCAAACATTTCATGTAGCGGCTAGCATAAGTAACCCCTTTTTGTTCTCCTTTACTTGTTGATGTAGGAGCATCTAGCTCGAGAGTGTTGTTTGTACTTATAGGCGATGGTGAAACAATCAAATGAAATTGTTGTCATTCCATTCGACAAAATGGCATGCTTGACATATGTTGCAATTTACAATTTTCCTTTGGCATTGTGATGACCGTTTGATTAAATTTACATTTGTGAAAACATTGAAGAATTTAATCATTTTTTTTTAATTGATATCAAGATGAACTTGTTTGACGAGACGATTCAAAGAAATGGTATCCATCAAGTGGCCGATTGCCAAGGGAGCACCAAAACTGTTTGACAAAAATGAAATCATTCAAAATTCCAGCGCTCATCACAGAGACAGGAAAAATCAAACGAAAAGGCAGAGACAAAAGAAGACTAAGGGTCACGGCCTGAAAGGAGGTGAAAATTCCATGCCAATATTAAATTCTTCAGAAAAATGCATAACGGGGGAGATGTGAAGGGGCGCGAGCTGTGCAAAAGGAAAATCAACGCCATTTTGAAAGGCAGACCGGGAGTAATGAGAGGGGGTCGAGCTACAATGAATGCATAGAAAATAGAGCAGGGAATAAACTATAAGTCGTGCCATATTATGTGGCAATTTGAAATTAAAATGCAGTGAAATATCTCCTGTAGAGATGGTGCAGGCCGTGCCTTAGGATCAAGATTCAGCTGGCTGAAGTGTATTACAAACTAGCAATTGCACCTTGGAGTGCAATGGGTACATCGAAGACAAAATATTAAAATGAAGTTTAATTAATTGTAGTAGCAAATTCAGATTATTGATTGAATTGAAAGTAAGTTGGTTAATTTGTATAGTTATAAATCCACTGCATATATGAGTCAAATTAAAAATAGATGACCCGAAGAAAATAGATGAAGCTTTGTAAAGAAGAATGTATTAACATATGAAGCTGATCCAATCTGTACTGTTCAGTCTTTGAAAATAGGTGTGCAAACAATTGCATTTACAGCTTATATTCAATACTAAATAATATTTGATTTGTGTCGTGCCAATTCATTGTATTTTGACATTTAGTCTTAAAAGTACAAGCACAAGTTCGGTGGCAGAAAACTGAGAGGAAATATTAACTGTATAAAGGATAAGCTCTGTAAAGAAGAATGTATGAAGTGTAACATATGAAGATATTCCGATCTCTACTGTTCACTATGTGAAAGAAGCTCCGACAACCATTGCATTGACAACTTCAGCTGCAGGTGGTATACATTAAATATTAAATAAAGTTATCAGGAAAACTATCCTAAAAATAACTTATATATCAAAACAACCAAGATAAAACCACAAAACCAATAACAAAAGAACTGTAATATTAAATAAAGGCATTGTAGTCAGCATTCACAAAATCTCTGAAAGCATTGTTTGATTCCATATAGAACAATCCTAATCACTTCCAATATCAATCTTAATATTATTTGAATCTTGATTGGACATTTCATGACATGGGTAATAATGCTTCCCCTTCTCTCTAAATCACTTGTAAATTTTCTTTTAAATAAAGTTATTATTGTTTTGACAACTAACAACAATGGCATTACTGTATTTCGGTGGTGCAATATCATTGACATTAAAATCACTACAGTACCCATTACTAATGAAGGCTAGCACTGTTGTAGAGGTTGCTTGAGAACTATACTAAGCCACTTTAACCATAAACAATTGAAATAATGAGCTGAAAAATCTGGTATACACTACAGAGGACAATGACATGAATAATAGTTAAAACTAAGTGGTGGTGTATGGTCATAGCATTAACAAAGGCAATCAATATTTCAATACTCCATCCTTTAATAAAGAGGTTGAATGTACACTACATGTTATCCCCAAATTGATCCATTTCAAAACATTCAACTCTAAAAGAAAATTCACATCTTTCTATGTAGGAGAACCTATATTAATTTGCATTGAAATCTTAATTAAAAGTCTATAAGTGAAGAATCAAATATGGATCTAACACTATGTACAAGAAATTCAAAACTATCAAATAAACATTAAATTCATTTCACACAGTTTTAAAAATTTGTACGTGAAACTATGCACTATTGAGAGGTAAGTTTGTGAAGATATTTTGAGGAAGTGAGAAATTTTAAAGTTGAAAAGAACAAAAGTGCATGTGATATGGATATATGCATATCTCATAAGATAGATTCTTTTGAAAATTGAGAAATATAAGATTTTTTTGAAAATTGAGAATACTTTATATATAATACTACAGCCGGAGGAGTTAATTCACCCTTCAACCTTAGATTTATATGCTACTTATTTGGTCTACACAAAATCTAGAATTCTGAATATGTGGCTGATATTCATGGGTGTTATATAATCGTTTTCAGTTTCTTTTAATCTATTTACCATTTATGATTGGAAAAAATGCCTGTTGAAACATTCCATATGCCTCAAAGGATCAATTAATGTTTTTCAAAAAGGGATCACTTTCATAATGACAATCTAATTGATATTAGTTTCTTATTTTGAGTTTTTTACCTTCTCCCATTGAAATTCTCTCAGTAAACCATCAAAAATGTTTGCAGATTATTTAGCTCCTAAAATTTTATAAGGCAAACTAACCTAGATCTTGGTTGTCTTTGCTTGATGTATTTAGCTTATTAACATAGAAAGAATAATGTATAATGCGCTGCAATGGTAATGTAATTTGAGCAACTTTGGCGAAGCAAATCTTGACCAAACAATAAGGATGGCTGCTAAAAAGCAAATGACACTTTACACTATTTTGTGTTGTCAAATCTTTGCCATATAAGTATGGAGGTTTATATTCTAATTGATAGGTTTATATCAAGTTTAAATATGACGAGTTTCTGTAATTTAAATCATATCTAATGAAAAAAACAATTAAATACAAATTAATTCAAATTATTTGTAAATCACACCAAAATGCTAAATTTTTAAATCAGATTGCATTTATGAGATGCAATTCTAAAAAAAACAATAACTTGCCAACCTTGAGAGCTCCACAAACTTGGTTTCTAGTAGTTGTCTTGACAAGACCCATGCATCCAACATAGCCCTCAATGACCTCCTAGATTCACCTGGCTCCACACTGTAATCTTCTCCAGTGGCCTACCAACAAACATTTCATTAACATATTGAATTCACCTACATTGACATAAAGAGGGTGGCACAACATTCCCTACAAAATGTTTGACAAGGAGAGCAAGAAATAAATGAAGATGATGCAAAAACAGGGCAACGAAAGGAACTATGATGTTTAAAAGGGAATCCTACTACAAATTTTTTGACTGTTCTATCAGTGTAAAATTAAATTGCTTTCTCAGATAAAATCAGTCAACTGTTGTTTGGAATGCAAACCACTAAAAAGTGCCTTCAAAAAGAACCCAAAAATGGATTTTGAAACCCTAGATTTAACAAAAGCATTCAGACGCTTAATCTCGTGTTGGGTTCTTTTTAACTACACTAAACAAGAGTAGTGGGTATAGAAGCTATAGTCGACAAATTATATATTCTTTGTTTCACAAGAGAGGAATTTCTTACATAATGTGAGCAATGCTGAATAAAATCGAATATTTTCTACTGTATATGGGTTTATGAAAATAACAACAATTAAATTAAATTAAATACAAATTAATTCAAATTATTTGTAAATCACGCCAAAATGCCAATTCTTTAAACTAGTTTGCATTTATGAGATGTAATTCTAAAAAAATCAATAACTTACCAACCTTGAGAGCTCCAAAAACTTGGTTTCCAGTAGTTGTCTTGACAAGACCCACATCCAACAGAGCCCTCAATGGTCTACTGGATTCACCTGGCTCCACACTGTAATCTTCTCTAGTGGCCTACCAACAAACATCTCATTAACATATTGAATTCACCTACATTGACATAAAGAGGGCGGCACAAGATTCCCTATAAAATGTTCGACTAGGAGAGAAAGAAATACATGAAGATGATGCAAAAATAGGGCAACGAAAGGAACTATGATGTTTAAAAGGGAATCCTACTACAAAAATTTTGACTGTTCTATTAGTGTAAAATTAAATTGTTGCCTTAGATAAAATCATTCAACTGTTGTTTGGACTACAAACCACTAAAAAGTGCCTTAAAAAAGAACCCAAAAATGGATTTTGAAACCCTAGATTTAACAAAAACATTCAGATGCTTAATCTCATGTTGGGTTCTTTTTAACTGCACTAAACAAGAGTAGTGGGTATAGAAGCTATAGCGGACAAATTATATATTCTTTGTTTCACTGGAGAGGAAATTTATTATATAATGTAAGCAATGTTGAATAAAATCAAATATTTGCTACTGTAGATGGGTTTATGACTGTAATAACTTATATTTGGAAGGGTAACTTTACCGTTGAGAAAGTTTTTAGAGTTCTTGCTATAATATGGTAGTTTCCTTTTATAGCTGCAAAACAAGAGAAATCATGCACATACTATGGATTTAAAGAGGGAGATGTCTTTCAAGATAAAGTTAAACTCTTTTTTTTGAGTTAAAGTTGTAATTGGAAGTTGAATTTGGACCTTCACTAGGGCAGACTTTGTTGGTCTAGATATTATTTGTTTTAGATTTCTGGGATATATTTGTTATATTTTAGAGACTTATAGGGAATAAACTTAATATGTTGTTATAAAACACAGTAAACAAGTACTGTGGGTGAAGGGTAACTAAGTTGGATTACATAAATGATTGTGTTATGCATCAAAAATGTTGGATAAAATGCAATCTTGTCCCAGTTTTCATTTGTCATTCCATTATTTACATTAAGTCTGCAATAGAAAAAATTAACTCTTCCAACTTTCATCTTCATTACAATTTGATAATTGGATTCAAAACCAATTTACACTCTTTCAAAAAAAATCTCTTTAAATTTTATTTTTTATATCTCCCCAAAACTAGCAACTTGTACCATAGTCACTGCAAGAATACACTTTATTAAATTGTCATGTGTTACCTCTTTATACTCTTTCCACAACCCCAACCTGCACAAATTTTCAGTGCACTTTTCCTTTAATCTCTATCTCCTTCTATGGTTGTGCCTATTTTTATTTTATTTTCTATTTGTTGCATCTTTTGTGTCTTTTTCCAACTCAAAATCACTATTATTTTACCCGTTCTCTTTTTTTCTTGTCCTTGCACCATCCTTTTCAACTTCCAACATTGATTTCTTTTTTCCAGCTTCCCTAGCACTAACAACATGATTAAAACTGAGTTTTTACTTTTAGCCATAACAAAATGATTAAAACCTAAATGTTGAGATCTTTGGAATGTTGAGCTCTTGACCAACCAACTCGATATTTGCAATGGGTTCTTTAGCTAAAAGTGAATAGGGAATATTAGGTAAAATTATATTAGGGAATGGAGATGTAATGCAACATTTTCATTTTTCTTCTGGCATGAGAACACTTTTTTGGAATGAACGCAAATGCCCAAGACTGAATTTGTTGGGCTTGAAAGGCCAAAGGAAAAATCCTATTGGCTAATCATTTGTAGAATTTGGTAAAATGTTATGTTTTGAAATATATAAAATTAAACTTTTAAAAACATGTTTAGAAATTTAAAATGCAGATTTTAGAACAAAGTTTTGATAAACCCTCAAAGCATGAAAATGTTTAAAGAAACTCCATAAGAGTAATACATACACTACACAAAGAAAAAAACCAAGAAATGGGGCAGCAAAATCTCTAGAGTTAAAATCTAAACAAAAGAGCATGTCATTCGTAATACAAGAATTTGATAGCATAGGGAACTCAATCTAATCTGCCTACAACCACTGCTTCAATCTATTCACAATAAATGAAACTACTTGTCTATGCAAAAAATTTAGCAATGGAAAACTTTTAGAAGAGCTTCTCATTCCCTGTGAACCTAGAAGTTAGAGATTTCTACTCAACAAACATTAATCCATAGAAATTTAGGGGATTTCTTCTTCAGTCATAGAGATGAACTCACCTTCAAAGAAAATCCAATAGTCCAGTAGGAAGAGGCACAAAAATGTGTCATGTTGTTAATGATGGCAATGACAAAAGATGTGCAAAAATCAAAACCCTACCACAGTAGGTATTTGTAAAATAAGAGGAACCTAGATTCTCCCGACAACTTCAATCTATTCACAATAAACAAAGACTAGGTCATACAAGAAAATGAAACAAATTAAAGCTTTAGTTCGATACAAGAAAATGGAAATAGAAGTTTGACTGTTTGACCTCTATTTGTGTTGTGTTGTCAAGATGCTCATATTTCTACATCTTCTACTGAATTTGATCTCAATAACTGCTATGCAGATATTTCCATCCTCTGCAATAACTGCTCTATTGATACATCACCGCCCTCTGCCAGGTGGAGAAACAAAAGGTCAATACCAGCGATGAAGAGTTTGGAGGAGCGAAGAAAATGAGCAATGAAAGTGATGAGTAGTTGGGATGAATTCCATCACAGTCGATTGCTTCTCCACCAATCTGCATCGTCCGATTCAAAAGGGCTGGAAAATAGTAAGCGTGGGGATGCCTTCGATGTAAACATAATTAATTGGGTGCATAGTGTCTCTACACCTTATGGATCATAGATTACGAAAATTATTCTTACCTAGAGATATTCTCTAATAGACCTTTGGTGTGTAACATATTAAATCTTAGTGCGTTCAATATCTATCTTTGTAAGGGATAACATAATGTTTCACCACTATGTATTAAAAATAAAGATACTACGTGACATTATTAATATTGATTGTAGACTAAGCAAGATATATGAAATTAAGGGATTCATTTATGTTTGCTATATTGTGTAAATAACACAACTATCTTATTGGGCCTAGACATGTGAGAGCACCATTGTAGTATTCATCAATTACATCTACTGGAAGTTTGTATATGCTTCTTAGAATTCTATACCCTTTTTAATCTCTTATTGACATTACCTTACTTGCTCAATACTTACGTAATCAAGCCATGACAATGAATAACTTAATAATGTAGTGGATAAGGACATTATTGATGTAACTAAAACGATAGTTTCACTAGATTGTTGCATGCTTAATACAAGGAAACTATCTTTTAATTTGATGTTGTTGAGTATGTGAAAGAAGTAGTGAGAAATTAGAATACTTGAAGAAGTAATCTTAATCGTCGAATAAATATTTATTGATAGCATAAACAATGCTTATAATCAAATGGTTAAACTAAGGCATGTAGGTATATGGAAGGCAAATAAGTTGAGATTCAGAGGGATTTATAAACCAATAATTTACTACACTTAAGGTTTGATTATTTGAATAACTTTATATTCAAACTTTAAGGGAAATAAAATGGCAAAGTGTTCTAGGTCAAATCTTTAATAGTAAGATAACCTAGTAATATGAATCAAGAATAATATATAATTAATATGAGCCTTGGCTCATGGTTGCATAAAATTGTTGGGTAAAACCACAAACCTATGTCACACTTTATAAAGGAATCGACCAACAACAAAAAAAATTCTGAACTTCGGCCACATAAAAGTGGTCTTTATGTTTTGAATTTTAAAATGGTGTAAACTAATGAAATGTAGAAATTTTGACGAAGATTATTCTTGTAATTTTTTAAATTTAAAAAAAAATAGTTTTCATTATGTTTTTTTTCAATTTAAGGACAAATTTTGGTATGCTGAAAATTTCATAAAAGAGTGACTTCATGGGCTGTTAAGAAACAAATTGAAAAAATTTTAATTTTTCTCCAAATAGGTAACTTCAATATCTACAACATGGATTTTTTTTTCAAATTTGATATATATTTTTCTCGTAATAACGTTTTAAAGTCAAACATGTCAGAATTTGATAGTTTTCACGGGCCATCAACTATTTTCAATTTTTTTAATCATTTTCAAAAAAAAAATTATACCCCTTTGAAGAAGACTCTCTTCTCTACTACACCATATAAGTTTTAAATTTTTTTAATATGTTTTACTATATTTTTTTAATTTCTAATCAACCCCTTTTTTCATTTTAACAACCTACTTTCATTATTTTAAAAATGACATATATTAAAACTCATCAAAATATTAAAAAAATTATATATTTGGATTCACCACTCCGAGTTCTACAAAAGGGTATTTTTGTTTTTTGTAGAACAATAATTGTGAGAGGAGAAACACTATACCAAAGTTGAATGTTTCAGAAAATTCTGAAAAAGGGTGAGTTGGTTGCTATGTAGGATGCCACCTAGATACGACCGAATAGGTTTCAACCAAAACCTACTCGACCAAGACATGTTTGGTCAAGCATGTGTCGGTTGAAAGTGACTCGACCGAAAATGGTCAATATAAAATATATATATTTTTTGTTTAGATTTTTCAATTCAAGTAAATTTAGTAAAATATATTTTGACCAAGGAAGACTGATTTTGACTATGGAAAACTTGTTTCAACAAAAGAAAGTTTATTTCGACAAAAGAAAACATATTTAAACAATAGGAGAGCTATATTTGAAGGTACATTGATCTTGAACTTATTTAATTGATTATGTTTTTATTTTCATTAATGCATTTGAAATTTGTTTTCGCTATTAACTCATGTGTGTACAAATTTGTATGCAGGTGAATTCAAATTTGAGTGCAATTTGTGATGGCGTGTAAAAGGAATGGATCAAGGAAGTGTGATCGAACATGAATAAGACAAAGGAAGAGAAGAGCGGGTGAAGGAACATCTCATGAAGAACAACCCATGGAAAATATTAATGACCAAGGTGATGTACAAGTACAAGAACAATCAAAATCTAATAATAGAATTTTTTTGGACTATGGTATGGAAAATCTGATGGAGATAGATGAGGATTCTTTTTTCAATAAAATTTCATCTGAAAGCACATTAAAATTACACTCAAAAAGAATATGGGATGATTTTTTTGAAAAAAATCTCTAATTGGAAGAGTACAATTAGTTGCAAAGTTATTTAGACAAAAATAAATGACCCCTATTTTGGAGTTGTTAGGGGTTGATAATAGGAAAAATTCATTAGATTTAAAACAAAATTGTTGAAAACTTGCAAGAAGCATTAGAATGTATTGAAAAAAATAGTCGATCTAAAGATTTAAGTGTTGCACGTAGAGCGTTGATCACTGTAATTTCTAGTAAGAAATTGTCACATAGAAGACAAGTTCAAGAATTTTTTGAAAATTTACTAAATGTTTCTAGGAGGATTGTTCAAAGGTATAATGAAAAGAGAAATCAAATAGATGAAAAAATTGAGAAAAATTGGGTAAATATTTGTAGGGTTCCCCGAAAAGATAAAATTTTAGAAGATGTAAAGAAACAGGTGGTTGAGTATTGGACTACTCACTCTCGTGTTTCATCCAATAGAATGGATACTACACAGATAATAAGTGACGATGGTACAAAAATTTCTCATCCAAAATATTTTATAGATACAACACAAAGTGAACTTTTTGAAGAATTCAAGCAAGATTTTTCAAATGTGAAGATTTGTCAAAGGATGTTTGAGACACTATGACCATCATTTGTATGTATAAATAAAGTATGTGAATTTATTTTTTATCGAAATCATGTTGAATTTGATTTACACCTACAATCATATAGAAAATATATGACAACAATAGATCAAAATTTAGCCATCCCTGGAAGTACAACACAATTTGTGAAGTCTTTTGTATGCAAAAAATCAAAAGATTAAGAAGAATTCAATGTTTAGTGTATAAAAAATGTATGTAATGACTGTGGAGATTTGAAGAATCTTTTATATGTTGACAATAATGAAATGCAAGTTGTTTGGAAGAGATTTGAATATGAGACATACTTAACGAAGTCAGGAGTTGAGGCCAAAAAAAATGTTCTCAAAGAGAGTGGATTGCCTTACAATGAATTCATGAGTAAATTTCGCAATAAAATATATCCACATATCCAACATTGTCATGGTGCAAGATGGAAAGCTAAACAATTTTGTGATTCAAAGAATTTATTTGCACCAAGTTGCATTCTCTCTATTGTAGATTTCTCTGAGAACTATACATTTAGTCCTCAAATTGAGATTCAAAGTCAATATTATCATTTAGAGCAAGTTGCAATCTTTGTGCAAGTTTGTTATAGGCATGTCGAATTAGAGGTCGATGGAATACAAAGTAGAAAATATGATCGAATTATCATCAAAGAAGTTCACTTTTATATCAATGATAATACAAATAATGATATAAGCTATGTAGCTCTTTTTTTCAAAATGTTTTTTGAAGACCTAAGACGACGTGGCATAAATCAAGAACAACATTGGATATGGTCTGATGGATGTGTTGGTAAGTGTGTACATTATTTTTTAAAATTTTATTTATTTATATTTACTTAAATAATTTTGAGACTTAAATCAAGTCTAATTGCACTATATATATATATATATATAATTTTACTTTTTTGACTTGAGCTAATTTGGTTTTAGTGTAATTATTTGTAACTTCGTGCAGGATAATTTAAGTCTTCAAAAGCTTTTGTTTGGTTAAGCCATCAACATGCTAGATGCAATACCAATTTTTTGTGGAGTTTTTATGAGAGTGGACATGGAAAAGGAGAGCACGATGGAGTATGAACATGTGTGAAGCGTGCACTTCGTCAACATGAACTTGTTGGTAACTTTCACCATATATATATATATATATATATATATATATATATATATATATATATATATGGAACATGTAGATATATTTTTGAAAAGATTAGATATATATTTAAATTAAATTAAAAATTATTTAAGTTCCTTGAAAGTAATAGGTGACAAATTGTGCCAACACATGTGTACTTGCAGGTAATGCCATACGAAATGCAAATGAAATTGTTGAATGGTGTAAAAGCATTTTTCCACTCGCGACTCAACATACAATACACAATATTTTTGGGAAGTTACAGGTACATCTAGTCAAAATTTGTTAAAAAATTGAATTTCAAAGTTCAAGTGTACATGATTTTTAATTGAATTTTCAAATTTGAATTTACAAATATTGATCGATCAAATCCTTATAATTGTCAAGCAATTCATTAGAAGTCTGCATCAAATCATGACAACAAGAAATTGTAGTAAGCCTTATGCAATTAATTTGAGAGAAAAGTCATGTTTTTGTGTTGATTGCATTGAGAACAATGCAAATATTGTTCAATGTGAGAATATTAGAGATGGGTATGTTTCACAATGGGAAATGAAACAATTAATATCAATGCCTCCTTTTTTTGAAGATGACAATGTCGATGTCTACGATCCTCTATATTTAGTTGATTACGAATGTGTATCTGATTTAGTTGTTACAGGTATGGAAATTGATCTTAATTTAGTTTTAATTTGATTTAAATATATTCTATGTTTAAGTAAGTTTTAATCATGTGTTTAATTTAAAGTTAAAATTGATTAAAAATATATGGTGTGTGTACAGGAGATATTTTTGCTATTGTTGCAGATCCTGACAATGCGGAAGGTGTAGATTACTATCTACTAAGATGTATGCAACCAAAAAAAAAATTGGTGGAATCGATGACAAATGGTGATGGACAAGAGTATCTCATTGAATCAAACATTATCAAAGGCACATATTATCAACAGATAAAGATAGATAAAAATGGTATTTATTTTGTTGATTATATGCCAGGACAAAAGGTTCTACATTACAGTCACCTAGTTATAGCAACAAAAATAAATTTAGAAACTTTACCTAAAAATGGACGTTGCAAACAAAAGTGGAGGTTGCCTATTAAAGATCATGAAATTTTTTTAGAGATAATTAAAGATAGAGAGGATCCAGATTTTATGTACCAGGAGCTTTAAGTTGTTTTTTGGATATGCATGTGTGTGTACTCAAAATTTTTATAGATCTCTAGATCTATATATTTATATATTGATTGAACATGTGGCATGATTTAGAATGGGTTTTTTCAAAGGTTTGGTCATAAATATTCCATGTGGTATTCTTAATTTAGTTTAAGAATATTTTTTAAGTTCACTTGAATCTTCGATTTCATTTGTTGAATCTTAGATATTCCTTGATTGTATAAATTCATGTTTGACATGTGGAATGACCTTAAACTTGTTCACCTTCAAATTTTTGAACTTTAATATAACCTTACTTGTTCACCTTCAAATTTTTGATCATCCATTTTCATATCCTAATATATGTCACATCCTAGAGAAAATTATTATTTTCATCCTAAGCATCCCCCTTCATCCTAATCATTCATTAGATCACATGTTCTAGAATAATCACCATTCTAATCCTAATCATGTTCATGTATAATCATGAAATCATACAATTTTCTCTAAATGTGATAGGTGTTGCATATTGGTACAACTACTAGCAAATGGTGCGAGGACACTACCTGAATGTTAGAAATAATAGAAAAGGTATACTATAGATTTTTCACTATATTTTAAAATATTTTTTATGGTTTCATCTATTCAGTTTTCATCCACCTCACTAGCCCTTATAGTTGTCAGTCCTTTATAATTATAATTAATCAAAATTATTCTAGCTCATTCTAGTTTGTAGAGATGTCTTTTCTTATCAACTCTTTCTTTTCATTGGATCCCCCTAATCTAAAGTTCCATTCCAAGAGTGTGGTTCATTTTTGCATCCCAACACTTTGAGGCTCTATTGATCATGAATGATATCTATTGGATGGTTTGTGGGAGCCCATAGAGATTCAAATATAGTTTTATGAGCATAAAACCTTTCCATTTGATAGTTAATCTTACATGAACATAATTGATTTACCTATTTTTAAATACCCCTTTCTTTTTACAAGTTCAATGCTTGAGTAGGAAGGATTTGGACTGCAACATGTAGGAATTGTTTTTATCCTAACAATGTTTTTTAGAAGATAGTATTAAATTTGATATAAAGGTTGTTGCTATTTTTTGACATGAATTATATATTGTATAATTTAATTTTTATGATTTATTTTATTTAGTTTTGAATCTAGTTATAAAATAGTCGAGCTCATTCCTATTATGATGTAAGCTAGAGAACATTCAAAATTAATAAAAAGTAAATAGTGGTCTTCCATTTTTAGCAAAATGCCTAAAGTTTGTAATATGGTATTTATATAGCTATAAGATCATTTTGATCTAAATATTTGATGTTGCAAATTCTATTATTTTGAAATCAATTTTAAATTATTATCTACAAAGAATATTGGGTGAATTCTCTTTGGGTAGATTTTCATATTTTCATTAACTCTAGATAAGATTGTTAGGCCTATTTTACTAAAGTGTTATTTTTTGGATTTTGAATAACAAATTTTTATTTTGGATAAAGGATTTAAATGTTTTGAGTAATGGATGATTATTTTATAAAATAGTTATGCATTCTATTATAACTGATATAGATATCAATTACTAACAGATAGATCTATTCTAGATTCCATTTTTATCAAACCAAAACTAACTTTTAGAAGATGATGATAAAAAATTACAAGGAAATATTATGTACTAGACAATGAGCTTAACCCTTGTATACCATAATTTCTTTGTATTTAGTGAACAAACTATTGTGATGGATAATTATCTAATGAAGAGATTTTTATGATTAATTGAATATTAAAAATTTCGCCAAGATTTTCTTACACATGTGTCTTTTTAAAATTTGATTAGTTTAATTTATAGTGTGGTATGATAATGTCTATTTTTGTATTATAGTTCCAATATAAAGATGTTTATACTTGTTAATTCTAGGAAAGTGCAATGGAATTTGATTATGCATGGTTGTTTGATATGATTAGCTAGAGATTGGGTCATACAACTATATATCATGATAATTGAATACAAATTGTGTGTCATAGAACTGTACATTATCTAACTTAGTCAAGTTTAAGTAGGTACTTGGTCAATATAGATGTGTGTAACAAATGTGAAAAAACCATAATTTAAATTTAAATTTAAACTTGAACAAACTTGCTAAATAAATAAAACCACAATTTAATTTGCACAATGTAAATAGATGTAAATAACAAGTGTTTGAAAACCATAATAATGCATGATAACAAATCTATTCAAACAAACCATAAAACATAAACATGTACACATGTGTGAATGTGATGTAAATCATAACAAGCACATACATATATACCATAAAACATAAACATGTATGTACATAATGTGATGTATGTATAAATCATAAAAAGTGTTTGGACAATATAATAATCTGATCTCAAAGAGAGGGATATCTACTGTGAATAGAATCATCAGATCTCTAGCTCGATCCACGGCCCGATCTCTCCCTCGATCCATGAACTGATCCCTCTCTTGATCCAAGATGTGTGGATCCATGTCCCGATCCAAGCTCTTTGGATGTGTGTCCTGACCCTCATCCCAAACCCTACATGTGTTCAAGTACACACATGAAATTATCTAAACTTGTATGTGTAAAAACTTTCAATGTGTTCAAACTTACAAATCGAGTAATTAAATTTTAAATTATAAAATTATTTAAATGTACCTCAACTATGTCATGCATGGGATCGACATCATGTGTGGATCCATGTCTCGATCCAAGCTCTCTGGATCTATGCCCTAAGCCATGCATGTGTTCAAGTACGTGCACATATGAACTTTTAAAATTTGATTTAATTTAAGTGTGTGTGTACAATACATGTATATATGTAAAAAATTCTATAAATGTACCTTAGTTATGTGTTGCATGGGATCGCCATCATGTGCCAAATTTCCAAACTCCGAAAAATCACCATAATGCTTAAAAAATTTCAAGTACACAATTTCAATCGGGAGTTAAACATGTATCAAACTTATTTTTTTAGAACACAATTAAATGTATATATATATATAAATTATTCAAGTACCTGTTGGACCTGATCAATGGCTCTACCAATGTCACTAAGATCATGAGAATGCAAGGATATCGCAAGGGGATTTGTAGCATGCACAGTATCAATGCCAAAAAGAAGTTGAGTATATGCACCATGGACAACATCAGGTGTCGTAGTAACCTGAGCAATGTGATCTATAACATCTTGATGAACTGGACAAGCTAAAGGATTGATAGAAACATGATGTGCATGGGATCCTATAGGCTGCTCTGGAATATCACTTGGAGTTTCCACCCCCTGGCTTGAATGTGTACCAAGATATCGATGTCTAATAAAATCTTGTACACAGTCAAGAGAGATCCCATGGTCCTCGTTGATGACCTAATATGTTGCTAGTAAATTTGAAACTGAGACTCTACACACATTACACAAAGTCATGTGGTTCATATGCTCGATATCTGAAGGAGTAGGTAGATCAACACGAATAAATGGATCATAAGATGTTGATGTAGCCTCTATGGGAGGAAGGATGATCCACGGGCATAATAAGTATCTACCAACTCGATTAGATGACATCTGATCAATTTGTGTCGTAATAGAGGCAATACTATCAATAATCTGGGATTGAGTGGAGCATGTTGCTGACTCCCTTGCTGCTTCCAATTCCACACGTTTTGGTAAAACCAAAAGGTTTGGGCCAACTAATACCCTCTTGTCCATAGGCGGTGGCAAACCTAGACGTCTAAACTGTGGTTTGTTAGAAAAATGGCCTTACCTTGGCCAACATGCTCAAGATGAGATGTGTAGTGCACATCTATTTGTAAATGAAATTCTACATATAATTGTTTCACAAAATATGTTGGTAGCTCATCATTTTGAGGCCATCTATGATACGTTGCCAACCATCTAGGGCATATGAATGGCACAACAAGAGGATCTACACACCTCATAACCACATATCCTCTAATTATATTTTATCCTCTATAATGAGGGAACATGGTTAACACATTTTTAGCTGAAACTAATTTGGCAACTTCTTTATAATTCATTGTGCCAGTAACACTCCTAGCAAGAGACAAATAAAATTGCTCAATATTGTTCTCATCATAAGGGTTAAATGATTGAATTGTCTCAATCATTCGATGAATCTCATCTTTAATAGTGACTAATCTATCATGATTAGCCAAATTGGGGGAGTTATGAATTGTTTGCTCTAAACATTTTAGAGCATTGTTTAATCTAACAATACTATCCTGATATAAATTGGATCTATTTTGAGCCTCTTTATTAGAATGAGGGGAATGGTGAGATCCCTCATCAGCCATGATATATATAGATGTAAATGTAAATCTAGAGATCTGCATATTATTAAAATAAAATATACATGAACAACACATACATTAAACTTGAATTTAAATCAAATTTCAAAACTAAAACATTTATATGTATATTTTCAAAACTAAAACATTTATATTTAAAGTACAATATTTTCAATAGATCTATGTACATGTGTGTGTATGTATAAAATTTGCAAAACTAGCTTTGAACCCTTTATAATTAAAACCATTTAAAAATTCTATGTGATCCCATTAAAGATAGATAAGGAAAGAAAATTATATAATCTACCATCAATTCATTCTAGATAAAAAAACATAAAATTAACCATTAATTATATTCAAGAATCTGACAATAGCAATCAAATAAATGTATTATATATATGTGTGTATGTGCATGTGTGTATGTGTGTATGTGTGTATGCAAGTATGTATGCATATATATATATATATATATATATATATATATATATATATATATGTAACATACATGTGCATGTGTGCATATGTGTATATGCATATACATGTGTATGTGTGTATGTACACATGTGTACATACATACATGTACACAACATGTACATGACATATGTATATATATGTGTATATATGTATATACTTGAATTTATGTATGCATAAATATATATATGTACATGCACACGTACATATATTTATACATACATACTCAAGTACGTACATACATACACATGTATGAACATATGTGCATGTACATGTATGTGTGCATACATGTACATACATCCATACATATGTATTGTTCATACATATGTATGTACATATACATATATACTACAGACATGAAAAATGTACAATTTGATTTAGCACACTTGATCTTGACTACTAATGACATTTCTTTTTGAATCACACTCTCGGCTTATCATCACCTTCTGTCTCTTAATTAAATAAATAATTATTTTTTTGATTAAGTCTTTCTCCTCTATTGATTAAATTAATCAATTAACCTCATATCTCTGTTTAATTAAATAAATCATTTTATTTGATTAAAATCTCTAAAGTCTTCTTATTAATTTAAATAAATAAAACATTATTTAATTTAATCTAACATTTCCCCTTTTAGTTAAATAAATCAAAATCATTTATTTAATTAATCATTTCCTCTCAATTCTAATTTAAATCAACTCATCAATTTGAGTCAAAATTGTCAAATCACCTAACCTCTCATTAAGTTAACCAAATCTTGATTAAGTTAATCCCTATCACTAAAATTCTCTAGAGAATACAACTTGCATATGAAAATAGATTTAATTCATTTATTAAATCTCTATTTTCCCTCACATGGCATAAAAAGGGAATATTTCCTCAAGTTTGAATTCAAAAAGTCCAAGTGAATGGGTACTTCCAACAAAGCACTCACTCCTCTTACATGTCCTTGTGCATTGAGTCAAGTGGCATTTATTTCATTCATTTTTCCCTCTCACATGTCATTCCTCAATTTCAAATTCCACCTAATTACATTTATTGACACTTTGGCCAAAATGTGAACAACCATCAACCATTCACATAGTGACAAGTGGCATTTGGCCATTGGGTGAAAGTTAGTCCCACATTGCTCAAATCTTCCTCTCTATTCCAAATTCAAATCTATAAATATAAGACTTATCTTCTCATTATTCATCCACAATCTCATGTAAAGTTACTCTCTTGACATTGAGAGCCAATTTTGTGCACATCATTCCACATATTCATCATTTTCACAATTCCATAGCTAGGTTATGCTCAAATCTCATTGAAGAGATTTGATCAATCCACACACATCAACATTGTAATTTAGGAGTTGGGAAAGGGCCAATTTCGACACATCAATTGGCACCAATTCCCCCATGGGATCACAAGTTTGTTTGCTTAATTAGGATTCACTTGCATTTTTATACTTTGTTCTTCATTTTCCTAGTTTAAGTTTTAGTAAATGGATTTTATGGAGAATCCTTCATTCTTGCTTGTATATTATCTAATATCTTGATTTGTTTATTGTTTTTGTGTAATTGCAGGTTTAGGGGTTCACACATACACACATACACATATATGCATTATACACATATATGCATACATACACATATACACATATACACACATGCGTACATGCATGTATACACATACATACATACACACATGCACATGTATGTACATATATATATGCATATACATGCATACACACATACATATGTACATACAAACATATATACATACATACATGTAATGTGTAAATACATACACACATACATTATATACACATGTACATATATATGCATGTACATATACATACATACACACATATGTGCATACATATATGCATATGTATACATGCATACACACATATACACATGTATATATTACAAACATACAAACATGTACACACATACGTGCACATGTACATGCATATACGTACATGTAGATGTACACACATGTACATGCACATATATGTATACATACATGTATGTGCATGGATAGTGAATTAGAAATTTTGGGTTTATAGATCTACAATGAAGAATCTTAGAAAACCATGCATTAAATGAAGCAAATTTAGTTGTTTGTTTAATTTGATCTTCTTCAATAAGATTTGCGTTAGAAGGTACCTATCAATTTGGCTTGTTGCATTGAGGCTTCCAAATGAAGCAATATGAATTTGTTGAATCTAAATTAAACAAATTCAGTTGCTTGTGTGCATTGAGGTTTCAAAATGAAACAATATGAATTTGATGAATCTAAATGAAGAAAATTCAGTTGCTTGTTTAACTTTATTTTCTCCAATAAGATGGCTTGTTGTTGCATTGAGGTTTCCAAATGAAACAATGTGAATTTGATGAAGAAATGAAGCAAATTCAGTTGCTTGTTTAATTTGATCTTCTCCAATAAGGTATGG
Source organism: Sequoiadendron giganteum (assembly GCA_007115665.2). Lineage (NCBI taxonomy): Eukaryota > Viridiplantae > Streptophyta > Pinopsida > Cupressales > Cupressaceae > Sequoiadendron > Sequoiadendron giganteum. The sequence goes on along the minus strand of CM021102.1, from coordinate 184,125,049 downwards.
GTTAGAAGATACCTATCAATTTGGCTTATTGTTGCATTGAGGTTTCAAAATTAAATAATATGAATTTGATGAATCTAAATGAAGCAAATTCAGTTGCTTGTTTAATTTTATCTTCTCCAATAAGGTTTGGGTCAGAAGGTAGCTATCAATTTGGCCTGGTGTTGCATTGAGGTTTCCAAATGAAACAATATGAATTTGATGAAGAAATGAAGCAAATTCAGTTGCTTGTTTAATTTGATCTTTTCCAATAAGGTTTGGGTTAGAAGGTACCTATCAATTTGGCTTGTTGTTGCATTGAGGTTTCGAAATGAAACAATATGAATTTGATGAATCTAAATGAAGCAAATTCAGTTGCTTGTTTAATTTGATCTTCTCCAATAAGGTTTGGGTCAGAAGGTACCTATCAATTTGGCTTGTTGTTGCATTGAGGTTTCAAAATGAAACAATATGAATTTGATGAATCTAAACAAAGCAAATTCAACTACTTGTTTAATTTGGTCTTCTCCAATAAGGTTTGGGTCAGAAGTCCTATCAATTTGGCTTGTTGTTGCATTGAGGTTTCCAAATGAAACAATATGAATTTGATAAAAAAATAAAGCAAATTCAGTTGCTTGTTTAATTTGATCTTCTCCAATAAGGTTTGGGTCAAAAGGTACCTATCAATTTGGCTTGTTGTTGCATTGAGGTTTCAAAATGAAACAATATGAATTTGATGAATCTAAATGAAGAAAATTTAGTTGCTTGTTTAATTTGATCTTCTCCAATAAGGTTTGGGTCAGAAGGTACCTATCAATTTGGCTTGTTGTTGTATTGAGGTTTCAAAATGAAACAATATGAATTTGATGAATCTAAATGAAGCAAATTTAGTTGCTTTTTTAATTTTATCTTCTCCAATAAGGTTTGGGTCAAAAGGTACCTATCAATTTGGCTTGTTGTTGCATTGAGGTTTCCAAATGAAACAATATGAATTTGATGAAGAAATAAAGAAAATTTAGTTGCTTGTTTAATTTGATCTTCTCCAATAAGGTTTGGGTTAGAAGGTACCTATCAATTTGGCTTGTTGTTGCATTGAGGTTTCAAAATGAAACAATATGAATTTGATGAATCTAAATGAAACAATTTCAGTTGCTTGTTTAATTTTATCTTCTCTAATAAAGTTTGGGTCATAAGGTACCTATCAATTTGGCTTGTTGTTGCATTGAGGTTTCCAAATGAAACAATATGAATTTGATGAAGAAATGAAGAAAATTCAATTGCTTGTTTAATTTGATCTTCTCCAATAAATATGGTTTAAACTCAAGTGTGGAATTTGAGAGTAAATGACATGTAATGTAAATCAACAAAATGGTTACTATCGATGATCAATCATCTTTTTTAGATGGATTTTAATATATTTATATTCTCAAAAGATAAATTTGATCTAGAATAAAGCATGTCTTTGAATCCTCAAAGGATTTTAATGATTTAGTGTAAGATTGTAAATTGTGTGATCTAAAACCTAATAATCGAGTTTTTAATTGGAATGACCAAAGAGAAAGTCTATTATATTGATGAAAAATTGTGTAGGTTCTTGAATTCTTATTCTTTGCTTCTCAAAGACCGTGACTCCTCTTCTCGCATTGTCATGTAGTTAGATCAAGCCATTACTCTATTGAGTTGGAGGTAGAAATGATTGGTAAAATAGTATGATCTCCATTTATATTTTAATTTATATTGCTCAAGCACCCTAATTTCCATAAGATGGACTAGAAGGAAGTTAATAATGTATCTCACATTTTGGCTATGTTTATCACTCATCAAAAGCTAAAAATACTAAAAAGAAGAATGAGGATTTGGAATATAGAGGTCTTTAGTAGTCTTTTTGCAAATAAAAACCATATATGTGAAGAATTGGAGTTAAATTATCTCAAATTTTAGTCAGTTGAGCTTTCATATTTGGAAAAGAAGTTGTTTCTTGTAAGCAATTTTTTTTCAAGTTGAAGAGACCTATTAGCATAAAAGTAGGGATAAATGGATTATATTTGGGTACAAGACTATGAAGTATTTTCATGCATTATCTCAATAAATAAATTAAGATAAAATAGTTTCAATAATAGAGGATGGTAATTGGGAAGACATCATGCCATAGAGGGAATAATGAAGAATACAACAAAATTATTTAAAAAATTGTTGACTTTTGAAGGAAAGAAATAGGTGGAGACTATTCTATTCATAAATTATATCCATGAGCTTGTCTCTAAAGATGAAGATACTAGGTTAATGGAACATTTCAAGTTAGTAGAGGTACAAAGTGCAGTTTATGGTTTCAAGGATGATAGTGAGCCAAGATTAGATTGGATTTTTCAATCTTTATGGTTTCAACAACCTCTATTTTGTTGTTGCTGGTACAAAGTGTAGTAGCCGGTTTGTTGTTGCTACAACCTCTATTTTGTAATCTTATAGCTGTTGTTTTGTTACAGCTGTGTACTCTTGATATGTAATTTGATTTTTTTTTAGCTTTTTCCAATATATAAAAAATATATTAGATTGGCTTTTGGATAAATTTTTCAAAGACTTTGGGAATTGGTAGGTTACGAATTATTGGAATCCATAAATAAATCTATATCAAAGTGTTATAAGGGTGGTTTTGTCTTGACAGAATAAACATGAATGTGAAGCATACAGTTTTGATGCTTGATTGTCTAATTCCAATTCCAGAGTCTTCCTATGCATGGGGAGGACCCTCCAACATCTATTTATGAACATAAGTGGGGTTGTATTAAATCATTGGAGGCATTCCATAGTGAATGTATCTTCAATATAGGCACGAAAATGTAAGCACAATACACAAAGAGTGAGTGTAGCACAAAAGAAAGGAATTCCATGAGAATGCACAACTTTTGTGGCTGAAATTGGAAGTATTCAACTCCAGAGAGAGTACACATGTCAATTCCAACTATTTTTCCTCTCCTTGAGGTTTTAGGATAGATCTTTGTCTCTGTGGTGTGATTTTATTTCTGTTTGATAGTTTATGCGTGTTAAATCATATTTCTACTTTGGAATAAGTGATCCTTTGACACCTTACTTGTTTATATGGTGTAATATCAAAGTGTGTAACTTTCTATTGATATCTTTGGTGTGCCTAATTATTGTAAAAGGAGATAGAATGAACATAGTGTCCCCTCACTCTAGGAATTGTATGCAGATTAATAAGGTCAAAGTATATGAATGATACTAAAAGAAAATTGTTGCATGGAGTGTTTATTGTTGTATAGGAATTGGACTAATGTTACACTATCCTAGTCTCGAGTTCACTTTGAAATTGCAGAAAGCTAGATGGGTATGTGCAGGATCATCATGGAAAAAATAAGCCCTTAAGTGGCAATAAAATTCAAAAAAACAAGAGTTAGGCAACTTGATGTAAAAATTTGAATAAGTAATCTATATTATTTAAAAAATATGTAAGAATATAATTTGTAGAAAATTGAATGTAGTTTTTAAACTACTAGGTTTATTTTAAAAAAAAAAAATTCTATTTGGTGAAAATTTGAAATTTCAATGCAATAGTACTTAAATTTTAGGGAAAAAAGAAGTAGGTGTCTGTCTAACCACCCTAACCACAATAAAATGATAATATTTTTTTGTAATATTTTAGATATAGGTAGATGACTCATGTCCCGATGTGATGCTATTTTTTTTTTATAAAAAAATTCCAAGTAAATAATTAGTTATTATTTTTTTATTACAACTTTTAAAAAATATAAAAACTCGTATGTCTGACCACCTTAACTTGGTCAAAACTTCATGAAATTCAATTTTTTTTAAAAAATTTTATAGTATGTGAAGCATAGAATGTGACGCATGTTTCAGATTCAAAAAATGTAATACTGTTTGGAAGCTATAGATGTTTTTCAATCAACCTATCAATCTGGACTTTAGTCATAATTTAAATAGAAAATGAATAATAATTATTTATTAAATTCAAAGTGAAGCATAATTTATATTGGTGGAAAGCTAAGAATCTCCTTTAAAAACCCTTTTCGTTTCATCAATTTTGTGTAAAAAATAAGTCGTCAGCCACATGAGTCATCATATCACTTACATATCGCCACTGTTTGGCCCATCATGATCCTACACATACCCAGGCAAAGATAATTTTTGTGCAATAGGTATACCCATCAAAGAGATAGACATATACATGAGAAAAACCAGATCCTATTCTCAAGTACATACATACATACTTCATAAAACCCTTTATTTTCACCATTTTTCTTAAAACCCTAACTGAAAACACCAAATTTCTAATTTGTTGAATGAAAAAAACTAAAATCCCCAAATTCCCAATTCACTTCAATGAACAAAACTTGAAAAATTTGAAACCCTTCAATATGTTTTGCAAATCCTCAAATTCCCCATTCAATACATTTTGCAAATAATTCCTTTATGCCATACGCAAAATATTGACAGAGGAGAACCTGTGAGGTGACTGGGGTCGTTGTCCAAGCTTTGTATACACCAGGTGCGTTCCACTGACCTTGTTTCAACAAAAAAACATTCGACCAAGCGTGCCCAAATGAATGGGCACCTTCTTTTTTTTGTTTTTATTTTCACCCTTCCAACCAAATGCTTTTCGGCCGAAACTATTTGTTTGGCCAAAAGTGTGACACATAATTGTGCTTTTACCCTGTAAATAATGGTGATTCCATCTAATGGTATTGCAACCACACTTTACTAAACATATATTTAATGTTGAGACTCAATACTTTAATAATTCATTGATACCATGGTAAATTCTTTATATGACTACACAATGTCTATTAACCTCTTCAATACAAGAACCTTGATATTGGAATTATCATGTGAACAAAGGAATGTGACTAGACTATTTAATTTGACAATGTTGTCGAGAGTGAGCTATGAGATAAATCTTATGTAGCATCTCTTGATACCCAATTGATCACCATTGACGAGTTTAGTCTAAATGGAAAGCATGAATAAACTATCTAGTCTATTAACTAATCTATGATCAAAATGTGGTGTTGCACCATAGGGTAAAGGAAATTAGACGATCAAGAATATTATTAGTAATAATTTTATTGGGTTTACTTCATATGTTGGTCCAATGGATATAGTGTTGACAACTTCCTTTTAACTAGGATTTGAGTATCAATAATACTTAAAAGAAGCTCATAAATACTATTATATGTCCTTTAAAGATATCTATTAACCCCTTAAGCATAAGAACCTCAATATTGAATCTATTAAATGAGTTTAAAAATGGAAATGCTTTCCTATGGATTGGTGTGAGCCAAGGAAATTTTGTGTTGAGTAATAAGACTATCCCCAATGTCAATATAATAAAACTTTGGGATGTTTAAGATGGATTAGGAATAATCATGGTGTTGAGGTTCAGTCTTGACATACATGGATAGAAGTTTCATGGTATAGGTTCACTAAATTGGGAACTGATGCGTAGCTATTCTTGAGAGATCTTGTAAGAAGAACTGTGTATGACTTTGATCCATTTGGAAGTTGGTATGTAGGATGTCCTTGGGCCAAGGATGCCTCTGTGACCTCAAGTGTGTAGGGGGAAGGTCTAGGGGGATAAATTCTATATTTTTAAGTTAATCCCAATTGGTTTGACATTCTCTCTTCAATAGGCTTCAGATGAGGCTGAATGGGTATTAGATAGTTATGAACAAAAACCTGATAACTTGTCTTCAATAAATAATGTGTTTCTGGATAGAAAGTTGAAGGAAAGGAATGAATTGGACTACTTGGCAGTGGTTAAATGTTGAGTTGAATTCACCTCGTGTTGGTACTAAGTGTTTTTTTTTATTTTGTAAAAATTATTCTTAGACATATATATGACTATGTATAGGCTTCTAATTCAGTTGATTGTGATATACTTATTCTAGGTTAAGAACTTATCTTCTAGTTATAGTGCTAAGCATGTGTCAAGGAGCTATTATGCTTGAGATTGATAATAGTCAAGGATAATACTATGCTAGTGATGGCCATCCTTGGTTGTTTAGTTGTTTGATGGACTACAAGAAAAATAGTTTCTAACAAAGAATAGGTAGGTAACAGTTGAACCAACCTCATAGTATAGTTTTGGCATATCTTGATGTGGAAATGGTATACTTGACCTTATTGAGTTGAGGGTAGACCTCGATGTAGTATGGGATGCATCAAATCCTCTTCCTAGTTGTCTGATGGTGTAGAAGACCAAGGAAAAGGATGGGATCCATGGTGTAGTGCACAATGCATTGAAATTTCTTTTCTATTTGAGATGCACTAAGGGCAAGTGTGTGTTAGCCAATGTGAATGTGTTTTCTAGTCACTGCCTATATGTGACCTATGTTGGAGCTAGTCACTTTGTCTATGTGATGTATGTTGGAGCTAATCACTATGCATATGTGATGTATGTTGGAGCTAATTATTGTGTATATGTGACATATGTTGAAGTTAGTCATTTTATATTTATGACATATGCGGTAGCTAGTCACTGTTTATATGTGTCATGTTGAAGCTAGTCATTGGGTATTTATTGCATAGGTTGTAGCTAGTCACTATGTATATGTGACATATGTTGGAGCTAGTCACAATGTATATGTGACATATGTTGGAGCTAGTTACTATGTATATGTGATGTATGTTGGAACCAATCACTATGTATATGTGATGTGTATGAGCTAGTCACCTTGTGTATATGTGATGTATGTTCGAGCCACTCCCTATGGGAATTCGAGGAATATAGAAAGATATGAACCCTTGTGTATTGCATATGTTTGCACACTACTAATTGGTAATGTTTGGTATGTAATCGACACTTGATGCTGATTTGATATCATAATTGGCTAAGTTGATAGCTTACACTTAATGAATAGTCATGGTTTAATGGTGAGATCAAAGATCTCATACAAGAGGAGAGAATGAACTCTCTCCAACCTTGGTGGGTGAACTACGAAGCCTCAAGTTTCCTTTGAAGGGATACATAGGTAGGGTCATCGAAAATGAACCCTTGAGGCTTAGGTCTAGGTCTAGGAATGACCTTAACATTAAGAGCTTACCACTCCTATGTGTAAGCATATAAGTGATGATGTCAAATTGATGCCATCATGGTGAATGAATAAGTTTGAAGTTGACACTTCTATTGAAGATGCTCATTTGATAAGATGGTATTTGTTCAAAATTGATTAAAAAAAATTGGTAGCAGTTGATGGACGGTTGTTACACATTCTTAATTAAAAATATATATTTTTTTTTTTTGTCATTTAAAACAATAAATAAATAATACACCAATAAAAATAAAAGTTAGAAAAACTAGTTGAAAGCATATGGTAATAATAATAATAAATTAGAAAAACTAGTTGAAAGCATCGTAACATAATCCCGATGTCTAGATTATGCTGGAGTTTTAGTCCCATATAAACTTTATAAATGTGATTTTTTTCCACCCACCTTTTTAATAAATTTGTGTAACTTTATTTTATAAAGATAATATAACCACTTATTCAAAAAATAAATAAACAACATAATCTAAAAATACAGTTGAAACCTACAGCTAATAGTCACATGTATAATATGAAATGCAAGAGAACAAAATGAATTGGTAAACTTCCTTTCTTGACAGCCATCATGTGATATAATGAGAGACTGAAGTAGTCAATTGGGAACTCTCTTTCTTGCAATTCAGTGTCTGAAATCAATTGGTCCATTTCGGCAGGTCATATTTTATTGAATATTAATTCTAATATAATATATTTTCGTACCTTTACCTATTTTTATATTATTTATATATAAATTTCGATCATATAAATGATGACTTATACAATCCATAAATTTTAGTATAATATATTTTTGTACCTTTTCTTTATATTGTTTTCAAATATAAATTTCTATCATAATCATTAACACCATAATAATATAAACAATTAATTTTAACATAATATATTTTTGTGCCTTCTTTTTATATTATTTAGAAATAGAAGTTTCTATCATTATTTCCATACACTATTCAGACGCTCTGCTCACCAGGACTCCACTTTGGATGCCAAAACTGGAAAGAGCTCTTCCGCTGCAAGTCGTTATCAAAACCTTAAACTGATTAAGACGTATTCGATCCTTTTGATCAATCCAAAAGGCAATTTGATAAGTGGCGCCTAGGCTTGTGTGGCTTGACGTCTATCCATTCTCCCAAGGTGTGACCTATTCTTGGCCTTTATGGATCTCCGAAAGCCCCCTTCCCCTATATATTACCATCGTCTTCGGCATAATTTAACACTGCCTTAACACTGATCAGCTTGATTGTATTTGAATTTCACTCATCAATTGAAGAGTGCGACAATGGCTATGGCGATGGCTACAAAGAGAGCTGTTAAGTCTGCAGCACAGGCTCTCTCTCCACTCTCTTCCATCAGAACATTGCATGTAAGTAATCATTACAACCTACTTTTTCTTCTTACTTAAAAACTCGAAATGGTTACTGAAATTTTACTGACTTTTGTTAATTGAAGTGGGTGGATGGAATTTTGCTAAAAATTTTCAGAACTTGAAATGGATAGGGAAAATTTTACTGAATTTCGCAAGTTTTGAAATGGGAGGGCAAAATTTTGGAGAGCTACAAGTGTGTGTTGTGGTTTGAATCAACTATAATCAAATTATTGTGATCAAGATTTTTAGTTTGATCGGGCTTAGACTTTTCCATCTTTTGATATTATTTATTTAACCTCTAATTGTCATGGGCAGACATGGGTTTTGATTTTCTTGTATGTAGGCCTAAAAGCTCAGGTTCTGTTATCAGGGGATTCTAATGATTTATATGTTCTGAGCTGACTTTTGTGGCCTTTTGTGCAAGGGGCTTATTTGAGTTGGATGATGTGCCAGACGAGAATCAGCCCCTAACAATACGTAGATGAAAAAAAAGTCACGGTTTACCTTTCTGCTTTTGTTCTTTTAATTATTTTTTGTGATTGGTCCATACTTGGATATACCCTGTAAAAAATTGTAACTATTTTATTTATTTATTTCTGCATTAGTGAGTTTTGTAGCAAATATTATTAACAGCTATATATCTATAGTCGTAGGATTATGGTGATGATGATATGTTACTGTGACTTTTGTGGCCCTTCCCCTTCCTGAATCGAGCTTAATTCAATTGGATGTTTTGCCAATTCAGGATCATACTAAGGTTGATAAAAATAATTGCATTCATCTTTCTAATTCTAAAGAATGTAATTCTGCAATTTGGCACAATATTTTCTTTTATTTCTGATGATAGATATTGGAATGTGATGCGAAATGTTGATGCAAAAATTCAATACAACTTTCTTAAAAAGCATTACAACACAAAACTGTATCTGTTATTAGTTGATTTATAATTATGAGGATGTAAGCTGTGAAAATTTTGTGGTCATCTTTTGTTTTTTCTTTTCTATGAATGCAGATATAGCACCGAGTAAATACTCTTTGATAGGTCCTGCAGACCATTTTAGCCTAAAAAGGCCTCTCTAATCTCAATGGAGCATACCCACAGGAGCTTGACCGTTGGTTGTTTCTGTAGAATTGCTCCAACTTGTCACTAAGCCAGTCACCATAAAATATCTCAAAACTTTGATACTGTCCAAAAAATTGAGCTGTTCCTCACAGACCCGCGGTGCATTTTGGGATTCAAGTCTGTCCTCTAGGTTATTAGATTATGAGTCACGAGTGCCTGTGCTTTCTTTCTCCGATTTCTTGTCTTGATTTCTCTTCTCTTATTTCACATGCTTCTGGATGGTTCCCAATTTGGTTGCAAGACTCCCCCTGTTATATATGTTATGTATCCTTTTCCTTTTTCATTCCCCAATTATCTTTTATTTATCTATATATATGGCTTAACTTATAGTAGATTCAAGGATGGGCATACTGAGGGTCTAAGCTTTATATCTGTTCTTGTTTCATTTCTGTAATCCCTAACTAATCTCCTTCTGTGTTTTGACCTACTGCCACCCCGATACAGTCTGTAAGCTGGGACCAGTTGGCATCTTGCCTTTGTATTACAAGATTAATGAAGTCCCGATTTTCTTTTTGTTTGCTTTTCTTCTAGTCAATCTGTCCTTATGTTGTTTGCAGTTGTTCACGACCTAGTGGGGGATCAGAGTTATAAGCACCTTGAATAATAAAATCACGGGTCGCCCTTTTCTCCTCGTATTCTAATATTCATTGATCATGTCTTGCAGGCTCCCGCAGGACCTAATAAAGTTGTTGGGGTCTTTTACAAGGCCAATGAGTATGCTTCACAGAATCCCAACTTCCTTGGCTGCGTGGAAAATTCTCTGGGTATAAAAGAATGGCTAGAATCAAAGGGACATCAGTACATTGTAACTGACGACAAGGAAGGCCCCAACTGTGGTAAGATCAATCATGCCAACTGTTTCTTTTACTTTTTGCATTATTTCAGCCTGCCTTATATAAAAAATAGCCTTAACTTGTAATATCGATATGTACAACTACGGATGCCATTGAAAGTTATGATAAAACATTTTTATACATATGGATGTAATTCACAAACACTCTTCAACCTGTTGAAGCTTAAGTACCCTGTTTCTTTGCGCATTTCTACTTTATATAAAGTTATCTGTGCAGGTGTAGTGAGCCTTACAAATTTAATTCAAGATCACTAGCTATAGATTTGAATTGACACCTGATGGCACTAACCTCAAGAGACAGATATCAATTTATATAAATTTGATATTATAAAGTTAATACAACGGACGACAAAACACCAGATTAATAGTTGGCTTGTGGCATTTCCTTTAGTTTTGATTGTAATATTGTCATGAGATTCGATGACAAGCTGCATATGTGGAGAGTTTGGCTTAGAACCATTCCTTGATTTAAGTGTGTCATGTTGCATTTCATCTTAAATAATATAAGTTCCTATGTCTACAACTGAGTACATTGTTTATCCATTTTTCTCGTTTTAATTGGGATAAGCAGCATATGCAGCTTTGGATCCTGAGAAGTTTGGGGTCATGTTGTCAACTTATACTTGAGTTTTCATCAATTCATCTTTATTTCTACTTACTGGCAGTGGCATTTGAAGTTAGGTTTTGTTTCCATGATCTGAATTCCTTTCTGTTTGCAAAGTTGACTTACAAATTTTTAATGTATTTATTGTTTGTTTGCAGAGCTTGAAAAGCATATACCTGATTTGCATGTTCTGATTACTACACCTTTCCATCCAGCCTATGTGACCGCAGAGAGGATCAAGAAGGCAAAGAACTTACAACTTCTTCTCACAGCTGGTATAGGTTCTGATCATATTGATCTCAATGCTGCAGCAGAAGCTGGTTTGACTGTCGCAGAAGTTACAGGTACTAGTCTCATAATATCTATATTTATGTGCTGTTGACCAAGTTCATGAGAGAATTTCTAGTGTGCAGAGCTCTATATTTATGTACTGTTGACCAAGTTCATGAGAGAATTTCTAGTGTGCAACATTTGGTGCTATTTCTTTATAATTTAATTGTTGCTTTGTACTGAATTTTACAGGAAGTAATGTGGTGTCAGTGGCAGAAGATGAACTCATGCGCATTCTCTTATTGGTGCGCAATTTCCTTCCTGGGTATAAGCAGATTGTTGGGGGCGACTGGAATGTAGCTGCTGTTTCATACAGGTCATATGATCTTGAAGGGAAAACTATAGGTACTGTTGGTGCTGGTCGAATTGGCAAAGAATTACTCAAAAGGTTGAAGGTAATATTGGGACCTGCTTCTAATTGCATTTTGAACACTTCCCTTATTCTACTGATAAATGTAATATGTATTGCTGAAAGTGAATGATGGCCCTTTGAAATTGACCTTCTTTTTTTGTGGATTTTTCCTCCACAGCCCTTTAACTGTAAGCTTCTCTACCATGACCGTCTTTCAATTGGACCAGAGTTGGAAAAGGAAACAGGGGCAACATGGGAGAAAAATCTTGATGATATGCTACCTAAATGTGATGTAGTTGTCATCAATATGCCTCTTTCTGACAAGACTAGGTATGTTATTATATTCATAATACAATATTAATTGTCTCATTTTATTCAGTCATAGAAAACAAACTATATCTCAACAGCTGTGTACATGACAATCTTATCTACTGGTTCCATTAGGGGAATGTTTGACAAGGAAAAAATTAGCAAAATGAAGGAGGGCGTTCTGATTGTGAACAATGCACGTGGTGCAATCATGGATGCTCAAGCAGTTGCTGATGCTTCTGCAAGTGGACATATTGGAGGTTCGTTGCAGTTTTCCAATCCCCTACTGTTTATGTTGTCTTAAATGATGAACACAAAAATGCTTCATCAAACAGCTCTTTAGCTTTCAAGGAGAGTATAAATAAATTTCTACGTAGAGTATTTAGAGGTTGCAACAAAATTGTAATCCTAGGTGCCTTGGTAGTCAGTCCTCAGAATGTGGAGTCAACAAGAAAAGAGTTTGCAATACCTCAGTTGTTTGTTTCTGTGAGAATGGCTTAATCTTGACAGTAGTGATAGTGTAGGAAGTTCCTGACATAAGGAAACTCTGTAATGCAGGTTATAGTGGAGATGTTTGGTTTCCCCAACCAGCTCCCAAAGATCATCCATGGCGCTCCATGCCCAACCATGCCATGACGCCTCATATATCTGGGACTACGATAGATGCTCAGGTCCGTGTTTTTGCTAAAACTGTTATTAATGTCAGCTCTTTGGTTTTTTTTAACTTTCTGGTTAAGGCAATTGTTTCATCAATCAAAAACAAAAGAAGAGGTATCCATCCTATTACATCTTCCTCCATATGATGAAGGTTCAAAATTTTCATTCTTGGAACAACTAAAAATAGGCAGCAGTTCTCTGAGTTCGGGAATGGGGATGCTGTAAGTTTTTTCCTGGATATTGTGGATGGTGGAGGGGTGGCTGTTAAAAAACTATATAAATTTTATTCTTTGAAGTAAAAGAAGCTGAAATTTATTTGTTAATAGTTTAATTTACTTCAAAACATAATGTATAATACCTGAATAATTTCAATTTTTTTATGATTCTACAATTCTAAGACTAGGAATTGTTGTTATAGAAGTGATTGCAAATCATGTAGAAAAACAGTTGAATAAGTAATCTATTTTGTAGAAGTAAAGAAGTATGTTTGACAGGTCACAATGTGGATCTGCTTGGGAAAGTTGAGGTTTTAAAGGGTAGTTTCTATTTTTTATTAGTATTTCTATTTTTTATTAGTAAAGAAGTATGTTTGACAGGTCACAATGTGGATCTGCTTGGGAAAGTTGAGGTTTTAAAGGGTAGTTTCTATTTTTTATTAGTATTTCTTGTACATTGTAGGTTTCCAAACTAATAAAGATATGCTTTTTTATATTTCTATTTTTTTTAAAACTGTTTTTGGTTTGGTTGTAGCATATGGTGTATGGGGATCCCTCATGGAACAGTGAAAATATCTCTTCTGAGCATGAAGATAATGAAAAGTTTTGACTAAATAAATGTAACTGTGTGTTTCCAGATAAGGTATGCAGCAGGAACGAAGGATATGTTGGATAGATACTTCAAGGGGGAAGATTTTCCTTCACAAAACTATATTGTCAAGGAAGGAAAGCTAGCCAGCCAGTATCTATAAGGATATCTTGCTAACTCAGAATCAGCTTTAGTTTTTCACATCTGAGACTGTTTATTCTGAATAACGAGCAAGAACCGGTACAAAACATTGATCAGCAATTCAGTTTCAGCCTTAAAAAAGACAAATATCTCAACTTTTTTTGCAGTCATATAGATTGCGGAGACTAGTAGTGCCTAAGAATAGTGCAATAGGAAATAATTTTAAGGCGGTGTGAAGCTTAGTTTTTATCCAGTTGTCTAATTCAGGATAATCTGAAATAAGAGCTATGTGCTAACCAGACCCTGCTTTTTGCTGGTGGTAATGAATTGATTTGAGTTACATATCATACTGCTCGTACGTTGCTATATATTTCATATAATGAGGAATGTGGCATTCTCATTGTAGGGTATTTGTGTTTATATGCTAATTGAGGAATACATTTCTTTGGCTTCATCAAGCATTGAATTTGTGGGGGTTACATCTGTTCATATGATTAAGACAGGGTTTTATCTATTTGTATGATTAAATATGTGCCAGAGTTGTATCTGTTTATATGATTAATATCTGTCAAGTTCTCAGTGTCAGGTTTCAGGTTTTGGTAATGTTCAGCTGTGTTATGTCTTATATATAATCCATTATATTGGCGATGGATGCCTTGATGTTTAAAGCTGTTATATGGTTCTATGATGTTTGGATGCTGCATGATTTAGTTTCTAACCCCCTGTCCCCATGCAGCTGTTTAAACAAGTTTTCTGCTTAAACTTAAGCAGTTTAAGCAGCTGGAGTGTCCCCATGCAAAAAAAATTGGAACAGAAAAAGGATAATTAGGTATCTTTTTAAGCAGCTATTGTTTAAGAACCGAAAATAAGCTGTGAAGGAAAAAGGGGTGCTGGAAATAAGCAGCAGCGGCATAATGTCAAAAATGCCACATGGCTTCACAGATTTTTTTCCCTTTTTTTTAATATTTGGTTTCTCTTTTTTTTTTTTCAATTTTTAATTGCACAAGTTATTATTAAATATTATAAATTCAAATTTCAATTGGCTTCTTAAAAATAAGCAGAAAAATTAACTTTCATCGGGCCACCAGCTCCACAATAAGTTAAGCAGTTTCCTAAATAAGTTAAGCAGTGGCTGCTAGCCAAAATAAGCTAAGCAGCAGCATGGGGACATGCCCTAAGAGGTTATTTTGTCATATTTTTCTATGTATTGCTTGAATTATGCATGACACTCAAGTCTCACTCCATGTGAATGATGTGTAAAATATATTTATTATTGCTTCCCTCTGGTTAATGTAAAAATGTTTTCATCTAAACATCAAATTAGGTCAGATTCTTTTCCTGGAACAAACATCCCACCTTCAACAGTGCCCACAAGAACAAAACTTGTTTTAGTTCCGATGTAATTTGGACTAGGTGTGGAACTTAAGATTTTAATATTTGGACATAATAAGTGTGTGTGTGTGCTAATTGCGTACCTTGATGTTATTATTATTAAATGTGATCGTTGATCTTACTATGCATTAAATGTTTCGATCAACACAGATTAATGATTTGGTTGTTGGACTTGTGTGAAGCTCGTCATTGGATGCAAGTACTAGGGTGCAAAGTGAGATAGATTTTGTGGTTCTGTTGGATAAGAGATAGACAATCAACATGTCATTCTAGTATTGACCTTGCTTTTAGTTTTCGTTAACTTGAGGTTGATTCAACCTAGGACCTTGGACATATATTAATTGCCATAATTTACTTGTCCCTAGAGCCATCAAGTCAACCTAAATTATTCCGATTAATTGACATTGCTTAAATTGATAAAGGGTAAGTGCATGGATATGTGACACAATTTTGGCTTTTAAGATGCCACTTTTTCTTTTTTTTCCTTCTTCAATCAGAAAAATTTGATTTGCACGAGAAAATGAAGATAGTTACGCTCAAAATTTCAAGATGCAACAAGAACAAAAGTTGAAGTGCTCCGAGTCTAGTTTTTAAGCTACTATTTTTTTTTGAAATTAATGAAGATTAAGGGTCTCAAAAGGGGAGGCGGAGGGGGAGGGGGAGGAGGAGGAGGAGGAGGAGGAGGGGGCAAAACAGGTCTTGTTTTTATAAAAAAAAAACAGCATAGGGCCTGAGGGCTCTCCCTTTTTTGATTAATTTTTTTTTAGAATTTCAAAAATCCCAACGGTGAGAAATTAGCTAACACCATGTAGTTTATTCTTGTTTTCTCAGATAATTTTTTAAATGAATATATAATATTTTATGAATTTTCAAAGTGGACACATCTTGAAAAGCTGAAATTTGAGCATGCTCCTTTCTAAATTTTTTGAAAACTAATCGAAAATTGATTTTTTTTCATCATGTGTAGAATGGAGTCTAGTTTCAAAAAATGTAATTTGTTTCACGTTTCGATGAACGAGTAAAAATCTATCTTAAAACTAGCACATGTTGGTTTTTGACAAAAAACATAGGCATTTACAATAGAAGCTATGAATCAAAACCTTAACTAAATCAAAATAATTTTTTTAATATATATTTAGATAGTTAAGAGAGAGGTTAAAGCTATCACAATTTTTTTATAAACTTGCATTGAAAGACGTGCAAATGAAATATGAAGCACAAACGAAAATATGAGAAAATTTGGCACCCTTTCAAAAAATCACGTCTTTTGCATGAAATGGTTGTCCCAACCTTTGGATCGGATGCCCAATGCAAAATCCAACCCATTGGGTTGGTATTTCCCAATGCAACCTATTTGGCGCTCGCCAAATGTCATTCATGACTTTTGGAATGCATTTTTTTAAACTCTTTCATTTTCTCTTTCTTTGCCAGGGAGACTATATACATGAAATATACATTTAAGTATAAGTTAACATTTACATATGGACATTTAATTTCTTATATTTTAAGTTATATTTCATGTATATGGATAGGATGTTTGAGTGTGGTCTTTAGGAGTTATAATATAAATTCTAGTTTTTTGAAGATCTTAAAAATTTTAGACTTAGACAAATTTCAATAATCAACATGTCAAAGTTTAGTAATGAGGAGGTTAAATTTTAGTAGTTAGCAAGTTGTATCATCTTTCTCTCTCACTCTCTCCTATCTACTCTCTATCTCTCCTCTCTCTCTCTCTCTCTCTCTCTCTTCCTTCCTCCCTCTCTCCCTTCTCTCTCTCTCTCTCTCACACCCCTCTATCTCCTCCCTACATCCGCCTCCTTCCCTCCCCTCTCTGCTCTCTATCTCTTCTCTCTCTCTCTACATCTCCTTCCCTCTCTACTTATCTTTATCTCCCATCTCTCTCTTTACCTACCTCTCCCTCCATCACTTTGTATCTCACCTATGTCTCCCTCTCTACTCTCTATCTCTCATCTCCCTCCCTCTACCTACACCTCTCTCTCACTCTCTATCCCTCTCTTTCTCTCTCCTCTTTATCTCATAATTCTCTCTCCCTCTCCCTCCTTCTCACTCTCCTCTCTATATCACCACTCTCTCTCTCTCTCTCTCTCTCTCTCTCTCTCTTTTCTCACACACACACACACACACACACACACACACACACACACACACACACAAACCTCTATCTCCTCTCTTTAACACTCCTCTCTCCCTCCTCCTCTTCCCTCTATACTTCTATCTCCTCTCCTTCCCTCTCTCAATCGCCACCCTCCTCCCCTTCTTTTTTGTTCCTCCTCCTAATCTCTCTCTCACTATTTTCCTCCCCCTCTCCCTCCTCTCCCCCTCTTTCTCTCTCAATTGCTCATTTTCTCTATCTCACCATTATCTCTCTCTCTCTCTCTCACTCACACACACACCTCTATCTCCCTCCCTCCCTCCGTCCCTCCACTCTCTCCTCTCTATCTCTCATCTCTCTTTCCCTCTCTATATCTACTCTCCCTCCATCACTCTCTATCCATCCCTCTCTGTCACCTATGTCTCATTCCCTACCTCTTTCCCTCTCTACTCTCTATCTCTCCTCTCCCTTCCTCTACCTACCTCTCTCCCTATCTCTCCATCCCTCTCTTTCTATCTCACTCTCTCCTTCTCTCTATCTCACCATTATCTCTATCCTTACCTCTCACTCCCTTTTCTCTAAATCACCATTCTCTCTCTCCCTCTCTCTCCCACTTCCCCTCCTTCCCTCTCACTCCCTCTCTAAATCACCATTCTCTCTCTATCCCACTTTCCCTCCTTCCCTCTCTCTATCTCACCTATC